>OZ024742.1:157945794-157970794 GCA_964016885.1 Eledone cirrhosa | reverse complement strand
TTAAATATGGTAAATAGAAAACTGCCGGAGATTACCGGTGGTTTATATAGGGACGATATTTTATTTACGGTTGTCAAACGCAGCAATACAGAACTAAATAGGGTTAAGCAAACTATAATTGAATTTTTTGAAAATTACGACCTTAAATTAGAGGTTGAAAGTGGTACCAAAATAGCTAATTTCCTTGATGTTACTCTTAACTTAAACTCTGGCTTTTATTACCCTTTCCATAAGCCCAATGAAAATTTAAATTACGTTAGCTATTACTCTAATCATCCTAAATCTGTGAAAAATGCAATTGTCAATAGTGTACAGAAACGCATAACTAGAATATCTGCTAATAAATCCATATTTGATGAAAAGGCAGGTTATAAAAATAATATAGAATATATAGACAATAATAATTTGAATTATAATCCTGATAAAAATAATAATATGACTAACATGTATAAACGAAATTCTAAAAATTATAATTCAAACACCAGTACTGTGAATAAATCAGGGAAAAAAACAGAACTAAATCAGTTATATGCCCCCCCCCCACCCCCACCTGCTTCTGTAGCAATAAAAACACCACACGCTAATCTATGCTTTAAAGCTTTAGATAATTCCCTCACTATTCAACATAAATACCGTTCCATATTTAATAGACACACAATAAAGCTTTCTTAATCTACAACTAAAACATCGCTAAATTAAATAGTAGAATTCTAAACCATAATCAGCACACATTTAACAATAGTGAATATAATAACACTAACAATATTGATACTATGAATAACATTAACAACAATATAAGCACTATCAACAGAACATTTCGAAGTAATAATAGTATTTAAATTATAATAATAATAAATCGAAATGTAATTGTAGAAATAAACCAGATTGTCCTCTGCAAAATAATTGTCTGGATAGCAATTTGGTGTATAAATGCACCGTAAAAGCAAATAACATCACATACAACTATATTGGGGCAACTTCTTCGACATTTAAATCGAGATTTGGGAATCATAAATGCCCTTTTTCGAATCCTAATAGGAAGTCTTCGACTTCTTTATCACAACTTATATGGTCATTAAAAGACACAAATTTAAAATACTCGATATTTTGGAGGAAGCAATGTAATATATGGTCATTAAAAGAAAAAAATTTAAAATACTCGATTTTTTGGACGAAGCTATAATAGTAGAATTTACTCGAATTCGTCAATATCACCTAACTGCAGCCTCTGTACCATGGACATCCTATTAAAAATTACTAATTATGAAAACTTAATTAACAAAAAAAGTGAATTATTCTCAAACTGCCTTCATAAAGCTTTGTCTACATTCCAAGCCTCGCAAAAAGTCAGGAAAAAACATTAAATAAACAGGTTTTAATTGTTGACGTCTCTTATCAACTGTGTACCTAAAACGTTATAACAGATTATAAAACTTTAATAATGTTTTATTTTCTATGATAGAAGTAATGTTAGAATTAATGTTAGACTAAAGGGTCCTGTTTAGGTATATAAACATATTATTTGTTAACATGTTCTCTTGATGAATATGCACACCTTTGGATTATTTTTGATATATATAATTTAGATTTGAATCCTTATATATTTGTTTTTGTTTTAAATATATAATTTGGATATATAACTTATAAGAGTACCGGTTATAATTGAACCGTAAATCATTGATGCATTTATATATTTTACTCATTTTAAGTATGTTTTAGGACTCAGAAAGTTAAATTTGTACATTTTATTTTTTTAATATATATTTAGGTATAACTGTCAAAAATGTTACTAGTCCACAAATATTGGTCTTTCTTTCCACTAGACTGGATGTAAAACTACAATTATAACATTACTAATAATGATTGTAATTATTTATTTATTATATGTATATCGTTTCACTAATACCTATAATACTCTCTCTATATATTTGAACAAATCTGTTTATCTAGTAATATAACATGCTCCTAGTTACATTTATAAGTAATTTGGATACTTAAATGACACTCTATTGTTATAATTGTTAAATATGTTCTTAATGTTCTAAATTATATAAGGATTATTACTTAATTTAATTTAATTTATTTTAATTAATTTTGGGTTACCTTCGGGTCATTGAAATCCTTAGCTCCTCTTTCTATCTTCGTGGACACTTTTGAAGTGTTGTTAGTCTACTATATAAATTAAAAAAGAAATTTCTTGCATTTTCAAACTATATTTTTTGATATTGGTAGGACAAAGCCTTATTACAATTCATTATTTAGGATAAAGCCTTATTACAATTCATTATTTTTACTTTTTCAGGGCGGTGAATTGGCAGTATCGGTAGAGGGTTGGACGTCATGCTTTCTAGCATAGTTACGTCCCTTTATGGTCTGAGTTCAAATCCCGTCGAGGTTAACTTTACCTTTCATCGTTACGGGGTCGATAAAATAAAGTACCAGTAATACACTGGGTAATTGCTGGCTCTGCGCCAACAGTAGAAACAATTATTTTTACTTTTTCCACTTTTTATTTTGAATCTAGTCCTTATCCTTAGGATTCAAGAACTTTTGACTTGTATATTTATAGTATATATCTATTAAATGATCCTATTATAATAATTGATCTAAAACAGTAATTTTAACAATATTATCAGTAACTTATTTATTGTATTGTATTGTGTTATGTCTAATTGAGAGGTATCATCTTAATCTTTAGACAATATAATCTGTGTGTATTTTTTGGATAAATGCATATATATAATTTAATAATCATACTTTTTACAGTTTAATTATAAGGCCTGTTGATCCTTCAGACATTCAAATTATTAATCTTAAAATTCTTTAAAAATTATAACTGTAATTATTTTCTAAATTATATAATGTAAACTATTTTCAATATAATATAAATAATTTAATAATATATAATAAATTTAGTAACGTTTACCTCGGTGAGGATGTAAAAACATTGTTTTCTTTCTCGTGATTTTTCATAAAATTGATTTTATAAATTAAATATGATAGTATACTTTAATATTAATACAGACATTTATTAACTTTTATAACCTAGAATGTTATTCATTACTCTGAACTAACTTAAATTAAATGATTTGAATGTTAACGTTCAACCAGATATGTTTGGATATATATTTTGTATATAGATAATTATCTAAAGACTTGGTATTAACCTTCATATAAATACACCCAATTATATTTAAAATTTCGATTGATGAATACTTTTAGATAATTCAATAATTCAATGAATTGAGCTTTTTTCTTTTTCCTAAAGCTAAGCCCAAATGTTGTTCTAATTAATATATCCCTATATATTATACTATAAAAATTATTCCTCTTTATCTCTTTATACATACACACATACATACACATACACTCACACATATACACACACATACATTATTAACAATAATAATAATAATAATAATAATAATAATAATAATAATAATAATAGCAATAATAATAATAACGACAACAACAATAATAATATACATATTCATATATATATACACACACACGCACGCACATAAGCATATCTACACACACACACACACACACACACACGATAGCAACTAACAGTGCTATGAATTGACTTTTTTTTACTTTTTCCTAAAGCTAAGCCAAAATGTTGTTCTAATTAATATCTCCCTATAAAAATTATTCCTCTTTATCTCTCTCTCTGTAATCAACTCTCTTTTGATTTCTATGCTCTTACTAGCTATATTATCCCCTCATCCGTTTCTTTCTCTATGCCTTTCTTTTCTTTCCTCTTTCTTCAGTAATTTAAATTATTTGAATCTCTAACAGTTATATTGCTGCTATGTATTTTTTAAGCTTTCTCACACCCACCCTCTCTATTATATGTATTATATGTAGGTTTATTTCATGTTTCAATATTAAGGTATATAAATATTGAGTTTTGTCATATATTACTCACTACTATGACTGAATCTTAACCATCTACTATGTCAGGGTATGTCATCCATCATCTTATTTTATCTGATGAGGACGTACTCTTGAAGTTAACCCAGTACCTCTGAAATATGTATAATAAAATATACTTGATCACAAGAATATCTATTTTGTTAATATTTTGAATTAATATATATATAAATAAATATATAACGAAGGAGGTGTGGTAAGGAACCAGATGGACCATAACGTACCAGAGTACTCAATATTTAGGGTAGTAGAGTGTGTAATAGGAAAAGGTTTGACCCCGACGGCAGAGCTCAAGCCGTTTCGACGGCTATTTCTGGAATCCAGAAATAGCCATCGAAATGGCTTGAGCTCTGCCGTTGTGGTTAAATATTTTCATATATATATTGTATTAACATTGAACTAAAACCTGTTGAGAAAGTGGCTTCCTTGTTCAATCATCTTACCAGAAGCCTGACATTATGTAAGCGGACGGGACTTGATTTAGGAGCCGCAGAAACACGTATACTGGATTTTACTAACCTTCCAGGGGTCCGGGTAAATTTTCAATACCCAAATTACTTGATCGTGTTTTTGCCCATGCGAATGATTGTTTAACCCTCGTCTCAGTGTGTTTGGCCTTTAACGTTTGTTATGGCTCTGGTTCACCTGAATCATTGAGCACTTGCCGCACATCTCGGAGGTTGCTTTTCGTTATTTCGTGGGCCGAAATGCGAATCTCGATAATTTATGTTTGGCACAAGCCAGCAAATAACCAGTACATTACTGGTACTTTATTTTATCGACCCTGTAAGGAGGAAAGGCAAAGTTAACCTCGGCGGGATTAATAATAATAATGATACTATTTATAGTTATGTATATACTATAAACAACTATAAACAGGAAAGATTAGTAATTTCCTACTACCTTAATACCAGTAAGAGAAATAGCTCAATGTAAGAACATCATGTGTTTTACAGAGCAGGAATATATATATATATTTCCCTTATGGTAATAGGGTAGTAGGAAATTACTAACCTTTCCTGTTTATAGTTGTTTATAGTATATACATAACTATAAATAGTATCATTATTATTATTATATAAAGGTGCAGGATTGGCAGTATCTGTGGAGAGTCGGACGCCATTCTTTACAGCATAGTTACGTCCCTTTACGGTCTGAGTTCAAATCCTGCCGAGGTTAACTTTGCCTTTCATACTTAAAGGGTCGATAAAATAAAAGTACCAGTAATGTACTTGTTAATTGTTGGCCTTGTGCCAAGCGTAGAAACAATTATTATTATTATATATATGGCAGTATCGGTAGAGGGTCAGATGCCATGCTTTGACCCATAGAGTTACGCCCCTTGCCATTCTGAGTTCAAACTCCGCCGAGGTTAATTTTGCCTTTCATCCTTACGGGGTCGATAAAATAAACTACCAGTAATGCACTGGGTAATTGCAGGCCTTGTGCCAAAAGTAGAAACAATTATTATTATTGTATATATATATATATACATGGTGGCTGCCAACTCGTTTTCGAGTACGGCCACTACTTTATATACATGTATCAGAACCCCTACCGATGCGCTGAACGAGTGTGACTTTTTAGTCCAGCCAGCGACTTGAAAACTCTGGTACTAACACGACACTTGTGACAATTATTGACACATACTGCTGGGCGCATGGTACCATGTGACGACAAGTGCAGAGATATCTCCAGATATAAAGCAATGCCTCTGCCGTGAAGCTTTCATAGTGAGCAAAGGCACTGCACAAAGCCAGTCCCACTCTCTTAACCAAGATGATATTTACCAAAAAGAAGAACATGTCAACATCATTGGATACCATCAGAGTTGCAGGTGTTATATCAGAGTTTTCCTTCTCCTAGACTCCTGCCTTGACAAAGGCTAAGGGGTCATCTCTCCCGGTGATTTTGGATGGCCATTGACTCTTAAGAGCTCCTTAGCCCTTTGACAGGTTTTGTTTTTAGTCCTACAGTATGTCACCCTCCTCACCAAGAAACCTTGGTGGGGTTGCCAGTTTAGTCGCCAACGACCCGACCATGAGACATGTTGTACTGGGATACATGTTACCAGTAGTACCAACTGGTGAAATATATATACACACATATATACATATATACACATACACACACACACATATATATATATATATATATATATATATATATATATATATATATATATATATATATATATATATTTATATATATATATATGTATATATTTATATATATACACAGTTCAAGTGTAACCAATCTTAAAGAGTAAGATGGAGATAGGAGAGGAGAAGAGAGATTGGTGAATTAGTTCGAAGCCAAAGCGTAAAGGCATGTGCTCAATGTGCAATATGCAGTGGAAGGCAGTTAGGTGGCTGTGTTCATGCAGAGTTTAGGTGCATAGAGCTGGAAATATTCATTAATTAAGCAAAACAAGACCACACATTTCCCAAGGGAGACATTATTAAAATATTCTCAACATACTTTTAGTTTAATGTAAGGAATGTAAAGAATAATAATAATAATAATACTAATAATGTCCGTTTACAATTGTTTCGTTACTCCTTATAATGTTTATGGGTCAAATCATTATAGATCATTATTGATCTGATTCAATTGAGGATAATTAACTTAAATATGTCCTTTGGCGGCCATCTTGTTACCCATAGGCCGAACTCACATAATGCAGCCTCGACAGGAGAATATTGCTCGCCTATGACACACAAGAGATATACCCAGGACACCATAGTGAAATACCTTTATATGGAATATTACATTCCTGTAACCATCTTTTTTATCTTAATTTATATTCCTTTTGAAGTTCCGATGAACTGCTCCAATTTTACCTAAGTAAGTTACCCAGTAATTACCTGGGTAATTGCTGGCCTTGTGCCAATAGTAGAAACAATCATTAGTATTATTATTATTATTATTAACATTCCTTACATTAAACTAAAACTATGTTGACAATCATTTAATAATGTCTCTCTTGGGAAATGTGTGGTCTTGTTTGGCTTAACTAATGAATATATATATATATATATATATATATATATATATATATATATATATATATATGTAGGAGGTGAGTTTTATTGTAGTACAATAAAGCAATGCAGATATCGGATAAGAAGCACTCTACAGTTTCTAGGACTGGAGTATACATAATATAAGATCAAAAGATGGTTAATGGAGTTCCATGTATTTTATTATGCGCATTTCAAAAACAAACATCATCATGCAATAATATTTGTGTTTTCATCAGATAAAACAGGAGAACATGATATGAAGGCTAAAAAACACTTGTGGATATGTTGATTTAAAACTGCACTATCCACAAGTGTTTTTTAGCCTTCATATCATGTTCTCCTGTTTTATCTGATGAAAACACAAATATTATTGCATGATGATGTTTGTTTTTGAAATGCGCATACTAAAATACACGGAACTCCTTTAACCATCTTTTGATCTCATATTATATATATATATATATATATATATATATGTATGTATGCAAGATTTATATATTTATAAATATGCACAAATGTGCGTGTGTATATATATATATATATATATATATATATATATATATATATCACAGGGATTGTGGCAAGGAACCAAATGGATCATAACGCACCAGAGTACTCAATACTTCGGGTAGTAAAGTGGGAATAGGAAAAAGTATGACCCCGATGGCTGAGCTCATGCCGTTTCGACGGCAATTTCTGGACTGAAATAGCCGTCGAAACGGCTTGAGCTCTGCCGTCAGGGTCATACTTTTTCCCATATATATATATATATATATAGCGGCGATGAATTAGTTTAGCGAGGTTTTTTATATGAAATCGTGTGTCGAAACAGATATTGTTATACTTGGGGGGGGGGGGGTCATATTTGCGTAAAGTGAAATAGAAATTAGAAGACCAAAGCTAATCATAAAGAATGAGTGGAACAACAACAACACCCAAACAAACAACACTGACCTAAGAGAAGTATAAATATGTAAATAAATAAAATAAAATAAAATAAGATAAATAAATACATACACAAGCACAATAACAACAAGCACATAAACACACACTAGTCACCCAGCAGACACAACACTATACACACTAGTCACACAGCACACATAACACTATACACACACGCAAACGCATGCGCAAAGAAGACAAAATAAAATAAACAAAAAAGCAAATAAATAAATAAATATATAGACAGACTGAATAAAAAATGGCGTAGACATAAAACACAACAGAGGGGAAAAATATAACACCACTGACGATGTTGCAGATGTGCAACGAAAGATATATGTAAATTATGTAAACTATATATATGTGTTTGTGTCTATATTGTATCTGTATTATTTTTGACCGTCGGTCAGTCAATGGCAACATTGAGGACCGAGTAAGTTAGATCGCAGATATAAAAGACAGCGAGAAGCGAAAACCAACCAAACAGTGAGAGTGTTCTGTTATTAATTCTGGCAATATTACGCAAATATGACCCTCCCCAAGTATAATAATATATATATATATATATATATATATATATATATATATATATATATATATATATATATATATATATAAGTAAACGATGAATATTTTATTATAGCATAATTTATTACGTAAAATATTTTTCTGTAAAAATCCTGCTCGCAGCTGGAGAATCATTCGATTTATCAAATTAAATCCCACAAATTGAATGTCTACACATCATCGGGTCAAACACGGTATCCAACATTTAAATGCACTAGTAAATAGACACTTGTAAACAAATACTACATAAAATAATACAAGCCTACGTTTCTTCATAACTTTTGTCTCATTTAATCAAGAGAACGTAACAATTTAAGATACAAATGTACATTTTTTCAAATGTCCCCGAATATATATATATGCTACCTTTCTTAACACACAATGATTAAGCCAATCCCATAACCAGTGATTATATCATACCAAATCACTAGATCTAAAGACATAACAAATAATCAACCTATCAAAGGAGCAGACGGAAACTGGAATGACGTAAATAGGAAGTCACAAGAGAAATATGTTATATAGTGTTTGACTGTTCTTGGTAACTGTGTATTTAAACACTCACTTCCTTAAAGACACACACGCACGCACATACATACCCACACATACACACATTCAAACACACACACATACACACATATATATATAGAGAGAGAGATAGATATATATGTACATATATCTACATAGATATACATATATATATATTATCTCTCTCTCTCTCTCTCTCTCTCTCTCTCTCTCTCGCTCTCTCTCTCACTCTCTCTCTCTCTCTATATATATATATATATATATATATATAGAGAGAGAGAATAAGAAAATACTAAGTAGCTTATTGTGTTATTTTCTCAAAGAACACGATATTTCAGGACTGGGCGTATCAAAAGTTCGATATAACATGGTAAACTTTATATTTCATCATGATGTTTTTCTGTGTTTTCTGTTCTAGTTCTATGTATCTGGTGAGGTCGTAGCTGTTGAATAATGGTTACCACCGAAATATATATAACAGTGAATATGTACAACCGAAGTAAACTTTAACCTGTAGACTTACACTTCGTGTTCTACCGTGCATACTGAGGTTTCGATAACCAACACATAATCAAATCTCTCTCTCTCTCTCTCTCTCTCTCATTCTGATTCGATATGTGATATTTTGTATTCGAACATGATTTGCACATTACCGAAAATCTTTCGCTAATGTAGAGGTTATCTCCCTTGCTGGGCACGATGTGCTTTTCTGGCTAAGGGTCTTCTCTTCATTTCCGGACGAAATTCCCGTTGATAAAGCTCTTCCGCGTCCCACCTTCTCTAGAAGTCTCATATATTTTTTATGTGGGCTGATATTGATTGGATTAAGGAATTGTAGAAACCCAAGAAGCTAGATTTAACATCCTTCTAGCGGGTCCGGGTAAGTTTTTTACATTCATTTAATTTATTGATTTATTGATATTTGATTTGAGTGACCCGAATCTTCCTGGTCGTTCTTTTTCGGCTGTATGGGTGATTTTAGGCATGACCTCTATGTGTTGGTAATTTAACGATAGTTATAGCTCTGATTTATCTAAATTATTGAGCCCTCTGCCACACATATCGGATTTGTTTATCGTTAATTCGTAGGCTGTTTTTCCGATTCTCGATTATTCTACTATATATATATATATATATATATATATATATATATATACACACATATATATATATATAACCAAAAGTTAAACAGTTTTACTGCCAAAACTGGAATTGCACCATCAGCACAGTTGAGGTATGTCAGACATAAATTTATTTTATCGATGAGGACGTACTAATGAAACAGCTCAGTACCTCTGAAATATATATAATAAAATATATTTGATCACGTGAATGTCGATATTTATTAATATTTTGAAGTAATTTATATATATATATATATATATATATATATATATATATATATATATATATATATATATATATATATATATATATATATATATATATATATATATTACTTCAAAATATTAATAAATATCGACATTCATGTGATCAAATATATATGTCTATATAATGAAATGACAGACGGCTGGATTTGTGTAAATCCTTGAAAGGTTTATTATACTATGATCATTTCAATGACCGGGTTCCGTATGAATCCGGTGATATCATCAGGTATTCGAAATATAATACGTGAATGTAATAGATAAAATCCATGGGGCTGAAAATCGAACCTCTTTAATATTGAATATTGATTATTAATTTTTTTAACTTCATCCTAGAAGTCTAAACACTGTAACACACTAACTCCCAATATATTCACCTCTGCTAAGATGCGGGTCCCTGTGAAAATTTTCTCGCGCCACTCCTGGCCTGACTGTGGTCGGGACATTAATATCGACCTCTCTTCCTCTTTCTTTCTATCTTCCTTCTTGTACCCATCAACCCTTACTTTTCTACTTCTCTCTTCTCTTCCTTTTCTTCTCCCCTCTTCCTGTCTTCCTCCCGCAGTCTTATCTTCCTTCCCCCTCTTGCTTGCCTATATCTGACCGGTAGTAGTTACCTTTCTTCTTTTAGCTGACATTAAACCTGGCTTCTTTTCTTCTTTCTTCCCCCTTCTCCTCTCTCCTTCCTTTCTTTCTTTCTTTTACCTTGTGTCATGAGATCGACGTTAACTTATGTTCCCATCCCTTTCTGTTCTCGTTTATCTGACCGGTAGTAGCATACTATAAACTTTAGTCACGTCACTCCAGGGCGACCGGCTGAAGTTGAAGGAACAGAATAGCGGTCGCCCTCGGGTCCTCGATTTTCAGCCCCATGGATTTTATCTATTACATTCACGTATTATATTTCGAATACCTGATGATATCACCGGATTCATACGGAATCGGGTCATTGAAATGATCATAGTAAATAAACCTTTCAAGGATTTACACAAATCCAGCCTCCTGTCATTTCATTATAATATTTAACTCCGTAATAGCACCACCAACTACAAAAACAAAGACGGTTGAACTGCCTTACGTTGAGTACTCTCTATATTATTGCATTACGATTGACCCTACGGAATAGACCAGCTCTATACAGTGGTGAACCTCAAACCTGAATAAATAATGCTCCTGAAATGTTGAGCTCTTCAAAATGTAATAATGAACAGCGGCATGGGACTGAATATATCTAACCACAATTCGAACTTTGGCTACCCGGTGTTTTCACCTGGCCCATTGCTACTCCCCTCTCAGAATATTCGAACTTCGGCGAAACTCCACGGATTAGACCATAACATGTATTGTACTGCACTGTATTAACTAAATCGCTACCCTATACTTCTGGGCATGTATAACTCACACTGAACTCCCAGACTCGAACACACACTGTTTCCACATCTATATGCATTATCTGACTGCAACTTGAACTATATTGTATTTCTCCTGTGTCTTGAACTCTCCATTTAATAGACAACGACTCTTGTTTGTTTATTAATACCTTTACATCTTTATTTTCTGTATTAATGCTTCTCCACGTATTCTACCTCTATACATCCATGTACTTTCTACTTCCCTTATTCGGACTTTTACTTGCGTGTACCCTTAGCACACGTCACTGGAATATCTCCCCCTGGGAACATAAATACCGCAACCTGAACTATATTGTATTTCTCCTGTGTCTTGAACTCTACATTTACTAGACAACGACTATTGTTTGTTTATCTATATCTTCACATCTTTGTTTGCTGTATTAATGCCTTTCCACGTACTCTACATCTATACATCCAAGTACTTTTTACTTCCCCTATTCGGACTTTTACTCGCGTGCACCCTTAGCACACGACACAGGATTGCCCCTCCCCCCTCGGGAACATAAATACTGCAACCTGAACTATATTGTAATTCTCCTATGTCTTGATTTCTCCATCTTACTCCAACACCACTCTTGTTGGTTTATTTACATGTTTATACCTATATATTGATATGTTTATATATTTATACCTCTACTGCACCAATGGTCTCTTCCACGTATTCCACTTCTATGTATCCATGTATTTCTACTCCTCACATTGGGACCTGTAACCATTAGCACACGATACTAGAATGTCTCCTCCTGAGAACAAAATTAAACATTACACGACTATATCCCGTACTCTACATCCCACTAGGATAAATTACAGATCTACATAATACAATTAACGTTTCTTCATAAAAGACTCTATTTAATTAAACCCCGCAACCCAAAACCTCATAGAAGTTATTTGAATGTTTAATCTTCAATTTTCTGTTTGTTCAATTCTCAATCTTCTTACTCCTTAGTTTTATAATGTTATTCTGAATTCTTCCATCTTCATCCGATAGAATTAAGCAAAATTCTAAAGTTCCAACTTTCTGTCGGACTGTTGGGTGGGTTTTAATGGCGGCGCGACCAGCTCCCTAGCGAAAGAGCTCACCTGGAGTGCTTGGAAAAATAAATTTCCCCTTCTTTCGGTAAATGAAAATACTCGGCGTAGCTTAATTCGCCATGGGGCCCGGGACGCGGCCGGTGTTTTAACCGCCACATAGTACCTTTAAATTACAGAACAAATCGGAACTATTATATAATAAAATGTTAAACTGTTGAACTTTAAATTCTCTAACCTCTTTAATATTGAATATTGATTATTAATTTTGTTAACTTCATCCTAGAAGTCTAAATACTGTAACACACTGACTCCCAATATATTCACCTCTGCTAAGATGCGGGTCCCTGTGAACATTTTCTCGCGCCACTCCTGGCCTGACGGTGGTCTGACATTAATATCGACCTCTCTTCCTCTTTCTTTATGTCTTCCTTCTTGTAGCCATCAACCCTTACTTTTCTACTTCTCTCTTCACTTCCTTCTCTTCTCCCCTCTTCCTGTCTTCCTCCCGCAGACTTATCTTCCTTCCCCCTCTTGCTTGCCTATATCTGACCGGTAGTAGTTGCCTTTCTTCTTTTAGCTGACATTAAACCTAGCTTCTCTTCTTCTCTCTCCTTCCTTTCTTTCTTTCTTTTACCTTGTGTCATGAGATCGACGTTAACTTATGTTCACATCACTTTCTGTTCTCGTTTATCTGACCGGTAGTAGCATACTATAAACTTTAGCCACGTCACTCCAGGGCGACCGGCTGAAGTTGAAGGTTCAGAATAGCGGTCGCCCTCGGGTCCTCGATTTTCAGCCCTATGGATTTTATATATTACATTCAGGTATTATATTTCGAATACCTGATGATATCACCGGATTCATACGGAACCCGGACATTGAAATGATCATAGTATAATAAACCTTTCAAGGATTTACACAAATCCAGCCTCCTGTCATTTCATTATAATATTTAACTCCGTAATAGCACCACCAACTACAAAAACAAAGACGGTTGAACTGCCTTACGTTGAGTACTCTCTATATTATTGCATTACGATTGACATACGGAATAGACCAGCTCGATACAGTGGTGAACCTCAACCTGAATAAATATATATATATATATATATATATATATATATATATATATATATATATATATATATATATAGAAAGAGAGAGAGAGAGAGAGAGAGAGAGAGAGGTAGTTCCACAATAGTTAGTTCACCATACTGAGAACAAATGTTTAATCTTATTCGCATCCTCACCTCGGTCTAATATATATATATATATATATATATATATATATATATATATATATATATATATTAGACCGAGCTGAGGATCCGAATAAGTGGAAATAATTGTATATATATATATATATATATATATATATATATATATTTAATACATTAACAGAGAAAGCCTTAAGCTATAGTCTGACTGGCTTCCATCTCACTCAACAAACATTAGGATATACCTTAGTATAATACCAATTTTACGTTTGGGGTGCTAACTATATGTATTTTGCGGAAAGCCAGTTGTATTATTTTATATGAGACATAATTAAAATATATCTCCCTTTCCAAACAATTGTTTCATTATAAGTTTTCTACAAGTTGGGAAAATGTGTCCAGGTTATGTAGAAGCCTGCACACATTCCGTAGGAACATATGCAGGTGGGCACTTATAAATCATCAGTGGATGCCCGTCAAACATCTATATAAAAAAGACTCTCTTACCGATGTCCAATCCAATGTTAGCGATGGTCTCTCTCCGTATCAGAATGACCGCCAAATTTGATATTCCAGCAGTCTCAGAGTGAGAAATCTCACACTGTCATCAAGCGGAAAGGAGAGGTCATCGCGAAACATAAGAAAGTAAAATAATATACACGCGGGTCACTTAATTTTTTCAACAATTTTAACTTTGCGTGTGAAGAACTCAATTAGATTTTTAAAAAATAAATATATGCATGTATTATTTATACACGCATGTAGGTATTTTCTTAGGCTAAAAACAGAGATATGATACCAGAATAACAATCAATATTTCATAGTAATAATAAATACGGAAAGTTACGCTTAAAAGGTATCTGGAAATATTCATCTCAGGCCAAATCAAGAGTATAATATTTAATACATTAACAGAGAAAGCCTTAAGCTATACTCTGACTGGCTTCCATCTCACTCAACAAACATTAGGATATACCTTAGTATAATCGCAATTTTACGTTTGGGGTGCTAACTATATGTATTTTGCGGAAAGCCAGTTGTATTATTTTATATGAGACATAATTAAAATATATCTCCCTTTCCAAACAATTGTTTCGTTATAAGTTTTCTACAGGTTGGGAAAATGTATCCAGGTTATGTAGAAGCCTGCACACATTCCGTAGGAACATATGCAGGTGGGCACTTATAAATCATCAGTGGATACCCGTCAAACATCGATATAAAAAAACTCTCTTACCGTATATATATATATATATATATATATATATATATATATATATATATATATATATATACCATTTATGTTATTTTGTTCAGCTAAGTGTAGATCTGGTGGCTCTGATAGGAAGAATAGGATGTCATGAATTCTAAACCACTCGACGTCAAGGACGTCACTTATCGTAGATGTGGCATAACAGTGGGTGGCGCAGGAAGCGAAGTGACGTATTTAAAACGACAACAGAAAGCCGTACTGGAAGATATGTTGTAAATTTTAAATACGTGAAATCACTATGCATATTCCAATGGCCAATCTCCATCATCCATTTATGATGCAAGACAGGACCTTTTCATCATATCGACGTAATTACAAAGCGACGGAATTACAAAACAGGATTATCGTAGAAGACTGGGAAAAGAGAATAACAAGGTGAACATTTTATATTTGACTTGTATTTTCTGCAGACAGCATCCAGAAATTAAGAAAATCTACTAAGAGTTGCGTCAACAGTGGAGAAGTAGCCTCTCTTGAATGGATCAGCTATCCGTAAAGTGGTCCAACGTACCTCGGCTAGGGTAGTAGTAAACTCAACTTTATTGCCACGTGATTTTTCACCAAAGGGGAAGTATGCTACAAATGATTATTCACGGAGAAAACTTTGGCATGTATGCAAATTGACAAAATGAAACGGGTCATGAAGCACTCAGCTAGGGCATCCATATAGAAACAAAGACATATTTTCAAACAATTGATAAATAAATTATAATAAACAGAGTAAACAATTCAGCTTACAATTTGGATAAGGGTTAATCCACTGGGCGTTAACATTAATACTGAAACGAAGCTGTCGAATAGGATCGATGCATCTTCGGTAGCTTTCTCACTAACTTAAAATGATTTAATTATGTCAGTATCATGAAGGCATCAACCCATATATATATATATATATATATATATAAGAGAGCGAGGTTTTTTTTACAAAATGAAAACAAAAACCTAGCTGTCCTACACGAGTGAAACTATAAGGAAAAAAGATGAAATCGAAAATGCCACTGGAGACTTTTTTTTTTTAATATATTTATTTGGCTCCCTTACCGGTTTCGCAGTTCAAAAGTAGAATTGAGATGGAGGGTTTGTGTTTTTTTTCTCTCATCTGATGCGAGAAAAATCACAAACCGTCCATCTCAATTCTACTTTAAAAAAAAAATACTCTAGTTGCATTTTCGATTTCATTTTTTTTCCTTATATATATATATATATAACGGAGGAAATGTGGTAAGGAACCAGGTGGACCATAACGGACAAAAGTACTCAATACTTAGGGTAGTAGAGTGGGTAATAGGAACGAGTAGGACCCCGACGGCTGAGCTCAAGCTGTTTCGACGGCTAATATATATATATATACTCTTTTACTCTTTTACCTGTTTCAGCCATCCGGCTGAGGCCATGCTGGGGCACCGAGAGAGATGGAGAGAGAGAGAGAGAATGGAAAACGAAAAATCAGTGATGAATCGGAACTCAATTTATTGTAGCACACAATAAATTGAGTTCCGATGCATCACTGATTTCTAGTTTTTCATTCTATCATTCTCTGTTTTGTAGGAGCACAGAGTGCTCAACCGGCATACCGCCTATGGAATCCTCTTAAAACTACCATTAGACATATATATATATATATATATAGAGAGAGAGAGAGAGAGAGAGAGTGTGAGAGAGTGAGAGAGAGAGAGTGAGAGAGAGAGAGAGAGAGACAGAGAATGGAAAACGAAAAATCAGTGATGCATCGTAACTCAATTTATTGTAGCACACAATAAATTGAGTTCCGATGCATCACTGATTTTTAGTTTTTCATTCTGTAGGAGAATAGAGTGTTCAACCGGCATACCGCCTATGGAAGCATCTTAGCTACCATTAGACATAAATATATATACACATACACACACATATATATATATATATGTATAGAGAGAGGGGGAGGGAGAGGGAGCGGGAGAGAGAGATTTGGATTTTAATAAGTACTGTGAAATAAAGTAACGTTAATAAAGATGTTTATCCTCATAATATTTTACGTATTATAATTATGACTCCACAATTGTTATAGTGGGGAAGGATACTAAATCAAACCAGGATTCGTTTTAATCATCTGACAATCACAGGTTTGAGATGTTTCGATTCGAACACAGATGGTAAAATAAAGTAAATCAATAACACGAGGTATTCTATTCGAATAATTTTACCAATCACACTCTCGAACTACTTAACAAGTTTTGATTTATTTTTCGAAATACATATATACGAATTATGTTTATTGAACACGGAAATCACTCTCTATACATAATTCCCCATACGGGGAATCAGTTGAACATTGAATACATATGTGAAAATGCATTTACCTTTTATCCTTTTCAAAGTGAAGCAGGTCTTTTGGGCCGGTGCTAAACACTAGCAACTGCAGTATTGAGGGAATTATTAACAACTTATATTGAAAACCAAAACATGAAATTAGAAATCAAAAACAAGAAAAAAAAAAACACATGGATACGAAAAGGAAAACAAACAAGTCAGTCAGCAGCAAATTAATTAAATATACACCCGTGCAAAATGCTTTAATCAGATTTTGCGTTTATTATCGCTGTTTTAGTAGAAATGCCTATAGAAGAATCAGAATTTCTATCCGCCGCCCACAAGTAATATTTGTTTAATAAAATGATTAAAGAATAAATGAATAGTAGAAGTAAAGCTAGGTGTCGTATGGCGAGATTTTGTATGAATTCCCACGATATAGTTCGCTGACTTCAAAAGCAACACAATTTGTAAAAGATAAACAACAGCAAAAAATGAAGACTTTTATGTATATACATATATACATACGTACGTCAATCTATCTGACGCTCTATATAAACCTACTTACCTACCTACCCATTTATATATCTTTTATATCTTTCTATCTATCAATCTTTCTATCTATCTACCTACCTATCTTTCTATATCTCTCAGTCTCTCTCTCTCTCTTTCTCTCTCTCTCTCTGTACATATATATATATATATATATATATATATATATATATATATATATATATATATATATATATATATATATATATATATAGGAACAAGTAAGACCCCGACGGCTGAGCTCAAGCCGTTTCGACGGCTAATTCTGGACTAGAATTAGCCGTCGAAACGGCTTGAGCTCAGCCGTCGGGGTCTTACTTGTTCCTATTACCCACTCTACTACCCTAAGTATTGAGTACTTTGGTGCGTTATGGTCCACCTGGTTCCTTACCACATTTCCTTCGTTATATATATATATATATATATATATATATATATATATATATATATATATATATATGTATATATATATATATATATATATATATATATATATATATGTATATATATATATATATATATATATATATATATATATATATATATATATATATATTTATATATATATATATATACATATATATATAAGTTGTGTGTTACACATACACGCGCGCGCACACACACACACACACGCACATATATATATACCTATGCAATATTATATAATACACATAACAGCTTGCTTTCAATATTTAAATTTGTTAATATATATCAGGAACAAGTATGCAATTTTATTGGCATACACATATATGCATGTATACTCGTATGTATGCATGTTCTTCTGGTTTTATAATTTCACAAAGTTTTACCAATAGAGAGAGAGTCGGTTTCTAACATAGACACAAGACTCTCTCGTTGGAATTTACACAACATCAACTAGGTAGATATGCATGTATGCATGTGTAGATATGGATGTTATTGTATGTGTGAATGTGAATGTTTTGAGTTGTATGTGTGCATGTGTATATGCTTTGTATCTGTACATGTGTATATGCACTTATTAGATGCAACATTTTTGGAATGTTTTACATATTTTTACTGTTCCATTAATGGATTGTATTGTAGTTTCCTAACTAGTTATGTTCTGTCTGCTCCAGTGAAGCCTAGCTTCTTAAGATTTGTATTGAGGCAGTTACTAACATACCCCAGTGCACCAATAATCACAGGCATAAATCTGAAGGTGTAATCAGGGTGGAGTATCAGCAGATTTCTCATCAGTTCTGCATAAATATTCTCCTTTTCAATAATCTTTGATATTATATTGGCATCTGCTGTGCAGCTAATTTCCACTACTGTGCATGTTTTCTTCTCCCTGTCCCATATCATAATATCTGGTCTGTTATGCCTGCATTTTATTTGGTTTTTTAGTGGAACATTCCACCAGTACGCTTTCATATTATGTACATGGATGTCTTCCACATTGTTGTAGCTTTTAATGTGTTTATTATCGGGGCTATCTTTTTTTACGAATTACATTGTACAGTGCTTTGGCCACAACATCATGCCTCATAGGTAGATAGTACCGCAATGACATCTTTGGACAGCTGCTGATGACATGGGTGATATCCTCGATGTTAGTTCTGCAGAGTCTGCACTTGTTATCACATCTAGGTGTTTTGCCTGCATCCCTATCTCTTTTGTGAATCAGGTATTTCGTGCTAATCTCTTGTTCTTGGATTGCAAAAGCGTATCCTTCAAAGTGGGAGCCAATATAGCGGTTGTTGGTCCAAGATAGACTACTTTCTTTATCTATATTACTCTCACTCTGGAGCATCCTGGCAACATATCCAGGCATGATTCTTTGCTGATAGGCATGCAGTTTTTCATCCATGGATTCACTGCGATACTGTTGAGCGGCATCCCTGGGTGTGAGTTTTTGATTATCACACAGGGAATATCTCTCAAGGAGTTCCTTCCCAACTCTCATGATCTTATATGTTTCATGCAGATAGACTTGCTCGAGAAGCAGGCTCCTACGCTTCGAGGTTCGTAGATGTTGTCGGAGAGATATGATTCGACATTCAAATGTTGTCTGGACTGATGTTAAGCCTCTGCCTCCCTGCTTACATTTCAAGTAAAGGCGGTCTATGTCACTGTTGATGTGGAAGTTTCCGGTGTTGTTCAGTATTTTTCGAGTTCCAACATCAACTGCTCGGATTTCGTTTATCGTCCAATTGAGTATTCCAAACGTTGGTGTTAGGACAGGCACAGGAAACACATTGTGAGCCACAGTTTTGTTTTGCGCAGAGATTTCCGATGACCAGATCGTTCTTAATCGGGTGTAGTATTCCCTGGTTACGCGTTCTTTATTACAGATACCATTATAGGATATGTTCTCATCTATCCCCAGGTATCTGTAGCAGTCCTCATCAGATATCGGTGAAACAATTAGACCATTGATGACAATGTTGCTAGATTTGGTTGTAGTTTTTCCCCGCTTTACAGTCATGTATGAGCATTTATCTTGGCCAAACTCCATTCCTATATCCTTTGAGAACGTTGTAACAAGATCAATATTTTTCTCATAGAGTTTCAGATCGTCCACAAAAAAGTTATGTATGTATGTATGTATGTATGTATGTATGTATGTATGTATGTATGTATGTATGTGTGTATGTATGTATGTATGTATGTCCGGGAGAGATGACCCCTTAGCCTTTGTCAAGGCAGAATTCTAGGAGAAGGAAAACTCTGATATAACACCTGCAACCCTGATGGTATCCAATGATGTTGACTTGTTCTTCTCTTTGGTAAATATCATCTTGGTTAAGAGAGTGGGACTGGCTTTGTGCAGTGCATTTGCTCACTATAAAAGCTTCACCGCACAGGCATTGCTTTATATCTGGAGACCTCTCTGCACTTGTCGTCACATGGTACCATGTGCCCAACACTATGTGTCAATAATTGTCACAAGTGTAGTGTTTGTACCAGAGTTTTCAAGTCGCTGGCTGGACTAAAAAGTCACACTCATTCAGTGCATTCAGGGTTCTCCTACATGGATATAAAGTAGTGGCCGCAATCGAAAACGGGTTGGCAGCCACCATGCATGCATGTAGCAATGCTTGTGGTTGTATATATATAAGGAATAGAAATGTTGCTTAAAACGTAATGGATTAAGAGCCATGCCTGATGAGCCTTTCTGTGGATATTTTAAGCCGCTGTATCCGAGGATATCTCATTTCTTCTTCAGTAGGGAGAGTTAAATGGCATAAAGAGGGATTGGAAATATCAATACCACCAAATTACTAAATAGTTATGCTATTTATCGACATGGAAACGGCTAAAATATAAAGTTGTTCACGTCGGCATTTGAAATCAGAATACAGAAAGCAGGAGCGAATATCGCATTTCATTAACATACACGTGTACACACACACACACACACACACACACACACACACACACACACACACACACACACACACACACACACACACACACACACACACACGCACACACACACATATATATATATATATATATATATATATATATATATAATATAGAATTGGTGCTCTGAAATAGCGATATATATATGAATGTATATATAGTGTATTTTGCAATACACTGTAAACTTAATTAAACGCATTTTGAAGACCCTACGCTATTGCTTTAGAGTAGTGACACTCTCACTTACTTTAAATTTTCAGCAAACAGGGAGAGATAAAGCTGATAGAGCTCTGTTTCGTACTATTTGGTACTTATCAAAGCTAAGTACTCCACCTGTTTGCTGAAAATCATGAATGTTTGATTCTTATAGAATTCTAGTAATAATCAGGAACTGATTATACAAAGCGGTTTTCGGTCAAGCAGAAATTGAAAATATAGAATTGGTGCTCTACCAAATAGTACGAAACAGAGCTGTGTCAGCTTTATCTCCCCCTGTCTGCTGAAAATTTAGTGTATTACTGGTACTTTATTTTATCGACCCCGTAAAGATGAAAGGCAAAGTTAACCTTTAAAATTATAATGATATTATCATGAAATAGTATGGTAGAATATTAAATGTTAATTGAACAAGTACTTTCATGCTTTCGCAATCTTCAGTTTCATATTCAGTGGTGACAGTCAAGTTTGCAATTTTCGACTGTAATGAGATGGCTAAAATTTGTGCCTTACATACAGTAAAAAGGGGCTACAGAATGCTCATTTTTGCAAACTGCATTTCGACAAATCGGTGTCTGGTTTCGCTAGATTACTAACCCTGATTGGTTTAAGCGTCACGGTTGGTTGAGCATGTCTAATGACTTCTATTTGACTCAATCCAAAGCATCAATTGTTTTGCTATCTTTAGAAATGATGAAAATAGCGTTTTTATAAAAATCTTCAGTAATCACTATCAACATCACTTTTATTATTATTATTGTTGGTGTTCTTGTTGGTGGTGGTAGTCTACATGGTCGTAGGCGTAGTCATAATAGAAGTAATACCCCTAAGTAATATTATTGTTCATTAAGCTTGAGTTGGAATTTATCAATAACATTCTTTTCTTTAATTTTTCTCTTGATTTCACATGGGCTCTGTAGTTTGTAGAATGGAAATATTATAAACATTTTCTGACCACATGTTGCTAGATGGTTACTCAGTGGTATCTGACGGACTTTTGGGTCTCTGATTTACTGTCAGTACACCTGTGCATGTTCTGATAGTACATTTCCAGTTTGACCGACATATAGTTCTTCACAATTCGAGCATTTAATGCAGTAAATTAGATTTCTGCTTTTGCAGTTCATATTTGCATTTCGGAATATTCTGACATGTGCCACATCGACTATCATTGCATTTAGATACAGTGAATGATTGGTGTTTGCTGCTATGTCAAAGCTCGGTATGTGATTAAACCTTTTAATTCATTACTTTGAGCAATGATCGGTAGGTTTGCTTTGGCAGTGTTGAAGATATTCTGGTAACATGGGGGTCGTGTGTCATTATAAATGGTATGACCAGTTCTTGGTTTCTCCTTCCTTGGGTTGTCCTAAGTTGTTGTATAGGTATTTTTATAGCCCGTTGTATGCCATTTTCTATAAGTATAAATGGGTATTTTTGTTTGAGCAAATTCTCTCAGTTCTTTGAGGCGTTTGTTCCTGGTTTTTGTATCCTCTACAATGGTACGAATTCTTCTGGCTAGGCAGTATGGGATGTTGCATTTTGTATGAGGTGGATGGCAGGAATTAAAAGTCAGATATTGATGGGTGTCTGTGTGTTTATAATATATATCCTGGTAATGGTGGCGTCGTTTTGGATTACCATCATATCTAGGAATGGTAATTTGGTACTACTCACTCTCTTTTGTAAATTGAAGAGATGGGTGTAGGTTATTCAGGAGGATATTGATCTCATCCAGAGTATCTAGAGATTCTGTCCAGATGATGAAACAGTCGTCAAGGTATCTCTTCCAAGACTTTTCAATGTACTTTCTAAATTTAGTGCTATATTTTTCCTCTATTTCTTGGAAGAGTTGTTGTTCTAAGTATCCCATTACAGAGTTCGCGTAGACAGGAGAAAACTTCGTTCCCATCGATGTGCCTCTAATTTGGATGTAATTCTTTCCATTGAAGAAGAATGTGTTGTTTTCCAGAATAAGTCTGACTGCGTCTAATATAAATGGCACCGTGAATCTGGTGGGAATCACTTCTCCATGTTTTTCCACCCAGTATTTAACCCCCTTTATTCCTAAATCATGTGTAATGTTGGTGTAAAGGCTTTCCACATCAAAACTAAGTAGAAGTGAATTCGTTTCTGTGGTTTTGGGAAGATGGGACAGGAAGTCGATATCATCCCGGATGAAACTGGCTATGTGGATACATAGTGGTTTTAAAATAACGTCAACACAATTGCTTAGACGGTAGGTAGGGCATGTTGGACAAGCTATAATAGGTCTAAGTTTTAAGTAGTTTGGGTTTAGTAATTTAATGTACTCACTATATTGTTCTTTTACTGCCAGTTGGATTTCTTTTGACTTATGAATTTTCGGTAAGCCATACAGGTTGCTGGGTTTTAGCTCAAAATTGGTGATGTAGTCTCTTTCCTTATCAGTAAATGAGTTGTAGTATTTTGAAGCCAGGTTGTTGATCTTCTTCATGATGTTGTGGTTTATATTTGACGGTCTTTCATGGTAGAATGTTGTGTCTTTCACTTGTTCCTCAACCAAATCTTTGTAGCGTTCAGTATCCATTACGATAATTGCACCTCCTTTATCTGGTTGTTTAATTATTATTGTTTTATCATATCGTATACGTTTAGGTGCAGACATTTCCGATTTGTTAATGTTTGGCGTAACGTTAGTATTACGTCTAAGAGCAAATTTAGACAGGATATCAATGTATTGGTCGAGATAGTATATATATATGTATATATATATATATATATATATATATATATATATATATATATATATATATATATATATATATGACAAGTAAGTATGTTTTGAAACAGAGAAGAAGTTTGAAATTAGAAAATAGAAGCTTTCACCGTATCTTTTGACTAAAGAAATGTTAGCCTGATGGTGGGGTTTAGATCCCTCAGAGAAATGGAAAAAAGATGAGTATTGACGTACATGGTAGTTGAACCAACATCTTTGGTTATCCAGACCACTGTACTACCATTAGACCAACAGATCACCCATCTCCTTCCATTCAAATTTGAACCTACATTCTTAGCAAGTATTATGGCCAGTAAGTATGTTTTGAAACAGCGAGCAAGTTTGAAACTAGAAAATAGAAGCTGTTACCGTATTTTTTTACCTAAAGAAACTTTAGCCTGATAGAGGTATTTAGAACCCTCACATATATATATATATATGTATGTATAAAAGAGAAAACACAGGTAAGCA
>OZ024742.1:157938294-157940794 GCA_964016885.1 Eledone cirrhosa | reverse complement strand
GGCATATGTGGGTGCTACTTTCGTGCCCATTGCCGTACCTGATACTTGTCTGTATGTTGAACCATTGAATGTGAAGTAGTTATTTTGTAGGATAAAGCGGAGTCCGTCAGTGATAAAATCTGTGTTGATGCGTGTCGGTATTTCTGATGGGTGTGTGTTAAGCCAGTATTGGACTGCTGTTATTCCATAGTTGTGAGGTATGTTTGTGTAGAGGTTTATTACGTCAAAGGAGACAAGAATTGTATTTGCACTTACTGTTTTAGGGAGGTGTTTCAGCATGTCAAGGTCATCTCGTATGTAGCTCTGTATATGTTGTAGAAAGGGTTTCAGTAGGATGTCCAGAAAGTTGCTAAGTCTGTGGGTTTCACATGTAGGGCCTGCTATAATTGGCCTGAGTTTTAGGTCTTCTGGTGGTGTTAGTTCAATGTAATTGTTGGTTGAGGTGTCACATGCATCGTTTATGGGTTTACATTTGTGAAGTTTCGGTAAGCCGTAAAAAGAGCTTGTATTGCATTTGAAGTGGCTTATATAGTTAAACTCTTTTGTGGTTAAGCTGTTGCGGTATTTATTCAGTAAGGTCAAAAGGTTCCCCATTGTTTTGGTGTGTTTGTAGTTTTCTGTTTTTTCATAGTATGTGTTGTTTTCTAAAATGTTAAGTGCGAGGGTCCTATAGTAGTCCGTATTCATAATCACAACAGTACTGCCTTTATCGGCTTCTTTTATAGTTATCTCAGGGTTGTTTCTAAGTGTGAATAATTCTTCCCATTCGTGTGTAGATAGGTTTGATTTCGTGTGTTTATTTGTAATTTTTTCATAGGGAAAGTTGATGATGTGTTCGCAGTACGTGTCCAGTGCTTTATTTCTTCCCTTTTGTGGGCAGAAATTGCTTTTATTTCTAACCAGTGATTCGTCTTCAGTGTTGGTGTCGTTGTGGAAGAATTCCGTTAGTCGCAGCTTTCGGCAGTATTCCATGATGTCATCCTTCATTTCGGGGAAGTTTGGTTTACGTGGTGTAGGTGTAAATTTCAGGCCCTTACTTAAAATGTTGATTTGTGTGTTGGTTAGAGGTGTCTTTGAGAGGTTGATTATTTTTGGTTTCTCCTGAGGGGGGGGCCATCGAGTATCCTGGTATTTCAGGCTTTTCCCTAAAAAAGGAATGTAGTTTTGTGTGTGATTATATTTTGTTGGTCTGTTGCGTGTGGGTCTGTAGCTTGTTGTTTCATGAGGGTGAATGTGATGGTGGGGGTGGTATGTGTCGTGGTTGTTGATGAGCAAGGGTTCTGTTGTTGGTTCATGTGGTCTGGGTGCGTTATTTCTGTGGTACAGAGTGTTGAGGCTGGGGTGTTGTCTTTTGTTGGATTGAGGGTGATGTCTGGTGTGGTTGTGGGTAAGTTCTGTTGTGATTTCAAGTGGCCTGGGTGGATTTCTTCTGAGGAATGTGGTGTGTGTGTTGTGAGTTGGATCTATGTTATTTCGTCGTTGGTTTATGTAGGGGGCATTTCTACGGAAACCTGTGTTGTGGTGGTTGGGTGTGTTTCTTTTGGTGTAGTTGGCCGTATTTGGTTTGTGTTGGTGGGGGATGTGCCTGTGGTTAGTGTGTGTTGGGTTTGGTGGTGTAAATGTGTCTGTTGTAGTTCTTGTTATGTTCAAATGCTTTATAAAGGGGTTACCTGTTTGGTGCGTCCTTTTAAAGTCTTCTTCATATTTGAGGAACCAGTTTTCGGATTTTTCCCACCGTTTAAGGGAAATAGTTTCTGCATTCTCGCAGTCCTGTTTCCACGATTTGATTAAATTTTGTAGGGTTGTTCCCTCGGCCTTTTTAGTGCATTCTTCCTCCATATTTTTATCAGTATCCTTATACTCTTGCTCGTTTGAGGTGGCCCTTAATTTTAGGAGTTCTATTTCCATGTTTATCCTGTTGAGTACATGTATATGTATATGTATGTATGTGTGGATGAAGGTATGTGTGTATATATAGGTGTAAGTGCACTAAATCCTTTTCTATCACGCTCCACTCTCCTACCCATCACAGGAAGATATGTGTGTGTATATTGCTTCCACCCCCTCACTGACCAGCAGCTGGCGATTGCTAAATCTGACCTTTATAAAATAACCCACACCCCAAATAACTTCTCATTCATTACCAGAAAGGGACACAGCAGTCAACCTGTTGTTGCTACCTAGATGAAAACTGCTATGAAATCCCACAATGAATTTTATACTTGAATTTTCAAGTCTCAAATTTTAACTCTTCGTATTATTAATTTTTCTTAATATTAATCAACATTTGAAAAGATGGCTTTTGCAGACCCATCGAAACCGGTCATTTTTTATACCCTTTATTATTTCCTTACCTTATAAAATTATGTTTTTTCACAAAAAAGTATTCTGTCTCTTATATATTCCATGTGCCATTACCAACCTCAATTTTCTCTATAACCTTCGTTTTGTGTAGAAAATTACACTTTTCATATATATATATATATATATATATATATAT
>OZ024742.1:157880794-157933294 GCA_964016885.1 Eledone cirrhosa | reverse complement strand
ACAGTATACATACATTTCTCACTTAAACGCTGAGGGTGGGGCTGCGTGTGTTTGTATGGATTTATGTCTATATGTGTTTTTATAATTTGTGTGAGTGTATGTGTGTATGTGTATGTATGTTCATGGGTGAAACTGTGTGTGTTTGTATGAATGTATGTCTGTGTGTGTGTTTTTTATAAGTTTTGTTCAATTACAAATCTCCGGGTCAATTCCTTAAGGTAGTTCGACTTGATATCTCTACATGTTTTTCCCGTGGTCAACTCTATGCTGGTTTCTCACGAGTTGGAAGCAGCAACAATTTATTCATTTGGACACCAACAAAAAATTATATTAAATATTGTCTACACTAAGGTATTTCAAGATTTTCATTTCAAAATTCTATTATGATAAAAATTTGGATATTAAATAAAATAAAATATAGATATTTTGAAATAATTATGAGAAAGATTTATCTTCATATTTATTGTTTACTAATCTGAATAAGAACAGCAGTAACCCGGGCAACGCCGGGTAATTCAGCTAGTTATTTAATATAAAAATTGCAGCATTGGTTACGGTCTGAGTTCAAATCCAGCCGAAGTTAAATTTACCTTTGACCCTTACGATAAAATAAAGTACATGTAATGCATTGGGATAATTGCTGGCTTTGTCCCAAACGTAGAAACAATTTTCTATATACTAGATAAATTCTGTGATTGTTTGCTTGCTTGCTTGTCTGTAATGTAATACAGCCAAAAGGGCGCATAATGGGAAATACTTTGAAAGGAAGTTGACCCTGAAATGGGAATACAATTGGAATAAAATAAGTTTCGCGTAAATCGGAGCACGTGTTGCCGAGATATGTGGTTTTTCCGGATACCTTCATAAATAAATAGAGAGAGAGAGAGAGAGAGAGAGAGAGAGAGAGAGAGAGAGAGAGAGAGAGAGAGAGAGAAGAGAGATGGGGGGGGGGGGGGGGGGGTGAAGGTGATAGAAAAGGAGAATGGAAGAGAGAGCTGGTGGTGTTGTGTATATATATATATATGTGTGTGCATATGTGTGTGTATGACCAGTGTATATAGATCAAAGACACCTACTTAGACACCCCCCACCCCCCACCCCACACACACACACAGACACACACACATATATATATATATATATATTTTCGACTGTTTTCAAGTCCAGCAGTTGCAAGCTGTAGGAGGGACCGTCCTGACGAAGGCCAGTCAAGCTGATATGCATAGATGGTTGTCCCTCTTTCTTCTGCTGGACACCACCCCTGGACACCACCCCAGTGTTTGCATAACTACGGCTTCCTAAAACCGTGTTTCTTTAGAAATACGAAATTTCTATACATATTTGTATAAAGCTATACTTGAAGGTAAATCCTATTTCTTTTCAATTATAAGTTGAGCCAACTTATGCAGCTTCATATGCAAATGAGATTGATCACCTCATTCATACAGACGAGAAAACTATATATTCACGACTGTTTTCTAGTCCAGCAGTTGCAAGCGGTGGGAGGGACCGCCCTAACGAAGGCCAGTGAAGCCTGAAATGCATAGATAGTTGTCCCCTTGCTTCTGCTGGACACCACCAGAAGGCGTTAACCCCGGTGTTTGCTTCCTAAAACCGTATTTCTTTAGAAATACGAAATTTACATACATACTTGAATAAAGCTATGCTTGAAGCGAAATCCTATTTCTTTTCTCTCTCTATATATATATATGTACACACACACACACTTATATATATACGTACACACACGTATATATATGGGCCTTCCAGTTTCATTTCACATTATATACATGTCTGTGTGTATGTTATAATTATTTAAACATTATTTTGAAGTGAACATGATTTAAAACAAATATTTTGAAGTGAACGTGACCCAATGGGTCCCGGGTGGTCTAGTTTAATGTAAAAATGTTTTCTACGAACATTTCATTTGTATAAAACCATTCGTAGCCCCATAGGCGCAACCGCTTAGTGATCCACTGGAAAACAATTGTTGTGTAACATTAGAAAGTTGAGGGTTATGATTTCGATCCACACCTGGGCGTGAATCGAAATAACAACCCTCGCTAGTCCTCCTCAGTGCAAATCACATGACCGCAGGGTACCATTCCCTTATATATATATATATTTATCTATCTATAAATATATATGTGTATATATATATATGGACAACACCAGAGGGCGTAGCCCCCCCCCCCCTCCGGTGTTTGCATAGCTATGGCTTCCTAACACTATATTTCTTTAGAAATACGAAATTTCTATATATATATGTTCAGAAGAGATTGTTTTGGTAAAAACAGGAGTAAGCAGGAGAAAGCTCTCAACAATCGTAGTTTTCAGTTACGATGGAGATTTTTATAAACATAACAAAATACGATACTGAGGTTACATATAATCGTTTAATCATTATAATTATTTCCACGGTTCTCCATGCAATCGAGATCTCCTTCATGCATTTGTTGTTGTTATGAGAACGGTATCCTCAGACAATAACCGATATGTTTGATATGCCACCGGCAGGAAAAAACACACGTCCTATTGCTATATGAATTCATTGAAGAGTCTCCCAGCCGTCGTGTTTGCTGGAGAAAATGCTATCAACGAAAAAACCACTCTCTCTCAGTCCACAGCTCATCGTCGAAACCTATCATGTCTTCCTGGCAGTAAGAATGATGTTAATTTCATCTCGGGTTAAATCCGTATGGTTGCGTGCAAACATAAGAGCCTTGTTAAGCACCACAGAGGAGAGAGATGCATAATAGTTACACATATTTAGCTGTATACAATTAGTCCTACCTTTTTTTCTGCAGGCCGTTAAACCACTCGATCACGTCCCCCGTTCTGGACCATTGCTGTAATATGATCTTCTTTTAAGTGCTGGTATGATTCTGTACAGTACTCTTTTGATTATACACCCGATGTCAGACTGTGACATCTTTTCACTTCCTTGTTTCAACGGACTGCTATTATGGTTAGTTTGTTTTTTTCTGCAATGTATTGACTACTGGCCTTGTGCCTTTGGATGGAAGCGAGGACTTTTTTTGTTGCCACCGTCACCGTGGTGGGCTCATCACTCTTGTTATTGTTATTATTGTTGTTGGTGTTACCGCTGTCTAGCTCTCAGGTAATGGGTACTCACTGCCATTGACGTGATACTAATATCAATGAGACCACCACTACTATACGACCCGGGTATGTGATGGGCGGTATTAATGTTTGTTACCGTTACTATTGCTGTTGCTGCTATAGTCTCGGTGATAGATGCCACCGAATCTGTGTATCAACCTACCTCTGAGCTCCTTTTATTGCTGTAGCAGTTGTTATCGTTGTTATTGTCGGCGGGGTGATACCGTCACTACGACTACTCCGGCCTATGTACACGACCCTGGTCTGTGTTTTTTGCTTTTGTTGTCGTTGTTGATGTTGTTTTTGCTGTTGTAACTGTTTACTGTAGCAGTTGCTATCGTTGTTGTTTTCAGAAGGGTAGTAATATCACTACGACTGATGCGGCCAGTGTGGACGACTTTTGCTCGGTGTTTTGCTGTTATTTTAGTTGTTGTTGTTGTCGTCATCGTGGTTGTCGTTGTTGTTGTTGTTGTAGTTGTCTTAAAGTAGATGTCAACAAAATATATACCCCACCCTCCCTCAGATCTCTATTTATTGCTTCCATTATCTGCTGGACTTTGGCTACACAGTATTTTCGTGTTTTCGTTGATGGCATTTTCTCTAGCAAACACGACGGCTGGGATACCCTTCAAGGAACTCATATGTCTGTTGGGCACACAAGCAATAGGATACCGTTCTTATAACAACAACAAATGCATAAAGGAGATCTCGATTGCATGGAGAACCGTGGAAATAATTATAATGATTAAACAATATATGTAACCTCAGCCTCTTATTTTGTTATTTTTATACAAAGATACACACACACACATCTTCAGAAGATCCCGATAAGGGTGAAAGCAGCGATTCTTTGCTTAAACTTTAATCTGTTATTTTAATAAATATTTGCTCTACGGTTGTTTATATATTTGATATATATTTATCCTTATCGAGCCCTCTTTGGATCTTAGTTTTCAAATTTATTATTATTAATATATTTATATATATATATATATATATATATATATATATATATGTAGTAATAAACAAAGTAAATCGTGCGTTTAAAATTACGAGAGTTGAAATACCACATTTGTTTGAGAAAATCAATGTGAAGCGAACGGAATATACACAATATAAGGTAACATAAAATATATACAGACCTCCTCATCAGCTATTACAACTCCCGGACTGATTATGGTTTTAATCTATTTCCCCCTGAGAATTGTGTTTGTAACAGATAATCCGTGGGATCATCAGCGAGAGAATAGATTAACTGAAACAAACACCTCAGCCAAATCCACGCGAATTAATATTTCACCTCGTGTGTTAGAAGTCAAAAGTGGCGTGAGTGGATTGGCTAGAAACAATAGCCTAATACACCCAACTTATAAGCTCACCTAGTAGGGAGCTGAATACAGATTGAATTTCTCAAACAAATGTGGTATTTCAACGTAATTTTAAACGCACGATTTACTGTGTTTATTACTACATATATTATTGAAATGCTCAGTATTTATACTTTGAGCTTGTTAAGTACAGGGTATCAGTATGAGTTATTAACTCTGCCGTTTATATATATATATATATATATATATATATATATATATATTATAATATATATACTATAATATATATATACTATCTATCTATCTATCTAGGGCGGGTAACATTCCCGAGATCCATGGACGAGTTCTCTCCAGCGGTCTCTGTCCCTCATTATGGTTGCCATGTCCTGCATCTCCAACAGACCAGTGTCTCTCCTTAGTGCATCAACATACGTTAACTTTGGTCTTCCTCTGCTAGTGTGTCCATGTAGGGGCTCCCACAGGAGCACTGAGTGCAATGTCAACTCTGGATGTCGGTGAGCATGTCCAGCTAACCTCAGTCTCCTATGTGTCACTTTAGAGCTGACTTTTGGGAGGCTCCCATACAGCTCTGAGTTTTTCATCCTCAGTGTATACTGATTAATGTTCAGAGCTATCATCAGCATTCTCGTGTAGCACCCATCCACCATCTGAGTGAGTTTCTTGGTCAGTGTCCAAGTCTTAGACCCGTACAGCAGCATACAACTATTTCAGTACACTGGCTGGTGACCACCGGCTTGTTATGAGTGAGGTCTGGGTGAGCTTAAGAAAGAGCAAGGCTCAGCCCCGGAGAGCAATCTATGACAGGCGAGCTTTCAAGGAAGATGATAAGCTACAGGAGAGGTTTACAGTGGAAGTGAGGAACAGATTCAGTGCTCTGTGTGGGGAGACAGAGGAGAGAGAGATTGGATGGACTGTGGAGCGTGTGACGAGGCGGTACGCATACTTCACCAATGCAGTGGCGGAAGCAAGTGAGACACTGGTGTAGCCAGAGAACACCTGAAAGCTGCCAAGGACCAATTCCATGCTGATCCTACGGAGGAGAGAAAGGAGAATATGGAGGTGATGAGGGAAGAACTCTGTACCGCTTACACTGAGGCCAGAGAGGAAGCACTGATAGAGAAGATCAGAAGTGTGGAGAGAGCGGTGGACAGATCTGGATGTATGGAGAGCTGGATGATCATCAACGACATCACAGGGAGGAAGAGAAGGTGTTCGACAGATCCAGCGAACGGGGCCCGAAGATAGGAAGAGGAAATGGCTAGACCATTTTAGGACCCTACTAGGAGAGCCACCCTCCACAGCCCAGAGCACTGTGGAGATCAGGCGGCTGTTTGAGGTACTGGATATTGAGACAGAGCCCTTCACCAGAGAGGAGCTTCAGAGAGCCAAGAAGAGGATCAAGGAGGGCAAGGCTCACGGAGAAGATGGAGTGGCATCAGAGGTGATAAAGAGGTGTGATTTTGATGATATCATTCTGGGGTTCTGTAACCAGGTACTGGAGAAAGGAGTTGCCCCGAATCAGTGGAGGATCGGTAACATCGTCCCAGTGCGAAAGAAGGGAAATCTCTCTCACTGACGTCACTTGTGGCAAAGACCCTCAACAGGATGATTCTTAACAGGATCCAGCCTGAGATGGGGAAGAGCTCAGGACAACCAGAACGGCTTCAGAGAGGGATGATCAACCACCAGTCATATCCTGCTACTGAGGAGGATATTAGAGGGAGCTAGAGCAAAGTGCCTTCCTGTGGTCATGGTTTTCATTGACTTTAGGAAGGCCTTTGATTCTGTGGACCGTCACTGCCCGATGAAGATCTTACAGGCTTATAGAATACCCAAGAAGAGAGTCGACCTGATATCACTGCTCTACCCCAACACCAAAGCCCAAGTCATATACACTATATATATATATATATATATATATATATATATATATATATATATATATATATATATATATATACTACAACGCTGACGGCCGTATGTAGGTAACAAACTTTCCGCCAAACGGCGGGACCAAACAACACCAACTTTGCACCATAGATGTAACTTTTTCCAAGTAAAAACGTGAGCGTATTTTTGTCGACTGCATTTTCTTAAAAGATTAAAGACATTATTTAAATGCTCACTTCTTTAAAATTTCAACTGTCAACACTTCCAGTTATACGTCATTCCTCACTTTTTCTTATGACGTCGCACACATTCTCCTCTTTTCCTTAGTCTGTATGTCTGACTGACTGCATTAGATAACGTTTTTTGAAATATTTACTCCTGCGTTCTTTTAGTTTCAGAAGATCCCGTTAAGGTTAAAACAGCGATTCTTTGCTTACACTTTACTCTGTTATTTTAATGTATATATGTGTGTACAGATATTTTTGCATACACAAAAACAAAAACCTATTTATTTCACGAAAGCACAGACGGCTTATCGTCATTGTTACTGTTCGAGGTTAGAGGACCACCGTCTTTCCAAGATCTGAGAACCATCAATGGCCATCAATGTTCCACTTACCGTTTGGCTTGCAGATGCGTGGTATGTTACACGATGACAGCCATTGGCACCTCCCCCTGCAAAAAGCAGCAACTGCTAAAGTCCCTTCTCAGCTGCGAAAATTGTTTGCTATTATGCTGCACAACTGCGATCTTGCCGACCCTCTCGCAATGTGGAACAACCACTGCGAAAGTCTAGCTGAGGACATCCTCCACCGCACATGCAGACACAATCCGAACGTAACATACGATTTCGTTTTCAATGAGGCGCTCATTTGTCTTGAAAACAGTGTCCTGGAGATTGGTGGTAGGCCTCTAAGTCACTACAGCTTACCTACTCCTGACAGGAGTGTCCAGTGGTCAACGTCTACAGATCTCCTCCCCGAGACGAGCTACGAGATCAGTGATTCTCCCATAGTCCATTGTATGTAGGATGCTCTCTTCATCTTTGCTACGGAGGGCCGAAAAAAAAAATTTTACACTCTGAGGCTGTAACAATGTAATTTAAATATTTTCTGTTACTTGGAATTTCCATTAACATGGTACAAATTATTGTTTGTTAAACGATTTGTTCTCTGTTCAGCCTTTATTGTTGTAACTATCAATTTTCTTTAACGTACTGGCTGCTGGACTGGGGTATCCTAAGAACTATTCAAACCCAACATCACAGCACGTTAACCCCTCCCCGTTGACTTGAGAGGACGTGCGGTATCTTTGCACTAGAGTGTAGGGGGGATTCCTGAAAAGATAAAATGCCGGCATTTTATATTTTCATGTATATATTGCAGTGAAAAATCAGGTTATATGAAAAAAAAACGTTTTTCAACGTTAACGTATTTCAGTGACACAATTAAGTATACTGTGAATCGAGATAAGTATAGGAGAGGCCAGATAAAACGTAGCACCGGACGTGAGACCGAATTTATTGCCGTGGGGAAAGACGGTATATGGGAAAGTAATAAATACTCACCCCCAACCTCCAAACCTAGTAAGAAGGTAAACACAAGTAACAATAGAAACCGTTAATACACATACCTCGAATAGTATCACAAATGATCAAACAAACCCAGTAACAGATATTGTAATAAATATTGCATCAAGGGAATGGATTTAATTACTCAATATGCACTAACCAAATCATACAATCCTACAATGAAACACGGAGTGAATAAACATCGGCATCTTCATTATATTATAACACAAAAAAAATAGCAGTAGTAGAAGCCAGAGTAAAAATCAAAAACATGGTTATTGTACTTAGCTATTCATTTGACATAAAATTATAATCCGTGTATTGACGTTTCATCTATTGCAACGAAAAGGATTAAAAGGGGCTGAAAACTGGGCTTAGAAATCAATAGAATTGCATAAAGCACCTCATATTTTACATGTTAATTTTAAATTGCCCGGCAAACAAACAAAAAAGAAATGTTTTTGTCCTTACCGTCTCTACTCCGCTTTTCTCTCTGCTCTCTTTCTCTCTCATATGCACGCTCCCCCCACATATTGTATATATATATATATATATATATATATATATATATATATATATATATATCCTGCTGTTGTCCATATTATCCTCTATCTCATATGAATTCTACAATAAACTTTTGCCAAATTTTCACCTGCGGTTATTGCATTGTTCTGGAGCAATCACATTCAGTTCATCATTTATTTTATTCTTTTTCTACTTGGCTTTTTTGATTTATATTTTGTTGAATATCTTTTATATTTCCACTATGAACTACGTCCGTTGTTCTTATTACACTTAGCAAGATTTACAAATTATTTAAATGATCAAAGAACGACTTTTTAAACGATTTTGAATATTTTATACGTTCAGGATTTTCATTCTTGGTCAAAAGGTATAATAATAATAAAAATAATAATTATTTCTACTTTTAGCACTAGACCAGCAATTACCCCAGTGCATTACTGATACTTTATTTTATCGACCCCGTAAGGATAAAAGGCAAAGTTAATCTCAGCGTGATTTGAACTCAGACCGTAAAGTACCGTAACTCTATGCTGCAAAGCATGGTGTCCGACTCTACCGATACTGCCATCAACCGACCTAATAATAATAATAATTGTTTCTAACTTTGGTACAAGGGAAGCAATTATCCCATTGTTTTACTGGTGTTTTATTTTACCGACCCCGTAAGGATGAAAGGCAAAGTTACCCTCCGCGGGATTTGATGGTGAGTTCAGGAAATTATCTCGTGGCAAAAGTCTATAGCTCGTCAGCTCGGGTCGGTGTCACATGCATCAGTACAATGCAACACTGCTCATATCCATCCTCATGACTAACTACTTGTCAGGGATGGGGATCAACACTGTTCATGACCGTTAGTAAAGTTCCGGCCTCCTTGCTCTCTGTGATGTTTGGTTGTGCGCCAACATGAAGGAGTACCTAAGACATATTTGAAGACAATGAGAAGATGAAAGATGCTGTGACAAAGGGGCTAGCCCCTTTCAAGAACTTCAGTAGTGCCTTCACGAAGTGGCTGAAGCACTACCACAATTGTATTGAAACTATAAGATCGTAATTTAAAGCTATTAATAAATGTCTCTCTCGAAACAGTCTGAAAATTTCAGGCACGCATCTCATATATATTGAAGTAGTGTTGGTTAAATATGTATGTATTTATTTATAAGCATTTAAATAAATACGTTCACTGATTGTAATACTATTGCAGCGTATAATTCTCATTATTATTACACCTGAGATAATATACATAAATATCTGTTCAAAAACATATACTAAATCTAAAGAACGGTTATTAAGAATATATGATGAAGCAGGTGCAGCAGCTTATGAGGTTTATGCTAAGAACAGATTATTTAATACAGCATTAACATATTATATATTAGTAGTAGCATTAAGACGGCGTTTACGCGTAATAGGGATGTGTATGAAAGCACACACTCTACTCTTATCTATATATATAAAACTGAGGTTGTCTGTCTGTCTATCGATTTTTGGCACACATCTCCTCTTAGAATCTCTCACGGAATTGCACCGAAATTGCTATACTTGTACATTGAGCCCTAGCGAAGACATCGGAAAAAAAATATTTCAAATTGACCCGCCCTATCTGACGAAATCGAATATAATGTATCGATTTTTGAGCGTAAGTGATGAGTTATTTCCCTTTGTTCTGTTTACATTCAGCGTAGCGTCTTACGTTCTCTTTACATTTTCTGCGTGCAAAAATTAAAAAAATGATTTCCCTTTGTTCTGTTTACATTCAGCGTAGCGTCTTACGTTCTGTTTACATTTTCTGCGTGCAAAAATTAAAAAAATTACGCTGGCAAAAATTAAAAAAATTACGCTGGCTTTCTCAGCGTTTAAAATGACATTAACACAATACACGAACAGTTGTCGAGCCAGCAAAATTTTGACCTGCAAAATTCATCAGTTCGAACACTAAGCTTCGTTTTGCTTCATTTCCATTTAAAAGCCTTTTAAAACAATATTTTTACTTGAAAACAAGTCTATTTAAAGACTACGTAAAACAAGCAAATATTTCGTAAAAAAAAAGCAAAAATTATATAAGTTTATTTAAAATATATGTATCTGTAAATTTCGTTAGGCGTGCAGACAGACAGTCGTGCAGACAGACAGTCGTTCAGAGAGGTGATATAGGCGTGCAGACATACAGTCGTGCAGAGAGGTGATATAGGCGTGCAGACAGACAGTCGTGCAGAGAGGTGATATAGGCGTGCAGACAGACAGTCGTGCAGAGAGTTGATATAGGCGTGCAGACAGATAGTCGTGCAGAGAGGTGATATAGGCGTGCAGACAGACAGTCGTGCAGAGAGGTGATATAGGCGTGCAGACAGACATAACTGATCATTTGGTTACGCTAATGTTTTTCTCTGCGTTGCAGTGTTTACATTTTCGATATTTGTTAATAAATAACCAGTGCAGTTTTTATCCCCAGCATCCTCTTTTGTTATAACATTCGGGTTATCGTTATGTTTTCTTAACTTCATAAGGCATATTGTTGGTTGAGGGAATATTAATCAAAAACACCACATGCAAGTCTGCACAGTAGACACTACAGTTTTTAAGCCAAAAAAGAAACTTAACATTGTAACTTTAACACAGCTACTGAGCGACCCCGAGCAACACCGGGCTTTACTGCTAGTATACAATAAATATATCGTAACAACGCTATCAAAGACACATTTATTCGAAAAGAATAATTTTCTTTTACTACTTTGTTCCGTAAACACGTCACAGAATATCTGTATCAGTCCAGAAAGCCAGACATTGCTGCTGTCAATTAATTATAACCAGCCCATGTTTTCTCTTTGCTATATGTAAATGACCATCACAAGCAAATGTTCATTACACAAACATTATATTGACTCTAGTCTATTTAATCCCAGTACCGACTGAGGGAAAAACACTGATAAAAGATTAATTAATCTTGAAACAGCTCAGTCTGGCATTCTCGACTGACACTGTGGCAGACATACAGAACAAAAGAGAGAAAAATAAAATGTTCATTACGAAAAATATATTTCTCTTGGATATCGAAGTTACCATATAATAATTTTTTTTATAAACATAAAGTATAGGCTAAAAATTGTAACCGAAGAATTTACTTACTCTTATCGAATTTCGGAAATCATTTCTGTGTTAGGGTTAATATATTGGATAGGCGGAGATAATTGATCATTAAGAAATGTAAATTATTGAGTTTTGTTTTCCTGTTAAGAACGTGAGAAAACTGAAAGGTCATTTACTATAGAAGAATAATTGACAACATAAGCTGGGTGTTAGTGATGTTATTGTTAAGATTCAGTCGAGAATTAAAAAGTATAAATGTGATCACATGACGCTATTAAAAAAGACTACAGAGGAAATATATATGTAAATGTTATATATATATATATATAAATACACAAACACAGATACACACACACACACACATATATATATATACAGTGGAAATAGTAAAATCGAAGTTGTGGCGCTCGACCAGCATCCACCAAAGAAACAATATTCAGAGCTTTGCACGAAGCACTCAAAAAGAGGATATCGATAAATCGATAAGTTTCATCTTAGAGTAATAAACATACGTTAAATGGTGTAATAAAATGAAAACTGTGGTTAAGGGGACAAAGCCACACAATCCACCACAACAACGAAAATACATATATATATACATGCATACATACATATATATATATGTATATACACACACACACACATATATATATGAATGTATGTATAGTATATTTGACAATATACCGTATGTTTAATTAAAAACATTTTTAAGACATTGCGCTATCTTTTTTAAAGTAGTGACTATGTCATTTCTTTTTTCGGCAAAAGAAGGGAGAGAAGCTAACAGAGTCTGTTTCACGGTGTTGGCGATCCTCAGAGCAACTTTTGCTGACAATTGTAGAGGCTGCATTCTTATAGAATTCCAGTAATAATCAGGAGCTGATTATACAGAGCGATTGCCGAAAAAAGAAGTAAGTGACATAGTCACTACTTTAAAAATGATAGCCCAAGGTCTTCAGAATGTTTTAATTTAACATACGGTATATTGCCAAATATACTATACATACTTTCATGTATACATCGCTATTTCAGAGCACCTATCCTAATATTTAAATTTTGCTGGCCCGGCAATCGCTCTGTATAATAAGCTCCTGATTATTACTGCAATTCTATAAGAATCAAGACTCTATAATTTGGATCGTCAACAGATTCTGTTAGCTTCTCTCCCTTCTTTTGTCGAAAAAAGAAGTAAGTGACATAGTCACTACTTTAAAAGTGATAGCGCAAGTTCTTCAAAATGTTTTTAATTAAACATACTGTATATTGCCAAATATACTATACTTGCATTCATGTATACATCGCTATTTCAGAGCACCAATCCTAATATATATATATATATATATATAAGTTAAACAAGGTTCAATGAATAAATCAAAGAATGATTTTTACAATAGATTGGAAGCACTCAACAGTTATGGTTTTCCAGAGTTATTAATATTAAATTTTAATTCAAAATATTAACAAAATGGATATACTTGTGATCAAGTATATTTTATTATACATATTTCAGAGGTACTGAGTTAACTTCAACAGTACGTCCTCATCAGATAAAATAAAATAATGCATGACATACTCTGACATAGTAGATGGTTAAGATTCAGTTAACTCAGTACCTCTGAAATATGTATAATAAAATATACTTGTGATCAAGTATATTTTATTATACATATTTCAGAGGTACTGAGTTAACTTCAACAGTACGTCCTCATCAGATAAAATAAGATAATGCATGACATACCCTGACATAGTAGATGGTTAAGATTCAGTTAACTCAGTACCTCGGAAATATGTATAATAAAATATACTATCACAAGAATATCTATTTTGTTAATATTTTGAATTAATATTTTATATATATATATATATATATATATATATATATATAAATATATATATATATAGTTTAGCTTTAAACTATATCTGTTATTGTATTAAATATATATATATATATATATATATATATATATATATATATATATATATATATATATATATATATATATATATATATATATATATATATATATATATATATATATATATATATATATATATATATATATATATATATATACATACATATATATGTATATATAATAAAACATGTCTATAGAATCACAAGATAAAATATATACTATTTCCTCTCCCAATTAGCATAATTAACTATATAAAAAATCGAATAGACCAGGCTATACGAATGAGGCTTCTATGAAGGAATCTCCAACAAATAACCAAAACTAGCGCTTCGCGTCGGCTGTAGTGGAATATTTATCGAATATATAGACAGCGTAATCGCCTAGATACAGTCAACTAAGCAGATATATATATATATATATATATATATATATATATATATATAGTTCATATTTAAAATTTCATCATTTACCTTGTGTGCACGACCTTAGGTTTCAGGGTCCAGTTATGGCTACCACTGTGTGGTAGAGAAGTCGTTTCCAAACTGGTCTTTCATCAGGTGACAGGATAAAACGGTTCCTCCACTATCGAATTATGGCCCTAACTGGAAAATAAAAGCTAAGGTCATGCATACAAGTTAACTGCAGGAAATTTTAACTATACTAAATACAATATCTTCCAATAGATTTAGTATATAGTTGACAGGCGAGAAGCAAGATTACTCGATATTGAAGTAGATTTTAAATATCCATTTGTTATGGCTAAACAGTACTGGAGTTTAAACATACTATCATAAGATCCTGTGAGTGTAACAACACTCAGTACCTATCGATAATAAATTAATCTCTCTCTCTCTCTCTGTATATATATATATATATATATATATATATATATATATATATATATATATATATATATATATATATATATATATATATATATATATATATATATATATATATATCTAAGGCGGGTAAAATTCCCGAGATCCATGGACGAGTTCTCTCCAGCGGTCTCTGTCCCTCATTATCGCTGCCATATCCTGCATCTCCAACAGACCAGTGTCTGTCCTTAGGGCATCAACATATGTTAACCTGGGTCTTCCTCTTCTAGTGTGTCCATGTAGGGGCACCCGAAGGAGCACTGAGTGCAATGTCAACTCTGGATGTCGGTGAGCATGTCCAGCCAACCTCAGTCTCCTCTGTGTCATTTTGAGCTGACTTTTGGGATGCTCCCATACAGCTGTGAGTTTTTCATCCTCAGTGTATACTGATTAATGTTCAGAGCCATCCTCAGCATTCTCGTGTAGCACCCATCCACCATCTGAGTGAGTCTCTTGGTCAGTGTCCACGTCTCAGACCCATACAGCAGCACATACTCCACTACAGCAATGAAGAGGCGGATTTTCAGGTCTCTACGAAGGTCCGACTACCACACCGATCTCAAGCTGTGACACGCCGCCCAGGCCTTGCTCTTCCTCTCAACCACATCATCTTCCGTATTCCCAATCTTTGCTCCCAAATACAGGAAGTCCTCAACCAATTCCAGCGGCTTCCCGCCTACATTAGTGATCCCCTCTGGCTTCTCAAGATTCTCTACCAGATATTTTGTTTTAGTCTCATTCATTCTCAGCCCCACACTCATCGACACAGTCTCAACCTCCCGCATCAAATCCTGTGCCTCCTTCACTGTATTTGTCACCAAAACTATGTCGTCGGCAAATTCAGCATCCGATACCTTTTTCGCCCCAACTCTCCTGCTCTGAGCCGGTGCTACAGTAAAGCGAGAGTCCTGGTGTTTCTCCAGTGCAAGGCGCATACAATAGTCCACTACGATGATAAAAAGGTAGGGAGCCAATGTATCTTCCTGGAGCACTCCAGCCAGTATCTCAAATAACTCTGTCATCCCATCAGGTGTAATGACTTGGGCTTTCGTGTTGGTGTAGAGCAGTGATATCAGGTCCACTATCCTCTTGGGGATTCCATAAGCCTGTAAGATCTTCATCAGGCAGTAACGGTCCACAGAATCAAAGGCCTTCCTAAAGTCAATGAAAACCATGACAACAGGAAGGCACGTTGCTCTAGCTCCCTCTAATATCCTCCTCAGCATCAGGATGTGACTGGTGGTTGATCTACCCTCTCTGAAGCCATTCTGGTTGTCCCTGAGCTTCTTCTCCATCTCAGGCTGGATCCTGTTAAGAATCATCCTGTTGAGGGTCTTTGCCACAAGTGACGTCAGTGAGATCCCCCGGTAGTTGTTGGTGTTAGAGAGATCTCCCTTCTTTGGCATTGGGACGATGTTACTGATCCTCCACTGATTCGGGGCAACTCCTTTCTCCAGTGCCCCGTTACAGAACCCCAGGATGATATCATCAAAATCACACCTCTTCATCACCTCTGATGCCACTCCATCTTCTCCATGAGCCTTGCCCTCCTTGGTCTTCTTCTTGGCTCTCTGAAGCTCCTCTCTGGTGAAGGGCTCTGTCTCAACATCCAGTTCCTCAAACAGCCGCCTGTAATAATAATAAATTTGAAGACTAAAATCCAAAGAGGGCTCGATAAGGATAAATATATATCAAATATATAAGAACCGTAGAGCAAATATTTATTAAAATAATAGATTAACGTTTAAGCAAAGAATCGCTGCTTTCACCCTTAACGGGATCTTCTGAAACTAACAAAGTCAATCTGTAAACGCAGAACTGGATATTTCAAAAATAAATTGCAACCGGAGGAAGATAGGAAGACGATACTTTGGTTCGTGGAAACGTTCGCTGGCTAAGAACGGGAAAAAACGAATATAATACGTCATTAATAGGAGAGGTGAAAAACAATTACGCGCTAAGAGAGAACCACGTTTATGGTATAAAAGAGGTCGTAGACTAATGTTCTCTTAGGTGGTGCATATAGACGTTCTCTGGCAATGAACGAAACAAACGAAGATAATACGTCATATGTGGAGCGTGGAGAACAATGTGACCTCTGCGCCGCTGAGGCCCTGGAAATACTCTACGCCACAGACCACATCTTAAACAAAAAATCTGAGGCAATTTCGGCTTGTAAACATAAATTGCACAAAACTTTCCTGTATTACAGCCCCACGTTATACCATAACGGATAGTACGATTTATACGTGGATTTTTTACGTCTCGATGTGGGAGCTAAGTATATGTTTTGTTTATACCTTTACTTATTTGCATAGGTAAGTATATATTATCCGTATTTTTTGTGAAGGTACGTATACCTTCTCGTACGTATATTTGATTGTTATGGCGTATAATTTTTTAATATATTCTGGTACATATGGTTTGGCTATGTGTATACGGGAGTTTTGCGTCTCTGTGAGTATGCAGGTTCGTACGTATGTAGGGCGTGTGTATATGTGTACTTCATGTTTTGGTTGACTTACGTCTCCGAACATTCGTGTATTTACTTGTAGGTATGTGTGTACGCTTGTTATATACGTATTTATTTATTTATATACGTTTATATAATTATTTATTTATTTGTATACACGCTTATACACACACACACATATTTATATGTGCGTGGTTTTGTTTACCTATAGTAAGTTTTTGCGTATGCTTGTGTATGTACGTTTTTGTTTGCGTGTATGTATTTATTTATTTCTATTACTTCTGTATTGTATTTATTTACTTTGTTCTTAACTCCGTAGCGGAGATTCATTCGGTCTCCTAGTTAGAATTTAGCCTACGACTTCTGCTAAAGCATTTACGTGGTTTTGTTTTTGCATGCTATTGTTCTCCACGTTCAACATATGACGTATTATCTTCGTTTTTTTCGTTCATTGCCAGAGAACGTCTCTATGCACCACCTAAGAGAACATTAGTCTACGACCTCTTTTATACCATAAACGTGGTTCTGTCTTTGCGCGTAATTGTTTTTCACCGCTCCTATTAATGACGTATTATATTCGTTTTTTCCCGTTCTTTGCCAGCGAACGTTACCACGAACCAAAGTATCGTCTTCCTGTCTTCCTCCGGTTGCAACGTTTTTTGAAATATCCAGTTCTGCGTTTACAGATTGACTTTGTTAGTTTCAGAAGATCCCGTTAAGGGTGAAAGCAGCGATTCTTTGCTTAAACTTTAATCTGTTATTTTAATAAATATATATATATATATATATATATATATATATATATATATATATATATATATATATATATATATATATATATTTCGTTTCTGAATTTGTTTAGCAAGATTCTTTATCTGAAATCGTGTGTTGAAACCGATATTGTTATACTTTGGGAGGGTCATGTTGCCAATAAGAAACACACGCACCAGTTGCTTTCACTTCAATTTAATTTATTAAATATTTATAAATTTATAAATTTATAAATTTCTGATTGGTTGGTTGGTTCCACAACCAGATAGTTGTTTATATATATATAGTCATAGTTCTTTCGTCACACACTCTGTGACCTCTTCAGTGACTGGGGATTTCTTTCTTCGTTTCTGTGCCTTTCCTTTCTTCTATCCTACGCCATTTTGTTTGTGTGTGGGTTGCGTGCTCAGTTTGCGCATGCGCCACATCCGGGTGTCTGTGTGTGTTTGTGTTCATTTTTCTATTTTTCTATTTATATTTTTTTATTTGTTTGTTTATTTATTTATTTATTGTTGGTTGGTTGTTTGTTCTATGTGTGTGTGTGTTTTCATTTTGTGTGTGTTTTCAATTGTAAGTTGTTTGTTCGATGTGTGTGTGTGTTTTCATTTTGTCCTTAATTGTAAGTTGTGATGTTGCTGTTCCACTCATATTTTCTATTTAATTTTGGTTTTAATTCTTTTATGCTTACTGCCTCTGTAATTTGCCTAAACATTGCGTCTTTCTTGTGTGTGGATTCTATTTTTATTTCTATGCTCTCTAATTTACCCCTGTGTTCTATCTTAGCATGTTGGTAGAGCACAGATGATTCTTTATTATCTTGGAGGTCTCGCCAGTGTTCATTTATTCGTTCCCCTATACTACGAGCTGTCTCACCTATGTACACTACATTTTTGTTTCTACATCGTCCTTCAGTACATCTTATGCTATATACTACATTTCTAGTTTTACAGTTAATATGGGGGCTTATTTTACAGGTTATACATTTCTTATCTATACATGATGGTCTTTGGAACGGGTATGTCTTGCTAATAAGTGTTTTTACGGAGGTACCAGGTCTTTCTACTATCTTAATATTGAGGTTATGTTTCTTTAGGGCCCTTCTAAATTTGTAGGCTAGTTCGCCTCTAGGGGTTGTATTGATGAACATTACACTCTGGTATTTATTGCTATCATACCATGAGTTTATTCTATTGGCCTTGTTCTTAGTTCTTTCTATTCTATTCCAAAATTTGCTCCTATACAAGGGGCAGGTCCCATTTATGTCATTATTTACCATTTTTTCCCATTTGGTTCTGGCTCCTTTATACACTCTGATTCTATCTCTCTGATTGTAGCCAGAGAACTGCATACGGTGGATGAAGTGTTGTATGTGTCTCTCTAGTTCTTCGGGGTTGCACATGCGGGACACATTTCTCATCACCCGTACCAAATCCGCAATCAGTATGTTGATTTTGGTATGGTCCGAAATGGCCGAGTTTCGGTGGATCAGATGTTTGGAAGTCATGGGTTTGGCATAATGGGAATGGAGGATTTGTTTTTGGTTGTTAATAGTATCTAACCAGAGCTCTGTGTCTAGTACAGGTAATCGATGGTTGGGGTGTCTTCTTGGGTAGTCTATAGTAACTCTAATGCTCTGGTGGATGGAGTTTGCTATTTGCTGGATGCTTTCCATTGTGTTTTTCTCTAGTTCCTGACTGTTCTTTAGTGGGGCTGTCTTAACTACGATGTTTATATCATCTACGTAGCGGGAGTACATTATCAGGGTTAAGCTGTCTTCTAATTGTTCATTAAGTTTTTGTTTAAGTCTACTGTCCCACCATACCATGAATAAGTTAGCTATGTCGCCTGCAATGCTAACACCAATGGCTGCTCCTTCCTCTTGGGCATATGTTTTACCATTAAATTTGAACATATGTTCCTTAAGGGTTAGTTTTATGCTGGCCCCTACCGCATGTGCAATCATTTTCTTCAGTTCATCATGGTTTTCGGGTGTCCGTATGGCTCTGGTCCACCCGTTCCATCTATCTGTGTGGGTTTTCTTGGCCATTGAGGTAATGGTAGGTGGTCTGCCTCTTGCTGGTCTTGTAGGGCACAGGTTGCTAAGGTCATAAGTGTCTAGGTAACTATTACTATGGGTAAGCTTAAGTAGAAGTCCCAGCTCACTGGTATCAATCCCACGGAACTCAACCTTGCTCTCGCTGATCATTTCGACGCATTTCTCCACAGCAAAATCCACGTCAATAGATGGATACAGGGACACAACATCCATACTGCCTATTATGCAGTTTGTTAGGTCCCCAGATCGGTTACCCGCGCCGATTCTGCTGAGGAGGTCCTCCGTGCTGTCACACACATCTGGGGACATCTCAATGATGGGGCGTATGATCAGGGAGAGGAAGTAGGACAGTCTGTAGTTACTAGCAATGTTAGCCCCACAGACTGGCCGTGTTGGTGGTCCCGCGACAGGGTCCCAGCCTGTTTTATGGTCTTTACGAAGCCCATACAACGCCGGCACGTCATTGTTCCAGGCCTGGAAGTTGTTGGCAGTCCTTTTGTTGGGCTGCATTATATTTGTCCACATCACCATATGGGCATTGAGGGTTTTTTCTCTATCCTCATGCTCCTGTGGTGTTACCTCTCTTGTGTTAGTGATGTGGGGTTGCATTGCCTGGATGTAGTTTGGCAGGCTGTCAACCGACATTCTGCCAGACTTGTCTGTTTGAAAGCATGCTATCTCTCCATTACGCGAGCGCTGCATGAGCTTACGCAAGCCATTTGCAGATTCTTCTCCCAGTTGCTGGGCCTCTATTCTATTATGCTTCTTGCTATACTCTTCTATAATATTTCTAAGTTCGGATTTAGCTATACTAAATTGTGCCTCTGTTTGTTCATCGACCTGCGACGGCAACTGCGTGCGTTTGTTAAATGGCAAAGTCGTGGCGTGGACTCGTCGTAGGTCGAATGATTTATCGGAGGGGTTATAAAACGGAGAGTTCCAGGCTGCTGCTTTATGTGTACTAGTGCTATTGTTATTGTTAGTTGTGTTGTTTCTATTTCCACCAACGGCAGCAGCCTCAGCTTCATGGTTGTTTCTATGTCTCTCATAATTACTCCTGTCTCTTTCCACTGGCTCAATGTTGTTATCTACCCTATTTTGTGTGTCTGTGTGTTCGTCTTGGTTATTCTCTTTGTCCTTAGTCTCCCTTCTCCTTTTAATCCTATTACTTTCTCTTATTTCTCTGATTTCTGTGCTACTGTCATTACTTGTTTTCTGTGTCTGTGTGTTTGTTAAGATTGTGGTGAGAGGCATTGAATGCGTGTGTGTTGTTGTTGTTGATGTGTGTTGTTGTTGATGTGTGTTGTTGTTGTCTCCGTGTGTGTGTGTGTTATCGTTGTTGTGTGTGTTGTTATTGTTGTTTGTGTTTGCGTGTCTGTTGTTGTTGTATCTGGATATGTTGCTATTGTTGTTGTTGTTGTTGATGTGTGTGTTGTTGTTATTATTGTCTCCGTGTGTGTTGTTATTGTTGTTTGTGTCTGCGTGTCTGTTGTATCTGGGTATGTTGCTATTGTTGTTGTTGTATCTGGGTATGTTGCTATTGTTGTTGTTATTGTTGTTTGTGTCTGTGTGTCTGTTGTTGTTGGGATGTGTGTTGTATATGTGTGTGCGTATATTGTTGCTTTTGTTTTTGTTTTTGATGCTCCAGCGTAGTTTCGTAAATGATTTTTCTATTTCTGACAGACAACTAATCATATTTACCTTCTTGAATGTCGCAAATTTGGGTGGCAGACGTAACACAGACATTTCATTATTATCTATTTCCGTGTTTCCATAGATGTTGGTATTTTCATTGTTGAACTCTTCAGATAATGAGGTGTCGGCCATGTTGATACCGTCAATTTTGTTGGGATATCTATTGGTATACTCTATAGTATCCCGATTTAGCTTTGCCTGTTTAAGCCACTTTAATTTTCTGTTAAAGTGCTTATTACATTCTTGAGTAATGTACTGTTCTTCGGGGCGTATAAGGCTTATAAATGTTAGTTTTTCTGCTGGTGTGGTGATTTTAGATATTTCATCTATTAGGTTACGCTTTAGTTTTTCTTGATGACTTAATTCTCTATAGATCTTCTTTTTTATGTTTAGAATTAAAGTTCGTTTTAGCCTATCTGCTTGTTTTTTGGTGAGTTGTAATGTTCTAACGTCGGTATTGATGGTGTTGGTGTAGATTCTAGAAGTGGTGCACAGTTTTATGAAGTGTTGTTGTCGAGATGTTATGGTTTTTCGTAGACAACAGAACATGGTGGTTTTCAGTATCTTGTTAGCCTGGCTAAGGCTTACGATATTTCGTTTCTGAATTTGTTTAGCAAGATTCTTTATCTGAAATCGTGTGTTGAAACCGATATTGTTATACTTTGGGAGGGTCATGTTGCCAATAAGAAACACACGCACCAGTTGCTTTCACTTCAATTTAATTTATTAAATATTTATAAATTTACAAATTTATAAATTTCTGGTTGGTTGGTTGGTTCCACAACCAGATAGTTGTTTATATATATATAGTCATAGTTCTTTCGTCACACACTCTGTGACCTCTTCAGTGACTGGGGATTTCTTTCTTCGTTTCTGTGCCTTTCCTTTCTTCTATCCTACGCCATTTTGTTTGCGTGTGGGTTGCGTGCTCAGTTTGCGCATGCGCCACATCCGGGTGTCTGTGTGTGTTTGTGTTCATTTTTCTATTTTTCTATTTATATTTTTTTATTTGTTTGTTTATTTATTTATTTATTGTTGCTTGGTTGTTTGTTCTATGTGTGTGTGTGTTTTCATTTTGTGTGTGTTTTCATGCTAAGATAGAACACAGGGGTAAATTAGAGAGCATAGAAATAAAAATAGAATCCACACACAAGAAAGACGCAATGTTTAGGCAAATTACAGAGGCAGTAAGCATAAAAGAATTAAAACCAAAATTAAATAGAAAATATGAGTGGAACAGCAACATCACAACTTACAATTAAGGACAAAATGAAAACACACACACACATCGAACAAACAACTTACAATTGAAAACACACACAAAATGAAAACACACACACACATAGAACAAACAACCAACCAACAATAAATAAATAAATAAACAAACAAATAAAAAAATATAAATAGAAAAATAGAAAAATGAACACAAACACACACAGACACCCGGATGTGGCGCATGCGCAAACTGAGCACGCAACCCACACACAAACAAAATGGCGTAGGATAGAAGAAAGGAAAGGCACAGAAACGAAGAAAGAAATCCCCAGTCACTGAAGAGGTCACAGAGTGTGTGACGAAAGAACTATGACTATATATATATAAACAACTATCTGGTTGTGGAACCAACCAACCAACCAGAAATTTATAAATTTGTAAATTTATAAATATTTAATAAATTAAATTGAAGTGAAAGCAACTGGTGCGTGTGTTTCTTATTGGCAACATGACCCTCCCAAAGTATAACAATATATATATATATATATATATATATATATATATATATACATATATATATACTACACAAAGTATCGAGTACTCTGGTGCGTTAAGGTCCACCTGGTTCCTTACCACACTTCCTTCGTTATATATATAAATTTGGATTTAAAACTTATAATAACCCTCCGTGGAACCCAGCATTGCTACCCTTCGAAAATGATGTCTTGGAACTCATTCGGAATATCAAATTTCGGAATAGGAGCAATTCCTTCCAGCAACACCTGAAGAATAGAATTCGTTCTAATAAGGATTCTAACGCCGTGCACGTCCATTCCGACAAAACTGGCAACCTATATCAAGTGGAGCGCAGTACTTACCATCAACTACTACATAATGCTGTAACTAAGGATTACCGTAAAACTAATCGTTGCGTCATCAATGAAATCAACGATGCTGGGTTTAAAATCACATCTGATCTCAACATGCTGGACCGGACCGAACCTCTGGACCCTATCTCTCCCCACTTTACCCTGAAGGATCACAAATCCAATTTTCCGAACAACCCCTCTATTCGGCTTATTAACCCTACGAAGTCCGATTTAGGTAGACTTAGTAAAACGATTCTTGATAGAATTATACCTGATATTAGAAGTTTGGCCCCTCTCGCACTGTGGAACAATTCTTTCGCGGTGATTGATTGGTTCAACGGCATATGTAACAAGGAACATTGCCGTTTTATCCAATTCGACATCAACAATTACTACTCCTCCATCACTTTACCACTTCTCCTTAGAGCTATCAATTTCGCTAAAACACTCACAGTGGTTAAGGATTTTGAAGTTGATGTCATCCTTAATGCCCGAAAGTCGGTGATTAATTTCGACGACTCTATTTGGATTAAAAATCCAATAGTACCCCATTCGACGTGAGTATGGGCGCCAGTGACTCTGCGGAGGTTACTGATCTTATTGGCCTTTTCCTTCTTTTCTCTATCAAGGACGAATTCCCCAACGCGGGCGGTGGTTTGTACCGTGACGATGGTCTTTTGACCATGACTAAGTGCGGACCTCGTGCTTGCGATAGGTTCAGAAAAGAACTCACAGCCTTCTTTAAAGGCTTCAACCTCTCTATACAGGTTGAGGCCAATCTCTCGGTCGTTAATTACCTCGACGTTACCCTCAATTTATTGAATGGGTTGTGTTACCCGTATAAGAAAGCCGAATGATACGCTTAATTACATAAGCAAGCATTCCAACCATCCTGCCAGCATAACCAAGAACCTGGTAAGAAACGTTTCGTTGAGGCTTTCCCGTCTTTGCACCAACGAGCACATTTTCAACGACCATTCCACTTATTACAATGAAGCTCTTGCTCGAAGTGGATTTGTCGATAAGGTAGCATATACAGAGTACGAAAATAGACCTAGAAGAAATAGTTCCCGTCGCATTTGTTGGTTTAACCCACCATATAATATGGAGGTGGCCACACCATTAGCTAAGATCTTTCTTTCCCTTATTACGAAGCATTTTCCCCTACACATAAATATAGTAAAATTTTTAATAGAAATACTATTAAAATTTCTTACTCTACGACTCCTAACCTTGCACATAACATCACAGCTTCAAATTTAGCTAAACTACCTAGCCGTAGGAACACGTGCAACCCTGTAGTTAGTACTAACTGTAATTGTAGGAATCGGGCTGATTTCCCCCTATCCGGGATATGCCTCTCTAGTAACATTGTCTACAAATGTAAGGTTGTAACACCCACGTCCAGTAGGGCCTACATAGGGTTAACCGCCAATAGATTCAAGTAGCGTCTTTACATGCATACCCATTCTTTTCGTTACCCTCTAAGAATGAATATGACGTCACTTTCAGCTTATATCTGGAGTCTAAAAGACAACCACACCCAATATAAGTTACACTGGGAGATCCTAGCTAGGGCTAGATCGTATAACGGAAATAAAAGACCATGTGACCTCCGCGCCGCTGAAGCCCTGGAAATACTCTACGCTACAGACCACATCTTAAACAAAAAATCTGAGGCAATTTCGGCTTGTAAACATAAATTGCACAAAACTTTCCTGTATTACAGCCCCACGTTATACCCTAACGGATAGCACGATCTATACGTGGATATTTTACGTCTTGATGTGGGAGCTAAGTATATGTTTTGTTTATACAATTACTTATTTGCATAGGTAAGTATATATTACCCGTATATTTTGTGAAGGTGTGTATAGCTTCTCGTACGTATATTTGATTGTTATGGCGTATAATTTTTACATATTCTGGTATTTAGGGTTTGGCTATGTGTATACGGGAGTTTTGCGTCCGCGTGAGTGTGCAGGTTCGTACGTATGGTGGGTGTGTGTATATGTGTACTTCTTGTTTTAGTTGACTTACGTATCCGAACATTCGTGGATTTATATGTAGGTATGCGTGTGCGCTTGTTATATACGTATTTATTTACTTATATACGTTTATATAATTATTTATTTATTTGTACACAAGCATACACACACACACATATTTATATGTGCGTGGTTTTGTATACCCATGGTAAGGTTTTGCGTATGCTTGTGTATGTACGTATCTGTTTGCGTGTATGTATTTATTTGTTTCTATTACTTCTGTATTGTATTTATTTACTTTGTTCTTAACTCTGTAGCGGAGATTCATTTGGTCTCCTAGTTAGAATTTTAGTCTACGATTTCTGCTATACCATTTACGTGGTTTTGTCTTTGCGTGCTATTGTTCTCCACGCTCCACATATGACTTATTATCTTCGTTTTTTCGTTCATTGCCAGAGAACGTCTCTATGCACCACCTAAGAGAACATTAGTCTACGACCTCTTTTATACCATAAACGTGGTTTTGTCTTTGCGCGTAATTGTTTTTCACCGCTCCTATTAATGACGTATTATTCGTTTTTTTCCCGTTCTTTGCCAGCGAACGTTACCACGAACCAAAGTATCGTCTTCCTGTCTTCCTCCGGTTGCAACGTTTTTTGAAATATCCAGTTCTGCGTTTACAGATTGACTTTGTTAGTTTCAGAAGATCCCGTTAAGGGTGAAAGCAGCGATTCTTTGCTTAAACTTTAATCTGTTATTTTAATAAATATATATATATATATATATATGTGTAAAGTTATATTTAAAATTGTTGGGTTACAATTGTATATGCTAGCGTAAACCTCTTCAAACGAAGTTGATGTTTATTACGGTATGTCGAATATATTTATCTATAAAACTGTTTATATTGTATTTTGTCTGATGAAGGCATAGCATATTGTTAATATGATATCCCCGAAATATATATAATGAAATAAATATGGTTTTATAAATATAGTTTTCCATTTATTTAATATTATATATATATATATATATATATATATATATATATATATATATATATATATATATATATATATATATATATTAAAGAGTTAAACAAGATTCAATGAGTACATCAAAGAATGAGTTTTACAGTAGATTGGAAGCACTCTACTGTAAAAACATTTTCCAGAGTTAGTGATTAAATCTTAACCATTAAATCTTACCTTGATTAAATCTTAACCATCTAACATCTCAGGGTATGTCATGTATCCTTTTATTTTATCTGATGAGCACGTACTGTTCAACCTGATTCAAGTACCTCTGAAATATGTATAATAAAATTTAATTGATCACAAGAACATCTATTTTGTTAATATTTGAATTTAATATATATATATATATGTTTTCCACAGCTCCAACAATGACGTATTATATTCGTTTTTTCCCGTTCTTTGCCAGGCAACATTTTCACGAACCAAAGTATCGTCTTTCTGTCTTCCTCCGGTTGCAACGTTTTTTGAAATATTCACTTCTGCGTTCACAGATTGATTTGTTAGTTCAGAAGATCCCGTTAAGGGTGAAAGCAGCGATTCTTTGCTTAAACTTTAATATGTTATTTTAATAAATATATATATATATATATAACGAAGGAAGTGTGGTAAGGAACCAGGTGGACCATAACGCACCAGAGTACTCGATACTTTGGGTAGTAGAGTGGCTAATAGGAAAATGTTTAGGACCGCGGCGGCAGAGCTTAAGCCATTTCGACGGCTATTTCTGGACCCAGTTTAAGCAAGGAGTCGCGTTTAAGAATATCCCTTTAAGGATGAAAGCAGCGATTCCTTGCTTAAACTTTAATCTGTTATTTTAATAAATAAATATATATATAAGAAAATGTTCAGGACCCCAATGGCAGACCTCAAGCCTATATCTATATCTATATATTTATTTATTAAAATAACAGATTAAAGTATAACCAAGGAATTTCTGCTTTCACACTTTAAGAGCTCTTCTTAAACGCGATTCCTTGCTTAAACTTTAATCTGTTATTTTAATAAATGATTGCTCTATGGTTCTTAATTATTTGATATATATTTACCCTTATCGAGCCCACTTTGGATTTTACGCTTCAAATTTATTATTATTAATATTATTATTATTATTGTTCTTTGAGTCTCAGCCATTGATGTTATTTAACTGGAATGTTTGTTGAAATGAATATCAAGCCGCTACCTGCAGCCTCTGATATTCAGGACATATCGGAGTGTTCTTGCTGTTCCCAGCAAGCATGCCTTTTGAAGTGTTCCAAAGAGCGGGACTGGACTATTCTTCTTTAACCATCCTTGGAAACTATTTGAGATAGTACCTAGTGCGCCTATGACAATCGGGATGACCTTGATTTCATGGCAGTTCCAAATCCTTTTTAACTACCCCTTTAAATCCTGGTATCGGTTAATTTTCTCCCTCTCCTTTTCTTGCACTCTCGTGTCAAATGAGCAGGCTACATCTACAATCAGGCACGATTTTTTTCTTGTCCAAAACCACCAGGTCAGGCCTATTGTGTTCTAAGTTCTTGTCCGTCTGTATCCTAAAATCCCATAGCACCTTCACCGACTCTGGCTTATGCCAATTCCACCTTCAGATCTCTTCCACCTTCAGATATCTTTAAGTAGAATCTATCAACATCACTCCTCTTGTGGCACATGTTGTAGATAGTCGATACCTCCCTAGTCTTCCTATCCATTTCTTTTTGTTCAGCAATATTCCATTTCAGAATTCCCGCACTGCACCTAATAATAGACACAGCTCGGGAATTAATTGCACTTATGACATTCCTACTATTTAGATGTGACTTTAATACGCTCCTTACTCTCCTAATGTACTCAGATATTATCAATTCCGTCATTTTTTTTGTTCTTGATGTCATCTGCCACCAGTACACCGAAATATTTGTATCCTTCTTCAGTGTCAATTTCCTTTATCATCTCACCTGTTGGTACCTGGATTCCGTTGCTTCTGCTCAATTTACCCATATGTCAACATGTACATCCAACTCCTTTTTACTCTTCCGAAAGAGTTTGAGATCGTCCATGAAGAGGAGGTGGTTGATGGTAAGCTCTACTTTTCCCAACTTGTATCCTGCTCTCACTTTTCGTAGTATAATGGTCAGGGATATCAGGGCAAGGACGAACAACAGAGGGGACAATCTATCCCCCTGGAAGATACCTCTCTTGATCTTCATGCCACCCAAGGATTCTCCACCCGATGTTAACTCTGTTTCCCAGGACTTCATATTTTGCTCAACAACTGTCGGATGTTATCTGCCACTTTGAAAATCTCTAGTCTTTTGGTTATCCAAGAATGGGGTACCATGTGGAATGCCTTTTTGTAATCTATCCATCCCATGGCAAGACCAGTGTGTCTCCTCCTGCAATTCCTCATTACGGGCTTATCAATAAGTAAATGGTATTTTTTACCACGGGACTTCTTTCGGCATCCTTTCTGTTCGTCCGGTAACAAGTTGTTTATGTGGAGGTGATGGTAGATTTCCTCAGACACAATGCTTGTTAACAGTTTCTACATTACATGTGATAGGTCTATAGTTGGTGACATCATTACCCTTGATTCGGTCTTTCTTTACCAGAACTGTGGTACCTTTTGTCAACCACTCTGGTACCTTACCCGACATCAAGCAGTCATTGAACATGGTTGTCAGTTTCGGGTGGAGGCATGTTATATTTTTAATCCAATACCCCTGCACACCATCTGGGCCTGGTGATTTCCAGTTGGTTGGGATTCTTGTTCACTAATCTCCTGTTGTACTGTCTCAATCACTGCCTGACCATAAGGTTCAACATCCTGCTCCCATATTCCTCTCCAGAATATCTTAGTCTGTTCCGCCTCAGGGATCACATCGTTGCCTCTTTCTTTCCTTTAAGCTGCCCAAACAACATCTTCTGGCTGTTGTCAAGCATGCGGTTCTGTCTTTAGTGACTGATTCTGCCCTCATAGCGCCTAATCTTTCCACTTTTTGCTACAATTCGTTGCTTCAGTTCTTCTGTGATAATATTTATGTTTTTACCCCTAGTTTTGTACTTTATTTCCAATCTATTTTTAGTGTCTATGTTTTGCAATGTCCCATTCAGTAGGGACTCAAGCTTTCCAATGTCTTTCCTCATTTTCTTGATTTGTCCATTCAGTCGTTTCTTCCACCAAGGTTCTGATCTATCTTGTTTGTTGTTTCCTCTCGTTTTTATGCCAAGTAATTTCCTCAACGCATTTGCTGTTGCTTTGAGGATATTGTTGCATTGGTGAAGGTTCCTCGCCTCAATGTATGGGATGACTTTGTTTACCTTAGCTGTTGTTTCTTTTAACTTTTTCCTGTCTATAAATATTAGGTTCATCTATTTTCCCCTATCATTGTTCATTTCATCTACCACTAAGTTCAGGATATCAAACAAATCCTGTCATAGTCCGTCAGCATTCATTTCCGCAATGGCCGTATCTTTGTTCCAGATGTTATTTATTTCAGCATTCAGATCATTGCTTGCTTCGGATGCTTCCTCAGGTCTCTCAACCTCTTCATCTTCATTTCGCACTAGCTCGTTTGCCTGACAAACTCTACTCTTCATTTCCAACTTAATCTCTCTGCTCAGTTCCTCCAGTTCCAGCTCGCTTATCCATCCATTAGTCCTTATTACCCAAGCTTGCTCGGCCAATTTTTGTTCATCTAATTTAAATAGACCAATCTCGTTCCAGATGTTATGCATCCGTTTCCTATAGCCTTTTTCCATGGGGTTACCCTTCGGGTAACATTCCATGACAGTTCTATTCAATTCTTTAGTTCAGTTGGTTCTTGTCCCTTTCCTTCTTCTTCTTCCTCCAACACCAGCAGTATTTGGATGAAAGTCAAGTCCCTGCTGCTGGGCCAGGGAGCACTTGCTGGGTGAGAGTCTTTCACATGACGTCCCAGTCTCCTCTTCACCGTTATTCGAACTGATTAGGTTCGACATTTAAACATTCATATCAAGGATTAGTGAATGTATGGTTACATAACCACCGGTGATTTCATAACCCCCCCCCCCCCTACCCCACCCCCGGTGATTTTAGCATGGCACCATCACACTGTAGACGAACATGAATACATAAACTTTGTAGCTAGATACAAACCATCTTGTAGCTAGATACAAACCATCACAACAGTACTACTATCCAATCACCATCATCACCACCGTCACCACTGCATCATCGCTACCACCACTATTCCCTCACTACATCCTGTTAAGAGAGGGATGGTAATAGTGCCATTCCACATGACTAGAAGCGAGGAAGTCACCAAAAGATATAAATAGACTGGTTTAGTGACCCGGTCAAACAGCTAACAACAATAATTATTATGGTGTTGTTGTTAGCTGTTTGACCGGGGCACTAAACCAGTCTATTTATATCTTTTGGTGACTTCCTCGCTTCTAGTCATGTGTAGTGGCACTATTACCATCCCTCTCTTAACAGGATGTAGTGAGGAATAGTGATGGTAGCGATGATGCAGTGGTGACGGCGGTGATGATAGTGATGGGATAGTAGTACTGTCGTGATGGTTTATATCTAGTTACATTTTTTGTGGTAGCGGTGGTGGTGGCGGCGGCGTTGGTGGTGTTGGTGGTGAACTTATTTGGCTGTTGTTTTGTTCCATTTGTGACCATTTGTAACCATTTTCTTTTTTGACTAAAACATTTCTGATACAAAATTAAATATTAAATATTGGAACCCTATATCATAATGTCATGCGTTATCACTTCCTGAGATTTAAGACTGGTATCTTATGTCCCATTTGTAATAAGAATTATTCTATCACAATTGTTTTAAATATGTAAAAAATCAAAAACTTACAGGAGCGATTCTATAACACCCTATTCACCAAGTGCGTATTCTTCCATTTTTATTGTGGAATGGCAGTATCGATAGAGGGTCGGACGCCATGCTTTCCAGCATAGTTATGTCCCTTTACGATCTGAGTTTAAATCCCGCCGAGGTTAACTTTGCCTTTCATCCTTACGGGGTCGATAAAATAAAGTACCAGTAATGCACTGGTTAATTGCTGACCTTGTGCCTAAAGTAGAAACAATTATTATTATTATTATTATTATTATTATTGTTATTACTCTTTGAGTCTCAGTCATTGATGTTAGTTAACTGGAAAGTTTGTTGAGATGATTATCAAGACACTACCTGCAGTCTCAGATATTCAGGACGTATCGGAGGGTTCTTGCTGTTCCCAGCAAGCATGCCTTTTGAAGCGTTCCAAAAAGCGTGAAGGGGCCAATTTTCTTTAACCATCCCTGGAAACTTTTTGAGATAGTCCCTAGTGCGCCTATGACAATCGGGATCACTTTGACTTCATGGCAGTTCCAAATCCTTTTTACCTCCCACTTTAAGTCCTGGTATCGGTTAATTTTCTCCCTCTCCTTCTCTTGCACTCTCGTGTCGAATGAGCAGGCCACATTCACAATCAGGCACGATATTTTTTCTTTGTCCAAAACCACCAGGTTAGGTCTATTGTGTTCTAGTTTCTTGTCCGTCTGTATCCTAAAATCCCACAGCACCTTCACCTGATCGTTTTCTATCACCGCCTCTGGCTTATGCTCATACCACTTCTCAGAATGTGGTAAATTGTTTACTTTGCATAGGTGCCAGTGGACCACCCTGCCCATCACATCATGTCTCCAGCCCTTATAGTGAGTTTGGGCTAGGTGTTTACGCTCGGATACAATGTGAGCCACAATCTCCTCTCTCTCTCCACAGATCCTGCACAGTGGGCTAGCCTCCTCCTTGTAAATGTGGTGTTTCAACCACTTCGTTTTGAGGGCCTGCTCCTGCGCAGCCATTAACATTCCTTCTGTAGCCTTTTTAAGGTCTCCTTTTTTCAACCAGTTCCATGTCTGTGGATCTCTAAATTCAGTTTTCTCAAAGAAGGTACTATGAAGGGATTTTTCCTGAAGGCTGCTCTCTCTCCTTGATGTTACTTCCTCCTTGGACATCCCCTCGCCTATTGTCCCCTCCTTCAGTACAGTTCTGAGCATTGGCTCCTTACTATCAGTCACGTATTTGTGTAGGCTGTTTTTCTCCATCTGAACACAGTCCTCTATGCTGATAAGACCTCTTCCACCCTCAGATCTCCTTAAGTAGAGTCTATCGACATCACTCCTCTTGTGGAACATATTGTAGATAGTCAATAGCTTCCTAGTCTTCCTATCCATTTCTTTTTGTTCAGCAACATTCCATCTCAGAATTCCCGCACTGTACCTAATAATAGACACAGCTCGGGAATTTACTGCACTTATGCCATTCCTACTGTTCAGATGTGACTTTAATATGCTCCTTACTCTCCGAAGGTATTCAGTTCTTATCAATTCCTTCATTTTTTTGTTCTTGATGTCATCAGCCTCCAGAACGCCCAAACACTTGTATCCTTCCTCAGTGTCAATTTCTTTTATCATCTCACCTGTTGGTATCTGGATTCCGTTACTTCTGCTCAACTTACCCCTCCTCATCACAAAGACTCCACACTTACTAATACCAAATTGCATACATATATCATTGCTGAAAATACGGACAGTGTCAACAAGCACATCCAACTCCTTCTCACTTTTCCCGAAGAGCTTAAGATCGTCCATGAAGAGGAGGTGATTGATGGTAAGCTCTCCCTTTCCCAACTTGTATCCTGCTCTCACTTTTCGCACTACACTGGTCAGGGGCATCAGGGCAAGGACAAACAACAGAGGGGACAGACTATCTCCCTGGAAGATACCTCTCTTGATCTTCACGCTTCCCAAGGATTCCCCAGTTGATGTTAACTCTGTTTGCCAGGACTTCATACTTTTTCCCAACAACTGCTTGATGTTATCTGCCTCCTTGAAGACCTCCAGGCTTTTGGTGATCCAAGAATGAGGCACCATGTCAAATGCCTTTTTGTAGTCTATCCATCCCATGGCAAGACCAGTGTGTCTCCTCTTGCAATTCCTCATTACCATCTTATCAATAAGTAACTGGTCCTTTGTACCACGTGACTTATTTCAGCATCCTTTCTGTTCGTCCGGTAAGAAGTTGTTTGTGTGGAGGTGATGGTAGATTTCCTCAGACATAATGCTTGTCAACAGTTTCCACATTACGGACAGACATGTGATAGGTCTATAGTTGGTAGCATCATTACCCTTGATTCGGTCTTTCATTATCAGAACTGTGGTACCTTTTGTCAACCACTCTGGTACCTCACCTGACATCAAGCAGTCATTGAACATGGTTGTCAGTTTCGGGTGGAGGGATGTTATGTTTTTAATCCAATACCCCTGCACACCATCTGGGCCAGGTGATTTCCAGTTGGTTAGTTTTTTGGCCTGCCCCTTAAGAGTTTCAACTGTGATACTCAAATCAGTTTGTTGCCGTGCCTGTTCACTAATCTCCTTCTGTACTGTCTCAATCCACACTGCCTGGTCATTATGTTTAACAACCTGCTCCCATATTCCTCTCCATATTTCTTTCCATTCAAGCTGTCCAAACAGCATCTTCTGGTTGTTGTCGAACATGCGGTTCTGTCTATACTGGCTGACTCTGTTCTCGTATCGCCTGATTTTTGCACTCTTGGCTACAATGCGTTGCTCCAGTTCCTCTATGATAATATTTAGCTTTTTCCTCCTATTTTTGTACTTTATTATCAGTCTATTTTTAGTGTCTATGTTTTTTAGTGTCCCATTCAGTAGGGACTCAAGCTTTCCAATGTCATTTCTCATTTCCCTGATTTGACCACTCAGTCGTTTCTTCCACCTAGGCTCCGTTCTTTCTTGTCTGTTATTTCCTCTCGCTTTTATACCAAGTAGTTTCCTCACCGTATTTGCTGTTGCTTTGAGGATATTGTTGCACTGGTGAAGGCTCCTCGCTTCAAGGTATGGGATGACTTTGTTTACCTTAGCTGTTGTTTCTTTTAACTTTTTCCTGTCTACAAATCTTAGGTTGATAGGTCTCCCACTATCATTGTTCAATTCATCTACCAATAAGTTTAGGATATCAACCAAATATTGTCCTAGCCCGTCAGCATTCAACTCCTCAGTGGCCGTATCTCTATTCCAGGTATTATTTATCTCAGCATTCAGATCATTGTATTTTTCGGGTGGCTCCTCCGTTTTCTCGACCTCTTCACCTTCATTTCCCACTGGCTCGTTTGCCTGGCATACTCCACCCTCCATCTCCAAGCTAATCTCTCTGCCCAGTTCCTCCAGTTCCTCCAGTTCCAGCTCGCTTATCCACACATTAGTTCTTATTACCCGAGCCTGCCCGGCCAGTTTTTGTTCATCTAATTTAAATGGACCAATCTCGTTCCAGATGTTATGCATCCTTTTCCTATAGCCTTTCTCCTTGGGGTTACTCTTCAGGTAACATTGCATAACAGTTCTATTCAATGCTTTCGTCCAGTTGGTTCTGGTCCCTTTCCTTCTTGTTCTTCCTCCGACACCAGCAGTATTTGGTTGACAGCCAGGTCCCTGATGCTGAGCCAGGGAGCACCTGTTGGGTGAGAGTCTGTCACATGACATTCTAGTCTCCATTTCACCGTTATTCGAACTGTTTAGGTTCGACATTTAAACACTCTTATCAAGGATTGGCGAATGTATGGTTACATAACAACCGGTGAATTACTTGTCTCCGGTGGTTTCGTCACTCCACGTGACTTTTGTGTGGCATTATCACGCTGTAGACAAACCCAAACAAACAAACAAACATTCAGAAAAAAACCCAAAAATGAATAAGCATAAGTTTCATTGTAATGTAGTGTTTGAATGTCTGAATTAGTTTTTCCCTTCCCTTCTCTGTCCGTCCGTTTGTTTTTCTCTTCATTTTTATTTCCTTTACGCTTTTCGTTGTTGCTGTGCTGTTTTGATTCTGATTTTTTTTAAATTAATTAATTTTTTTTATTTTGACCCGGTCATCAATTCAGTCTATTTATATATTTTGATGTTTTCCTCTTTTAGTGGGAATTCTACAATGTAGCAGGGGATAGCGGGAGAGAATAGCGGCGGTAGTGATATTGAGGCAGCGGCGACGGTGCTGTGCTAGCAGCAACTAGCAGGAGGTAGTGGGAGAGAATAGCGGCGTTAGCGATAGTGAGGCAGCGGTGGTGGTAATGTGGTCGTATTACTGTAGTGATGGCGTTGAAGTTGGAGTAGAAATTTGAGTCGACTTGACCAGAATTTTCATCGTGGTAGTGGTGGTGGTATTGGTGGTGAAATTATCTTTAGTGAAATTATCGTTAGTCGCGTTTTTGTGTTGACATTTACCCATAATATTAAACATTTTGTTAAAACTAAAACTTGATTGTGAATATTGTTTTTTTTTATTTTGATCGGGTCATCAATTCAGTCTATTGAGATATTTCGATGTTTTCCTTTATTATTATTATTATTATTATTATTATTGATTGGCAGTATCGGTAGAGGGTCGGACGCCATGCTTTCCAGCATAGTTATGTCCCTTTACGATCTGAGTTCAAATCCCGCCGAGGTTGACTTTGCCTTTCATCCTTACGGGGTCGATAAAATAAAGTACCAGTAATGCACTGGATAATTGCTGGCCTTGTGCCTAAAGTAGAAACAATTATTATTATTATTATTATTATTATTATTATTATTATTATTATTATTACTACTAAATATATATATATATATATGTATACACTACGGAAAATACTATATATATGTATATATATATATATATATATATATATAGTATTTTCCGTAGTGTTGTAATATGAATATTACACACAGTAGATGGACAGCTCACGTAGGGTTTGCTCAACGGTTCCAGTTGTAGTTTCAAAAGTAATCCGGAGAAAATAGAATGATTTAAATGGATACAGTTCAGTAAAAGGAATTTATTGACACGTGTTTCAATAACAGTTATATAACCTGAAAACGGCTGCTATCTACAAACTATTAATTATGCAGACACTCAATATTTCAATGTTATTTCCAACTATCATTTCATCAGAATAATCTCACTGAGAACTTGTTTGGTTTTTATAGAGAATATTAAGAGGGAAGGGTGAAGTTAGAAGAATAGTTAAGGAAGTGGATAGACATTTTTGATAGCAGTGGGTAATTAGATTGTAGTTTTGACATATTTTATAGAATACATTATTTGGCGTTGGTTATTTTTCTAAATCTATAGAAGGATTAGAGATAGTAAAGATATGCATGGTTGGTTTTGTGTTTGCACTTAATTAACATACAGACTTAAATGTTTCTTTCAAGTGTGTGTATCCATTCGCCCACACATAGATATATGTGTATATATACTTATTTTTTTAAAACTTCATTCGAAAAGAACTACATAAAAAATATAGAAAAACGAGTGAAGTAACCCTTAAGCACATCAATGATGAGGCATGCGAAATAGTGAAAAATCTCGGAATCGAAGATATGACAGGACCAATCTTACCGGCGGTACCCACCTTCAATCTAAAGGACCATAAGGTAAACTTTGATAATGACCCTAAAATTAGACTAATCTGCCCCTCTAAATCAGATATAGGTAAAATAAGCAAATATATCTTAGAGAGAATCATCCTCCAAATTAAGGCTAAGGTTAACATTAAACTCTGGGGGAAGACCCAAGAAGCAATTAGATGGTTTAATAGCATTAGCAATAAGAATAAATCTAAGTTTATCCAGTATGATATCGATGAATATTACTCATCGATATCACCTGAAACTCTGAATAGAGCCATTGAGTTTGCTAAGGATAACTCTGACCTTACAAACGAAGAAATTAAGATTATATTAGAAGCTAGGAAAACTATAGTCAAATTTGAGAACAGTTATTGGGTTCGTAAAGAAAGACCCTCCAACTTTGACATAACAATGGGCTCTAACTATTCGGTGGAAATAACTGATATTGTGGGGTTATTTATGGCCTTTAAACTCCAGGAAAAATTCAGTAATCTCCACGGTGGAATATACCGCGATGATGCTCTCCTCCTAGTTAAAAACCGAAATAAGCAAAAACTAGAACAACTACGCAAAGATATAAGAAAACTACTACTCGAAATAGGACTAACTATAACATATGAACACAACCTTAAAGTAGTTAACTTCCTGGATGTCACACTCAATTTAAACTCTGGTCTGATTAAACCGTTTCATAAATTGAATGAAAATCTCAAATACGTAAATGTTGGGTCTAACCACCCCATCTCTATAATTAAATCTATCCCTAAAAATATTTCCCTTAGAATCTCGGGTCTATCTTCCAACATACAAGTATTTAAGGAACACGCCCAGTACTACGATAACGCCCTTAGTAAAGCAGGCTACCCCAACAAAATAGAATATATAGATGAAAACAATCAAAACACCCAAAATAAATCCCACATAGGTAGAAATAATAACACAACACCAAACCACACTTACTCCCATAGTGTACACACCAGTAAACCAACAAACAAAACTAATAGAAAGGGATGCAAAGAGTACTTATGGTATAACCCTGAATACAATAGTTCCATTAGTACACATTTACCAGTACTCTTCTTTAAAATAGTTAGGAAACATTTTCCTACATCACACAAATACCACAAAATCCTAAACCCTACCACTATAAGACTGTCATACTCTACAGCGTTAAACCTTGAACAACACATAAAAAAGATCAATACTAGAAGGTTAAACGAAAACACTAAAAACTTAAGTACAAAGAGCACAAAAAAACAGTAGACAATACACTACAGAACATAAATAAACCACACCTAAGTTCGTCCGCAATACTACTCCAGAGTAAACATAACTACAAAACCAACGTACACAACTGTAACTGCACCTATCATGACAATTGCCCCCTCGGCAATAACTGCCTTGAAAAAAATATCATCTATAAGTGTACCATTGAATCCGGAAGCAACGAGTGGTATTACGTGGGATCAACGGCAACATCGTTTAAATCTCGATTACATAGGCATTCTTACTCAATAAAACACCAGAGCCAAAGAAATGTAACAACTTTAGCAGAAAAAGCTTGGACACACAGGGATAGCGATCAAAAGTCTACCCTAAAATGGGAGAAATTAGCTAAAACCCAAAGCTTTTCCAGGAGCCAAAATTTCTGCAAATTATGTAATCTTGAGATTTATTACATAATCACACACAAGAAGAAACTGCTTAATAACAGAATTGAACGAACATTATTCTGCCGTCACCGAACTAAAACCCTTTTTTCCCACTACAAGCTGAATATTACATAAACGAGGGACATCCTCCCAATTATACAAATCATCAATCTAGTTAGAAAAATATAAACACAATCTCTTCTCAACATATATATGTACTATTAATAACCTCAAATTACCACACTAATAATGGAAAGATATGCGGATGAGAATAGGTGCGAATATGCTATAATGAATGTGTCTAAAAGCGACCATATGTATGTATATAGGTGAAAATGTATATAAATAAGTAAATAAGTAGGCGAGTGTGTATATATATATTTGATGTGTATAATTAAATGTATGTGTATTCATGTATATGTGTATTTATATATATATATATATATATATATATATATATATATATATATATATATGTGTGTATCTATATGTGTGTATATGAAGATAAGTAGAGTATGAAAGTGTATATACATGAATGCGTATGTGGGTACATATATATATAATGATATATATATATATATATATATATATGTAATGTATATATGTATGTAAGTATGAGCATGTAAGTATGTGTATGTGAGTGTATGTATTTGTAGAGGTGAGCATATATGTATGTGCGTAAAAAAAATAAGTATATATACACATATATATATGTGTGGGCGAATGGATACAGACACTTGAAAGAAAAATTTAACTCTGTATGTTAATTAAGTGTCAACACAAAATCAACCATGCATATCTTTACTATCTCTAATCCTTCTATAGATTTAGAAAATTAACCAACGCCAAATAATGTATTCTATAAAAAATGTCAAAACAACAGATGGGAATCTAATTACCCACTGCTATCAAAAATTTCTATCCACTTCCTTAACTCTTCTTCTAACTTCACCTTTCCCTCTTAATATTCTCTATAAAAACCAAACAAGTTCTCAGTGAGATTATTCTGATGAAATGATAGTTGAAAATAACATTGACATATTCAGTGTCTGCATAATTAATAGTTTGTAGATAGCAGCCGTTTTCAGGTTATATAACTGTTATTGAAACACGTGTCAATAAATTCCTTTTACTGAACTGTATCCATTTAAATCCTTCTATATATATATATATATATATATAAAGAAAAAGAGATGAAATCTAAAATGCAACTGGAGTCTTATTTTTAAAAAAAATATATATATTTATTTGGTTCCTTTGCCGGTTTCGCAGTTCTTCTGCTTTTGAAAAGCAGAAGAACTGCGAAACCGGTAAAGGAACCAAATAAATATATATATTTAAAAAAAAATAAGACTCCAATTGCATTTTCGATTTCATCTCTTTTTCTTTATACTTTCACTCGTGTAGGACACCTTGGTTATTTTTCATTTTGTAAAAAAAACCTCACTGTCTAATATATATATATATATATATATATATATATATATATATATATATATATATATATATATATATATATATATATATATATATATATATATATGTCAATACAAGAGCAAGAATTCGGTGGTCATTCTACTGACATTGCTTAAAAAGAGGATGTTTGCATAATTGCAAACGAACGAATATTATTATTAAAATTCGAATAACTCAGATTACATTTACTGTATTCAGCCATGTAGAGCGATAAACTATTTGTTAGTTATATATATATATGATTATATGGTCATGGTGCTCTTCCTAAGCGACCCTCTTCGTTACATATTATGCGACTAAAATCTCGTGCATATAATACTATAGGCAACTGTCCTTACCATGATGCTTCGCGTGATTTGATTTGTTTCGCAGTGTAAAATGCTCAAAGGACAGCCTTGGACTACGTCTGTCACTGTGACCAATATAGACCAGCAGCATTGTCGGTACCTATCAAAAGCGTGTGCGTCCATATAGAATATCTTAAGTTGTCTCACTGTGGATTTCTTAAGTTAGGAACATGTGACAGCTACCTCAGTAGCAGGTGAGATAGATTTTACATCATGCGAGTTTAAAAGATTCATAAGGAGACACTCGTATGGATACTATACATAAACATATCATATATGCTACAATATACAGCCCTACTATATATTATATGTACATAGGTATATACACTCAAATAGACTCATATTCACACGCACACATATGCCTGTCTCTCTCTATATATATTTGCATATATGTAAGTATTTGAGTGTATTCAACGCAAATACACTAACTGACATTCACAATGTATATTTTTTTTCTTGCTTCGTAGTCTAGCGCTTAGTCATTGAAATTTAATCACTTCTAAGCTATAGTTTCCGTCTAAAGCAACATGAAAACAAACATGATAAAAACAATATGCCACCAATTATATTGCAAATAATACCAACAAATATTTTATGTCGGACGTCATCTTCTGGATAAGTATCTTACTAAACAAATACATATAAGAATGCATACACCCCCCATATATATATATATATATATATATATATATATATATATATATATACATACTTTTCAACTATGGTATATATTTGTATGTGTATGTATGTGTGTATGTGTGTATATACATTATATGTATGTTTATATATATATATATATATATATATATATATATATATATATATATATATATATATATATATACATACACATACATACACATTCAAATGTATACCATAGTTGAAAAGTATATATGTCTGTAATGGAAACTTAGTAAATACTACTGACATCTTTGTATTTAATGAAGCAGTCATTTTATTTTTCCGGTATTTAATCCTATCAATCTTTGTTTGTACATATTTTCTATGTAACTGTGGTTTGTTTACATAGTTTCTCTTTTAGTATAACATTAATTTGGAATGACTACGATGATGGTGATTGTAACGACAACATGAACTAAAATAATAACGGTAACTATAACATTCGTAATTTAGTAGTGCTAGACACTTTACTTCAAAGAGTCAGACGAACTTCCGAAGATATCAGGATGAAAGTATGACATAACAACAGAGAAAATTCGTACAGATATACACGATACATTGTAGCAGAGAATGACAATGTAATCATACTCAGGGATATACAAATATACAGAAAGATGAAATACAAAATAACAGGTATTATAGTTAAAGACCACATTAAAACATATCTTCAAATTCATGTATCTATAAAAAAGATGACGATATATCCATCAAGGAAATTGAGAAATTATCCAGATAGAAATATGTGGAGATACAAAAAAAAAAAAAAAAGAAAACCGAATGTGGATGAGAAAAAGAAACAACCCCAATAAAAATAGGGAATGATAAAAACACACAGGCAGGTACATAACAAAAGCCTACATACGTATAAAGCATTCAAAACATGTTCTAAACAACGCACTCCAGATATATTACGTAGAGTATTCTCAATACAATAGAAATAAAATCATCAAAACATACACTGCACGCAGCCAATTAACTCAGAGCTGTACTCGGTAATGTAGTTACAACACGCAAAAAATAATAATCAAGGAATCAAATCTCTTGGAAAAATATCAAGTTTGGAAAGATATCGGACTAAACGCTGAAAATGAGAGCTTTTATAGTGCCTCCGCAATATCAACATATTAGCAAGCCCAGAATGTAGGCAATATGTGTGACCAATGATATGTAGGGATATTTGTGACCAATATAGGGATATTTGTGACCAATGAGGAAACTGGTGATCACATTATCCCCGAATGCACAATATTGGCAGAAAATGAATATATTCAATGTCACAATAAGAGATCCCCATATATATACTGGAAAGTATGCAGCGAATATGACATCAAATTCCTTATAAAATGATATGATTACATAACTGAAAGATACCGTTGTATAGGAAGTGGCAATTAAAATGGAGAAGAAAGTCATAGAAAACTGGTCAGATATCATTATTAATGCCTTTGGTGGATCAGCAGTATCGGTAGAGGGTCGGACGCCATGCTTTGACGCATAGAGTTACGGTCCTTGCCATTCTGAGTTCAAATCCCGCCGAGGTTAACGTTGCCTTTCATCCTTACGGGGTCGATAAAATAAAGTACCAGTAATGTACTGGGTAATTTGCTGGCCTGGTGCCAAAGGTAGAAACAATTATTAATGCTTTTGTGAATAATAAAAGGGCGTTGGATTGGCAAAAAGCGTTGGATTGGCAGTATCGGCAGAGGGTCGGACGCCATGCTTTGACACATAGAGTTGCGGCCCTTACCATTCTGAGTTCAATCTCCACCGAGGTTAATTATGCCTATCATTCTTACGGGGTCGATAAAATAAAGTACCAGTAATACTCTGGGTTATTGCAGGCCTTGTGCCAAAAAGTAGAAACAATTATTAATAATACCATGGTTATAGCGTTTTGCTAATTGACATCAATTATGTTTATAGAAAACCCTCTACGTATGATGATCTTCAGATTGAGATCTCCACCACAAGAGACATAACGCCCATCCCAAACGACAGCAGTACTGATGAGAGAACAATGAATGCGGGCTGGAAAATTCACCGACAAACTAGAAGGAAACATTATCCAGCAAAAACAAAACAAAAACAAAACAAAAAATCCAACACCTTCTTCGGAGGTGCTGCCTTCAGAGTACCAGTGTATACATTGAATAACGACAGGGCTATGATTTTGAACCGGTGATATGAGATCAAAACAAGAAATTGAAATGCATAGTAGTAAAGATTTCTTTCATTTGCCACAAGGTTAGAGTTTACATGAATAGCTGAGGAAATATTGTATACAATGAGAGAAATGTATCCATTGTATACAATATGATGTTAATTAATTTTCCTGATTAGGGAGAACCTCCAGTTAGGGTTGATTAAAGAACGATTGATAAACGAACAAAATGATTTGCGGTATTTCATAACAATATACATTCTAAGTTCAAAGCTCACCGAGGTTTACTTTCCCTTCCAACATCCCGAGGTCGATGACATCATGCTCATTCAATGAATGAACACGAAATAATATAATATAATATAATATAATATAATACAAACATGCAAAATATGTGTCTCCTATGCCATTAAAAATATTTCAATTCTAGGTAATTTAATTAAAATATCTGTTCATGAACACCACATTCCTTATAACTAATATAATTTGTCAGTTCCTCAGATATTAGTTCTATAAAACATAATTTTCAATCCAGCCAAATTCTTTATATTCAGCAATTACTTACATATATTTATAGTTTCTCTATTTCATAAATTTACATCAGTGAATATATATACAGGTGGGGAATTATACACTCTCAAGTTACACAATTATTGGCAGGAATAAGAACTGCAGACGTAGACATGCACAGAGACACACACACGCACAAACAGACACATATATGTGTAAATATATATATATATATATATATATATATATATATATATATATATATATATATATGCAAATATATGCTGACACATTTGCATGTATACGTTAATACATACCTATTTACATGCAAGCATAAGCGATGTATAATGATACAAACATTTTAGATGAAATCGGACTAAAAAAATATATGGAAATTCGTTTTTTCTCTGTGTATTTTTTACATACATTAATTTGTTTCTCACGCAAGCGTGTCTGTTGGAGACATTTAATATTTAAATTACGTACACATGTAAACAATTACAAATAAAAAGTATATAGCGTATTTCACATTAAATTTGACATCGTATGATATAAATTTGAAAAGCAGTATATACAGCACATTGAAAATCGCCCAGTCATGATTCCGGAGATATTGAGAAGAGAGAGATAGAGGAAAAAAAAAGAGAGAGAGAGAGAGAGAGAGAGAGAGAGAGAGAGAGAGAGAGAGAGAGAGAGAGAGAGAGAGAGATAAGGATGGAGGTAGAAAGAGAAGTAAGGGATAGACTGAATATATGCAGAAACACACAGATGCACATACACACACACACATACACACGCACACACACGCGCGCATACACACACACACACACACACACACATATATGCATACGGAAAGAACACACATATATGCATGTTCGTGTGTGTATATTTAAATTACCTACGTTGTGGATTTTCAATTATTGTATATGCTATTTTTGCTCTGACTTTTAAATTTATACGTGGTCTCGCAGTTTCTGACTTACAGAGTCAAATTTATAAAGAGAAATACGTTGCTAATTATAGATTTAATTAGGAAATATGTTTTTACCTCGCAAATGAAACGTTCCTAAATTTGGAGAGAGCATAAGTAAATCATATTCTGTTAATGAAATGGACCTGCATCGGTTTCGATGAACAGTACACCTCGAGCATTACATCTTATTGATGTGCATCTAACGAGCTTCAAAATAATTTCCCATTACGCAGGTTTACAAATAAGGAATACCGAAGATTCCTCACAATGTTATCAAACACACGACCTTGCAATTGCGAAATGAACATTTTAATCCATTGACCACGCTCAGTGAGGCGTACACGTTCACAATTATACTAACATTCATAGAGAAATACATACGTTCTCATAAATATGTGTGATTCGTGTGAAATATACCCATACGTACTACAACGTGATTATCCTACTTTCTCCGTAACACGATGTATATTTACACCCCTCGGCACACACACATACATATATATATATATATATATATATATTTATTTATTAAAATAACAGGTTAAAGTTTAAGCAAAGAATCGGTGCTTTCACCCTTAACGGGTTTTAGAAGATCCCGTTAAGGGTGAAAGCAGCGATTCTTAAACTTTAATCTGTTATTTTAATAAATATTTGCTCTACGGTTTTTATATATTTGATATATATTTATCCTTATCGAGCCCTCTTTAGATTTTAGTCTTCAAATGTATTATTATATATATATATATATATATATATATATATATATATATATATATATATATATATATATATATTTATTAAAATAAATATATTTTAATAATTATTTTCCCTACGGTTCTTATATATTTGATATATATTTGCCCTTATCGAGCCCTCTTTGGATTTTAGTCTTCAAATTTATTATTATTACTATATATATATATATATATATATATATATATAAATGGAAAAGGATGAAACGAAATTTCATTTCTCATTCTTAGTACGGCTGATAATTAAATGTAAGTATGTACACGTACATACATATATGTAAACAGACGTATACATGTGTACATGTATGTATATATATACATACTACTGTACGTTTGAATACATATATGTATGTACGTGTACATATTTATATATATATATATATATATATATATATATGAAAAAGTATGATCCTGCCGGCAGAGCTCAAGCCGTCTTGACGGCTATTTCTGGACTAAATTAAAATGTTTAGTATGGTGAATAAATAGCCGAACTTTTCAAGGGGGTACTTCCTTATATGGGAATATTGTAGTTTTCAAGAGGATTGGTTAACATTTGTTGTAAACACATCATGGCATCTGTCTATCATGGCATCTGGTGGGAGGTAGGGGTGGCTGAACTTGCCTGTAGACCAATAGGGGAGTGAGTGGAGCGGTCAAGCGTTGAAAGTGATATGTATACAGCAGATTCTAAGGCTAGTGTATGAAGTGGGGCAGGGAGGTTATGGAATAGGTAAATCGAATGAGAGTACGAGACATTTAAAGATAACAGAAAGAAATTAAAAGAAATATATAAAATTAGTGAGAAATGAATAAAAAAAATCACAATGCGATCTTACATTTACAGTTTAATAAGTTGAGAATAGAAAAAACTTGTAGACATTGAGTAGTACCAGAAGTGATACAGAATTAAAGGGGTTAACACGTCTGCTATAAGTAGTTAGTAAAACGTATTCGGCCAATTCTATCTTAAAATTACAGGGGTGGGGGAACTGATGCTACATATATATGTATATAACTGATGCTATATATATATATGTATGAAAATATAGAAATATTGTGAGCAAGAGCCAAAAGTATTTCATAATATATAAGTGACTATAACGTCTAAATGGAAAATAATTAATGTAAGATATAGGAAAATAATTCAAACTCAATTTCAAAAAAAAAAAAAAAAAATCAAGACAGACACTTTATCCCAAGATTTTGTGAAATCCAGGGATAAAACCAATAGGGTCTTAACTCAGAATCAATTAAAGCTTAAATACTCATCATTCAATTTGGAAATAACTACAAATGCTCTATATAGTCTTCAAAAGACTATTTCACGAAACTGTTCAGTGGGGATGATCAGGGTTGGAGTCGTTCATCAGTGGAGCTCAAACACGATAACCCTAAATCACTGCCAGAATATGCGAAAAAGGGAATTTAAAAGCAGGCTAGTTCACCTTGTGCGGAATTATAAAAATAAACACACATGGAGAGACATGGCTGGTGACGTCAGAATGAGACGAATGTCTATTTACAAGAAACAGCAGTCAAAAAACATTCCGAAAAAACTCTACAATATGTAAGGAGTTCAGCAAACTAGCAATATTATTGCGGTTTAAAAAAAAAAGACCGGGATTAGTCACAAATAATTTTAAGCACTCTAAGAAAAATTCCGAGTATAAATATAAATGAAAATATAGAAATTATTGTGAGTAATAATTATAATTAATTATATATAAATATACATATATATACATATATGAAACTTCATAAAACTGTATGACTCGCAGCGCAGAGAAAGCTGTGAACAGCTGATTACTCTGCGCAATAGCAAAACGTCAGGTTAAAATATAATCACATATTGAGCGGACGAACGCACATAGGGAGAGAATGGAAGGAGGAGAGTCTAAAGCAGAGATAGTTATCTTTCTTTATTTATTTGCCATAGGGGAGTACAAAAATGGGACATTACTAGACGCGACGGCGGGGGTTTTACATAAAAATAACTTTAACATTAATAAATAACAATAAACTATATATAATAAAGTAACAATTGAACTCCCCAATAGGGTGGGAACGTTACTGCAGAGTTGTTTTACACCGTTTTGTAGGGTTCCTGTCTTCCCTCTGTTTATCTTCCTCAACCTACAGGTTTATATACAGAGAAGGCCCATTCACTCAGGCCATTTTCGCCACATTCACCCACCTTTCAGCGAATTTACTGGTGTGTAGCACCTCTCTCTCCATTCTCACCTTCCTTCTCAAGTGATAGTTCAATAAGGGGATAAGTTGTTGTCCGGAGCGAAAGGTGTTTGCCCTCAATCCTTTTAACCTGGTCCACCATATTACCTCTTTCGCCATAGCCACCAGACAGAGGAAAACTGCCTCTCCTTCGTTCTTAAATGAAGGCGGAGGGATGATTCTCACGATGGACTCGGCTGACAACTGGATGCGTCCCACACGTGACAGTAGCTGTTCAACATAATTCCACAGGTCGGTCACCCCTGGGCACTGAACAATTGCGTGCAGAACGGTTTCGATGTCCTGTTTGCATCTTGGACAGATCCTTCTGGCAGGATCTCTGCCAGGGCGCCTGTGCCTGAAGATTGTGTCTCGAACTGGTAGAGTTCCTCGATAGCACTGCCAGGCCAGAGACCTCTGTAAGTTATCCATAGGCCCTGGACGGAAAGTCCTCCCGAACAGACTGGTCAGTTCGTAGTCCTCGATGCCTAGAGTTTCCCCGAGAACGTCGTCGTACTTATCCTCCACTAATCCCACATAGAATGTCGAAGTGGAGTCTCCGCTGATTGCCGTTTCCGCTTGGTAGAGGGCTGTGAGCGCCTCGATAGCACTCGAGGTGCCAGGCACCCATTTTCGGTCTTCGCTTGACCAAGGACATCAGCTCTGTTAGTGAGACGAGTTGTAGAAGAGCATGTCTCACAAACGACAGCCACACCGGTTCGCCGGTCAGGAATACCTGGAGATGGCGTAGCCTCAGCGCGTGTTTGCGCATCATCAGCACGGCATGCCCATCCCTCCGTTAGATGGGTGTCGACAGCAGATGGATCTCCCCACCAATGGAGCCTGTTTCTTCCAGAGGAACTTGAAGAGTAGGCGTTCCATTTTGGTAACGTATTCGCGGGGGCAAGACATGACTATCAAGCGGTAGTAGATGACTGACGCTATGTAAGTGTTCGCCACCTCCGCTCGACCTTTCAAGGAGAGCTTGCACTCAGCCCACTTCGCCGTGACCTAGTTCCAGTTCTTGTCGATCTGGAGGTCTAGTCCATCCATCCAGCGTCCAACGACACTGTCGGAAGGCATGGGTTTGCCTCTCCATGTGCCAAGTTACAAACCGACAGACTTGTTTGGGTTTAGTCTTGCTCCTGTCAACGTTTCGTATTCCTGTAATAGGTTGCCGATTACCCCGATATCCGAGGTTTTCGACGTCATTACGTATATGTCGTCGGCATAGGCCGACGTTGCTTTCCGCAGTCCTGGTTCGATCGGGATGCCCTGCAACAGCTCCAACTTCCGCAGTAACGGCTAGAGTCAGTACATACAGAATGCAGGATAGAGGGCATCCCTGACGGATGGAACGCATGATTTGGAATGGCTCTGATAGGTAGCCATTCACCTTGACTGCTGAGCAGATGCTGGTGTGCATAGCAGCGATCCAGCCTCTGAAGACAGGACCGAAGCCGGTCGCCATGAGGACTGCTTCCAAGTATTGATAGTCGACCCTATTAAATGCCTTAGGCTGATCTAAATTGATCAGAGCCCCACCGAAGCCAGGTTTATACCAAACCCTCTCTATGATGTATCGCATGAGGTGGAGGTTGTCGTGTATCGATCTGGTAGGGATTGCACACGTTTCTGCTTCCCCTAGCAAGTTCTCGACGACAAGTGCCAGCGTTGCTGCTAACACCATCGCTAAAATCTTTAACTCTGTGTTGAGCAGAGCTATGTGCTTGAAATCGCTTTTCTCATTCCCCGTTTTCTCATCTTTCCTGATCAGCGTTACTACGCCTCTGCCTACAGAACTGGAAATCCTCCCGTTCTGCTGCCAGTTGCAGTAGACCGCTTTGAAGACGCCAGAGAACAAGTCTGGCATGTCTATGTAAAACTCATAGGGTAGACCATATAAACCGGGTGATTTACGTTTCCCGCAGCGGCCGAGGGCATCTTCTATTTCGCCCGCTGTGATCTGCCTTTCGCAGCTCTCTGCATCCGTGCTCGAGAGTCGGGGTACGCCGTCGAGGTAGGAGCTGAAGTCCATCACCTCGCTCGATGTACCGCTTTGCCTGAACAGTTGTGCAAAATGCTCCTGGAAGGTTGTGCACATCTGCTTGGATTCAAGTATAATGCGTCCATCTTTGTCTTGCAAAGTCAGAATTGTGGAATTGTTGCCACTTTTCGCCTCTGCCACTCGGGCCCAGCTAACAGCTTTGGCTCCCTCGTTTTTTAGAGCACGTGTTCTACTTCTGACAATACAAACTTCGTGTTTCACGTTGAAGAACTGGTCTAGTTCCGTTCTCGCCGCTAGCATGTCAACTGTACTGTCATTCCTAAGTGCCTCTTCTATTTTAGCTACCAGTTCCTTTTCAGTTTTGTCTTTTTCTAAAGCTATTTCCTTGCTAAATTCTATCGATTCTATTTTAATTGCTTTCTTGAGAGAGCTCCACCACCTGTTGTTGATGAACACCTCCGTCAACTGGCACTTAAGTAAGGTGCTAATCCGTTTACTGTAGACCTCACGCGCCGGGAGCGACATGTTTAGCTTCCAGTATCCGGGTCCCTGTCTATGTGTTCTATCAAGGTTGACTACGCAGGTGACTAATTTGTGGTCTGAATAGGCAACCATGTGCTTTTGTGGACAGCTTAATGTTTCCTTATCATTCTGTCTAATTAAAAATCTATCTAAATACGATCTAGAAGATCCAGTGCGGTTGCTTCGCGTCCACAGTGGTGCACTTGGGTAGTCTAGTCGATATCTATCAGCCAGTTGGAATTGGCTGATGAGATTTTTGAGGCTATTACATCTCCTCCCTATATTATCACAAGCTCCTAAATAATCCCAACGTGCGTCTAAGAGAGGCCATTCCAGTCCCCCGCTAACTCTAAGGAGCGAGACGTTCCCAGGAATGGTTCCAGACGCTTGAAGAACTCTAGTTGCGATGTCCCAGTCGGGGCATATACGGCCACCAGTCTGAAAGCTCCACCTTCACTACCATTCACGTCCAGGATTACCAGGCTGCCCTCCGGGTCCAAGTGAATCGTCTGTATTTTGAGATCCAAGTTTCTTCGAAACAGAACAGCTACTCCCCCTCCACCTCCTGGCTGACAGAGAGATGCGTAGATCTCAAAATCATCGAACATGGGAGTTAGCTGCTGCTTGTGGTGAAACCTGGACTCGGTGATGGCTATCACATCTATACAATGCGACCTGAGATCATTTAAAACTGGCTCTGTTTCCAGGACATGCCCAGGCCATGTACATTCAAACATCCAGCTTTTATAGTCACCATGTTGGTGAAGAAGATTTAGGGAGGCAAAATGCAGGAACACTTACCTTTTCGTTTCCTGGAGGTTGGGCTGTTCGATCTCCATGTCCGGATCGGTGGTGTTTGGGGAGGTAGGGAATCCTTTAAGCAGGACACGGTTAAGGGACTTTTGGCAAGGGGGGGGGGGCACATCATGTGGGAAGTTCTCTTTTAAAGTTTCATATTGTAAGGTTGTTACCCTGATAAGTTTGAGGTTTGGGGGTGGGTCGTTGGTGGGGAAGGTTTTCTCTTCCGTTTGTATTGTGGGGTCCTTTGGGACAGTTTCCACAGTTCTTTGTTTCTCTTTTTTTATGTATGTATAATGTGTTTTGTTTTTTATGTGTACTGATTCTGTTTGTAGTTTTCTCTTTGTGGTTGGGGTTTGTGATTGTGGTGATGTGGGTGTTTGTTTTGTTGGTGAAGTGTTTGGTTGTGTTGGTGCTGATTGTGTTGTTGGTGTGTTTGTCGGTTGTGGCGGTGTGTTTATGGCGGGGTTGGATATGTGCTTGTTTTCTGTAGATGTTTTAGTGTCTTTTTTGTCTCTTTTTTTTTTGTTTTTTGGATTTTTGGGGTTCCTCTTCATTCTCACTTGGAGATGTAGATATTCACGTGTCTGATACTCGGAATCAGGGGTACACGGGAGGGGTATGTTTTGTGGTGGAGTGTTTGTGCAGGTATTTGTGGAAGCATTTGATAGGGAGGAGGAGGCAATGGAAGATTTTACAGTGGGACTTTGTGTGTGTGGTTGTCTCTGGTCTGTGGTTGTGTGGGAGTGGATGTTTCAGGTGTTTGTGTTGTGTTTGGTTTGTGGGGTTGATGTTGGGGTTTTGCTGTTGGTAATAACACCTTGTTTGTCCTCGGTTTGTTTAAGGGAGGGCAAAAGGCCTTTAAGTGTGTGGTTTTCCCACACTTATGTCACTGAGGTCTTTTCCCCTCCACTAAAGTGGAGATGACATCTTCCTCAAGGACGATACTGTCCGGTATTTTCTCAACTCTCTCTGCCTCATGTGTACCAAAACCTCGATGCAGGTTCCAAACCAGTTATTCCTGTCTGTCCTGTCCTTATCCTTCTTCAGGATGCAGCGTAGGATCCATCATATATTTACCTCTGCTGGGATCCTGGTTATTTTTATTTTGTAGAATCTTCTTCCCATGTATGTGGGAAAGAAGATGTCTTGATACGTTTTTATTGGGTGAACCGAGTGTTTTATGCCAAAGTTTCGCTCTTAGAGAGCACTGACACACTTCCATACTGTTTAGCTCTTTGGAGGTATTCCACGTCTGGCTTGATATCTTTTAGTGCAGCTTCGATAGTGCTTGTTGAGAGCGTTATGGGTTTTTTGGTTATGATGTCAACTGTTCTATAAATTAGTTTCTTTATCTGTGTCATCTCTCTTACTTGTGGGGCTATGTGTATGTGTGGGATGTCACCCTCAAACGTCACATAGTTGGAAGCTTCTTCCAAATATTGGGACTTTTGGGAAATGTCCATGGGGTAATATTTAAAATCGTGTTGCTTAGTAACGGTT
>OZ024742.1:157873294-157875794 GCA_964016885.1 Eledone cirrhosa | reverse complement strand
AAATCTATATTATACGGAAAGAAGCACTAATCGCCTTGATCAACTAATGGATTCAACCGAACGGTATAATTGATTGACTCTACCATTAACTCTCTCTAGAAATTTATGATCTTGTTGTCATTATATTTATATTCGTTAACATTTTTACAAGTCAGCGATTTCTAGTTTGGTAATTTGCAATACGCATACAACATCTTTTCCTCCAGAGTCCATTATTAACCAAATTTATACAAATTCACATTAGAGAAAGCTAGACATTTCAAACGACATAATAACTATTTAACAACCTGAAAACATTTCAGTAGAATTTTTCTCTTCTATTATTTCTGTTAATTTTACACTAATCAATAAGATCATTTCGGTTATCTGCTTAGATAATTGCGGTGTGGTGTAGCAGTAATTTGATTGAAAGTGTATATAAACCAAAAATAAAGAAACACAAATATGTAAGATTCGTAAGAAATAATTGTTCACATTCGCTACACTAATTTATAAACGACAAGATTAAACAAACATTGGAACATTTCAAACACAAATGAGGTATGTCATATAAATATAGATATATACGTATGTGTGTATGCATTATGTATGTGTATATATATATATATAAACGGAAAAAATGAAACTAAATTTAATTTCTCACTCTTAGTACGGCTGTTACTTAAATATAAGTATGTATACGGACATACATATATGTATACATACGTACAGTAGTATGTATATATATATATGGTATGGACATGTGATGCGCATGGAGGATTACCGATGGGTGAAGAAGTGCCAGGAAATGCCAGTTGAAGGAAGACGTGGTAGAGGTAGACCACGAAAAACATGGGCGGAGGTGGTGAGAACAGACCTCAGATCATTGAAGCTCACGGCGGAGATGACGAGGGACCGTGACGAGCGGAGAGATGCTGTGCTGAATAAGACCCGTCCCACCCTTGCAAGCAGGGAAAAGCGGACGTAAAATGATGATGAGGATGATGATGATGATGATACATACGTGCATACATATATATATATATGTAAGTATTGATTCACCGAAGATTTGTTATAATGCTCAGTGGGTTTGTAAACTAACATCCCGAATGAAGCCGTACAGTGTTTAGCAACCATCGTTGCCCTTTTTATTCAACACTGAGAAAGGAACCATGTACTAGTTTCAAGCTAATTAGCTATCGTCAGCGCCGTATACCTTCCTGCCAGATGTTTGAACGTCTGAAAGTATATGCTTTCCTTATGCATATTAACGGCTGAGCGTTAATATGCATAAGGAAAGTATATACTTTCAGACGTTCAATCATCTAGCAGGAACGTATACGGGGCTGACGATAGCTAATAAGCTTGAAACTAGTACACCGTTCCTTTGTCAGTGTTGAACAAAAAAGGACAACGATGGTTGCTAAACACTGTACGGCTTCATTCGGGATGTTAGTTTACAAACCCACCGAGCATTATAATAAATGTTCGGTGAATCCATACGTACATATATATATATATGTGTGCATGTATGTATATATATACATACTACTGTACGTCTGTATACATATATGTATGTATGTATACATACTTATATATATATATATATATATATAGCGAGGGAAAAGTGGTAAGGAACCAGGTGGACCATAACGCACCAAAGTACTCAGTACTTAGGGTAGTAGAGTGGGTAATAGGAGTATATAATATAAATATATATATATATATATATATATATATATATATATATATATATATATATATATATATATATATATATATATATATATATATATATATATATATTTATATATATATATATATAAATACAAATAAATTATCGAGAATCGATCGGAATTTCGGCCCACGAAATAAAGAAACACAATCTTCGAAATACGTGGCTAAGGTCTCAATAGTTTGGATAAACCAGAGCCATAACTATCGTTTAAATACCAACACACGGAGACAATGCTTAAAATCACTCGCATAGCCGAAAAAAACGACCAGGAAGATTCGGGTCAGACAAATAATAATATAAATGAATGAAAAATCTTTACCTGGACCTGCTAGAATGATGGTAAATTCCAGCTTTTTGGTTTCTGCAGTTCCTAAATCAGTTACCGTCAGCTTACATAAAAGATATTCGGCTTCTGGCAGAAAGATGAACGAGGAAAACCACTTTCTCAACAGGCATTTCGTTCGAATATACAGAAGAAACCGTTACTAAATCCACGTGGGGTTTAGCAAGGGAGGGAACCCCTATATTAGGCGAATGAATTCGGCAGTGTATATATTTGTAAAAATACAAAATATCACATATCGAATTAGAGTTCTCAACAGATGGGTTAAAATTAACATGAGCTATTCATCAGTCAATAAGATCAACTAAAAAATCAATAAAATTAACTGGTCAATAACTAAAGACTGGAGATAAATACAAATAAATTATCGAGAATCGGAATTTCGGCCCACCAAATAACGAAACACAATCTTCGATATGCGTGGCAAAGGGCTCAATAGT
>OZ024742.1:157858294-157863294 GCA_964016885.1 Eledone cirrhosa | reverse complement strand
TTGCGGGACATTATAATTAAGAATTCAGGCAATAACATTGCCTCCTCATACATTTATTCATAGAATTTGACAGAAATATTGTTGGGAAAGAGAAATCGTTCCTTTATGTAAAAGAAAAGGAGGTAGGGAACATTCTTCAATAACAAATTTATATTGCACTACGCCATAAAAAAAATGGAGAATGCAATTTAACATACATATGTACAAACACACTCATATATATATATTTATATATATATATATATGTATATATATATATATATATATATATATATATATATATATATATATATATATATATATATATATATATATATATATATATATATATATATGTATATATATATATATATATATATATATATATATATATATATATATATATATATATATATATATATATACATATATATATATATATACACAGAGGGAGAAATCAAGAAAGATACAGAGACAGATTGATAGTTAGATAGATATATAAAGATGATAGGCCTCGTTCACCCATCTAGTATTATTGAAACAGTAATATCGCTTCGAATTATAAGTAAATAAAATATCTCTTCTGAAATTAACGGTTTGATATGAAATCTGCTACATTTAATTATTCTCTGGGCATTTAAGGAGAAGAGGTCAGTGAGTCATCAGGACAGTCATTTGTTTTTACGTAGACATAGGATGATTGAAGAGACGAAACACATAATAATCACCGTTTAACGGTTAACAGGTTTATAGTTGCCTCTCTCTGTGTTTAATTATCGAATGATTTCTCATACCAATTTTTCAATTCCCAATTTTCTGACAATCTCCCAACATCTTTCTCTCTTCTCTCTCTCTCATTCTCTCTACTTTCTCCCTCTCTAGCCTTCTCTCTCTCTCTCTCTCTCTCTCTCTCTCTCTCTCTCTCCCTACATATATATATATATGTACTGAAGTAAATGTTAAGTGGAAATATCCAAGTGTAAGAGCACTCAGAACATAGGAAGAGTTTAGTATAAATGGTTATAACAGTGACATAAACGGGTACTCAAGTTTCGTTGGATTCTGGGCCCCAATTCATTCAACCTGTCTACAGAAAAACAATGGCCATCAATGTTTCTATTTTTCTCATGACAGGCTGAATGAATTGGGACTCAGAACCCAACGAAACTTGAGTATCTGTTTATTTCACTGTTGTAATTATATATATATATACGTGTGTTTAATGGTAGCTATGGAGTTTCCATAGGCGGTATGCCAGTGGAGCACTCAATGTTCTTACAGACCAAAGTGTGAATAATATAAAAAAACGAAAAATCAGTGATGCATCAAGACTCAGTTTATTGCGTGTTACAAATGTTTCGCCGGCAGATAGCTCGAGACATGATCATTGTATGGATCCGCCTGATTCTACAACTGCAAGTTCTTCAGAAACATGCAATGCTTTCGGAGCAAATTATCTGCCGGCGAAACAATTGTAACACGCAATAAACTGAGTCTTGATGCATCACTGATTTTTCGTTTTTGTATATTATATATATATATATATATATATATTGTTATACTTGGGGAGGGTCATATTTGTGTAATATTGTCAGAATTAATAACAGAACACACTCACTGTTTGGTTGGTTGTCGCTTTTCGCTTCTGTGTCTTTTATACCGGTAATCTAATTTATTCGGTCCTCAATGTTGCCATCGACTGACCGACGGTCAAAAATAATACAGATACAATATAGACACAAACACATATATATAGTTTATCAAAGTTCTTTCGTTGCACACATGCAACATCGTCAGTGGTGCTATTGTTTCCCCCCGTTACATTGTATGTCTACGCCATTTTTATTTAGTCTGTCTATATATTTATTTATTTATTTGTTTGTTTGTTTATTGTATTTTGCCTTCTTTGCGCATGCGTTTGCCTGTGTGTATAGTGTTTTGTTTGATGTGTGTTCGTGATTGGGTGACTGTGTATCGGTTAATGTATTCTATCTTTACTAGTGTGTGTTTATATGTGTTTGTTGTTATTGTGCTTGTGTATGTATCTATCTATTTAATTATCTATTTATTTATTTATTTATACTTCTCTTAGGTCAGTGTTGTTTGTTTGGGTGTTGTTGTTATCCCATTCATTCTTTCTGTTTAGTCTTGGCCTTCTAGGTTCTATTTCACTGGCCTCTCTGATTTGTCTATCTGGTGAGTCATTTCTAGGTTTAGATATTATTCTAATTTCTATGTTGTCTATGTTACCATCGTGTTGTTGTCTGGCATGTTCGTATAGTACGGACCCGTTTTTTCGTCCTTGTAGTTCCCCCCAGTGTTGGTCTATCCTTTCACCTATGCTACGAGCTGTCTCGCCTATGTATGTTGTCATGTTTCTGCAAGTAGCTTGTGTACATCTTATGCTATAGACTACGTTTCTAGTTTTACAGTTTATCCGGGGGTTTACCTTACATATGATACATTTCCTATTAGTACAGTGGGTTTTCTTAAAAGGGTAGGTTTTTGCTGATCAGGGATGTTATGGTGGCTCCTGGCTTTTCTACCAACTTAATCTTTAAGTGGGTCTTTCTCAGGGCCTTTCTACACTGGTTAGCCTATTTCCCTCCTGGGGTAGCGTCCACAAACATGACACTCTGGTATCTCTGGTTGTCATACCATGAGGTGGCTTTCCCTATCTTATGTCTAGCCCTATCTAAGCTATTCCATGATTTGCTCCTTTATAATGGACACATTCCTTTCATGTCCAGTTCTATGAGGGTCTTATACTTCTCCATGGCTCCTTCGTATACTCTGATTCTGTCTCTTTGGTGGTAGCCACAGAACTGCATGCGGTTGATGAAGTGTTGGATGTGTTTTTCCATTTCTGTTGGGTCGCACATGCGGGACACATTCTTCATCACTCGTACCAAATCTGCGATCAGAATATTAAACTTAGCACTACTGGACATTGCTGAGTTTTTGAGTAACAGGTATTTGGAGGCCATGGGTTTAGCATAGTGTGAGTGGAGAATTTGGGCTCTCTCGTCTATAGTGTTAATCCAGAGTTCCGTGTCTAATACAGGTAGTCTATTGTTAGGGTGTTTGGAAGGGAAGTCGATAGTTACAGTTATACTCTGGTGGATGGAATTAGCTATCTGCTGGATGCTTTCCTTTGTGCTACGTTCAAAATCAAACTTGTTAGTGCTCTCTAGTGGGGATGTTCTTATAACTATATTGATATCGACTACGTAACGAGAGTACATGATAACGGTCTATGGAGCGCTCATTAAGGAGATCTTTAAGTCTCCTTTCCCACCATACCATGAAAAGGTTGGCAACATCACCAGCTATGCTGACGCCAATGGCTGCTCCCCCATTTTGGGTGTAGATCTTCTCGTTGAACTTGAATATGTGGCCCTTTAGGGTAGTTTTGATAATAGGCCCTATTGCATGTGTGACCATTTTTCTTACCTGATCATTGTTTTGGGGGATCCGTATAGCTTTGGTCCACCCAATCCACCTTCCCATGGGAGTCTTTTTTGCCATTGAGGTTATGGTGGGGTGTCTACCTCTTATGGGTCTACTAGGGCAGAAACGTCATGGCTGTCTAGGTAGTCAGTGTCGTAGGTAAGTCTAAGTAGGAGGCCCAGTTCGTCTGTGTCGACGTCGCAGAACTCCACCTCACTCTCAATGATCATCTCCACACATTTTTCCACAGGAAAATCAATGTTAATGGATGGGTACAGTGATACCACATCCATGTTGCCTATTATGCAGTTGGATAGGTTCCTGTTTTTGTTGCACTCACTGATTCTGCTGAGGAGGTCCTCTGTACTGTCACATACATCTGGGGACATCTTGATTATGGGGCGTATAACCATTCAGAGGAAGTAGGAGATCCTGTAGTTGCTAGTTATATTACCTCCGCATACGGGTCTTGTTGGTGATCCTGTTGTCGGATCGTCGACTGTCTTGTGGTCTTTGCGGAGCCCATACAAATGTGGTATGACATTGTTAGACGCCTGGAAGTTATTGGCAGTGCGTCTGCTTGGCTTTAGGATGTCAGTCCACATCATCATGTGAGCGTTGATGATTTTCTCTCTCCCATCATGTGTTTGCTGTGCAATTTCGCTCGTGTTGGTGATGTGGGGTTGCATAGCCTTGATGTAGTTTGGCATGCTATCTATTGACATCCTACCAGACTTATCCGTGGGTAGACATACTACCTCACCATCCCTTGTGCGCTGCTTGAGGCTAACCAAGCCTTCTACAGGTTTCCTCCCAAGTTGTTGGGCCTCTGGTCTGCTCTGTCTCTTATGCTCTGTCTCTTATGCTCTGTCTCTTATGCTCTGTCTCTCTGCTTTGTCTAATCTTATTTCTAGCTATGGTGAACTGTGCCTCTGTCTCGTCATCTATTTCTTGTGGTATGCAAACTCTTTTATTAAAGGGTAACCTCGTAGGATAGATATTACCCCATCTTATATGTTTTGTCACCTGGGTTGAAAAATAGTTTCTCTAAGGGGTTGTCATTATATCTATCGTCATAGTTGTGTGTGTTGCTATTATGGTTATCATGGTGGCTGTTGTTGTTCATATCATTAGCATTATTATTATTGTTATGATTGCTAGATGTATTGTTGTTTACTTCACCGTTATTGTTGTTGTTACTGTTATTTCTACCATTGTGGTCGTTACTTTTATTATGTTTATTGTGTTTGTTGTGTCTATCATTGATGTTGCTACATGTATTATTTCCATTATTACCACTGTGGTTATTGTTGTTGTTGTTGTTCGTATTGTTACCGTTATTACTACTGTGGTCGCTGCTGCTGTGTCTGTGGTTAATGTTTCTATTATTATTATTATTGTGGTTGTTGTTGTTGTCCTGTCTATCGTTAGTATTATTACCATTATTACTATTTCTCACTCTCCTGCTATTGTTATTGTTATGGCTGTTATTTCTATACTCAGAGTTATTGTTTATATTATACTACCGTTATTATTGTTGTTGTTGTTGTTTACTTTTGCATTCCAACGTA
>OZ024742.1:157845794-157853294 GCA_964016885.1 Eledone cirrhosa | reverse complement strand
TTGTGCATTGGTGAGGTTGCGTTTATTGTGTGTGTGTGTTGGGAAAGGATGTTAGAGATAGAATGTTTCAACCTGAGTAGTTTAGTGTCAAGTTCGTGGTTGGTGGGTGGGGGGTGGAGTGGGTTGTCGAGGTGATATATGGGGAGTGTGGGGTGGGTTGTGGGGTTGTAATCGATCTCGGTGTTGTTTTGGATGGCGGTTAGCCATTTCAGTTGATATGCTGTCCGACAGAAGTTGGTTTCGATGTCGAGTTTCAGTCTATCATCGAGACACTGTGTAATGATGAACTTGGGTCCGAGGCGCAGAAGTTCGAGTTCGTCGTTGGTGAGGGTACCGGTTAGGTCGGTAACGAGGTGTGAAGCATCGTTGGTAGGTAGATCGATGTTGGGGGGTGTAGCGGAGGGTGTTGTATAGCTGTTGCCCCTGGTGTGGTTGTAGTCGGTCCGTCTGTGGGAGCGGATGTTGTCATTGTAGTATTTGTTTACAGTCCATTCGTATTTCCGTATAAGGCGCTGTTTATCATATTTGACTCTGGTGTGGTAACACTGATCGATAGCTTTGCGTATTTCCTTGACCTGGTGGTCAGGGGTGAGGGTTGGAGCTATACGATCTATGTGCTCGGAAAGCGTTTGTATATGGAGTCGCAGTTGGTGGTGGTTGTGTCGTAGTATTTTCTTGATAAACGTGCGTTGAATGTGGCGGATGGTGTTTTCGAAGGATGGTGATCGTAAACATTCGGGTAGATGTATATTCCTGATGGTGGTTGGAATGATGTTTTTCTTTAGGCAGAGTTTTAAGAAGGTAATTTGGCAACCGAGTTTGGCACGATTCTCTCTCTCTATATATATACATATATATATATATATAAGAAAAGGTGTTTTTTAAAATAAAAAACGATATGTCCTACATGAATGAAAATATAAGGAAAAGAAATCGAAAATGCAACTGTAGTCTTAAGAATATTTATTTGTTTCGTTTACCGGTTTCACAGTTCTTATCAAACGTAGAATGAGATGGAGGGTTTGTGGTTTTGCTTTCATCCGGTTGGTGTTCGAAAGTTATTTCTGGTTTATTCGAAAAGAGTGGCTCGAATTGTTTTGTTTTTTTGTTTTAATAATTTGGTTGGTTAATGAGTGTCACGTGAATAAGTACAATGAATTGTTCCGCCAGTTCGCGTAAAAAAAGTTATTTTGCCTTTAGAAATGTGGCTCAAATTGTTGTTTTTGTATGAGAGTAATTTGGTTGGTTGATGATTGTCACGTGAGTAAGGACATCAAATTTCGCGCCAGTTCGTGTTTGAGGGTCTTATTACCATTTTCACTGTCACGTGATTGGCCATATAATATACGTAATTTGTGATAGAGAGTTTTGTGGCAAACAAAAGATAGTGGTCAAGAAATAGGAGGGGGATAAATCGTTCTGGTTCAGTGAGTATGGCTGATATGGTGAGGTGTCAAAGTTCAGACTTTTTATTGAAATAAATTGAATGTTTTCGTTGGTGGTGGTGATTTTGGTGGCGGCGTAGAAAAGAAGAAAGATTTTCTTTTATTTGTGTGTGCGCAAGGGTGTATGTGTGTGTAGGAAAATGATTATATTGGTAGAAATGGAGAAGGGTATTATGTGTATGCGTGTACACGTGTGAGTGGGGGGGGGGGGTATGGTTAGCATGTTGAAACGTTAAAATATTAACCTATGTTAAAGTATATTTATTTAGCTCTGGTCTTTTATTTTCGAATGTAGACTAGGGTGTTGTGTGTGTGTGTGTGTGGATGTTTAGCATGTTATGGTGTTAATATATTAACAGTTATTAACTGTTGGGCTATGTTTTTGAATAAACATATTTTCCTTATTTATTCCTATTTGATATGTTGTATTGTCAGTGCAAAGATTAAGTGGGAAGACTTGGAATTTGGGTGTCTTATTGTTTACGCTTATGTCTAGATGTACACTCATTGGTGTTTGTCTTGTGGTAGGGACTCGTAATTGTTGGCTATGAATTGACAACCTTTTTCTGAGGGTGACTTTAGTTTGCCCTATATGATCTTCATTACATCCTTAACATTTAATGACATAAATTAAATTGTTTGATGAGCAAAAGAAATGGTTTTTCACAACGAACTTTTTCCTCTGATTAGAGCGACCACATTTTTTGACAGTTGGTTTGGGTTTGTGGTGGGTAATTTGGCATTGGTGAGTAATGTTTTAGCGATTTAGGTTGTCGTTTGCCTTTGATTATTTTGTGTGATTCAAGTGTTTTTGTCATTCTTGTGTCTTGTTTCAATAGTGGGATGTTCTTGTGTATAATGTTTTAAGCTTCCGCATTTCTTGGATTGTGTGTTGAGATATATGATAGAATAGTGGACGTATCTTGAGTTCGTTTCGGTTTTCGTAATTCTTCAATGCCTATTGCTTTAACCCTTTCTATTTCATGGTCTATTAATAACGGTGGCTACTGTCTTTCGAGCAGAATTTCCTTTAATTATTGAACTCTTTTACTTCGCGTTTCATAATTGGTGACAATTGAGCAAATTCTTCTTGCTAGATTAAAAGGGATGTTCGGATCTAGCTGTCGAAATGGCCGGAGCTCAGCTGTCGGGGTCCTGACTATTTTCCTATATATATATATATATATAGTAATTTCTGATTGTTCAATCAGCAATTTATTGATCACTTTTGTATGTAAAATATATACAGATATGACTCTTTTCTGAGACATAAAATCAATAATATATTGTATTGAGACAACATCATTCACGTCATCAATTCTTCATTGCGTCTTTAAGTGATGCTCTGTAAATTAGAGCTTAATCGAGGTAAAACGTAAAACTGTGATTTGAAGAAGAACCGTATACGACTTTACGCAAGCTGAGAGATGTCCTGGAGTTTTACTTTTTAACAAATTATATTGTATCTAATCTTCTACTGGGGTCGATTCTACGTAGCTCAGGAAGAAATTTGCTGCACTCTAGTCTTAAGAGGGATGGGTTCCGCAAGGTTTAAAAAAACCCAAATAAATCCCGTATGTCAATACGGCGCCCCTACAACTCTATCGGGAGTCACAGGACCATACCATACAATTGTAACGGATAATTTTGCCATAAACAATATTTTTTAAAACATTGCCTAAACCACCTTGAAATTATTATTTCAGCATTTAAACACATGAAGTTTATAAAGCTTTATGAATTCTAACAGGCACTGGCCTCACAAGTAGGAATTGTGAAAGAAAATAATCATAAATTGCATATCATATAGATACATAAAGGGCAATTTCTAAGCATTTAACAAACAAATTCTTAAGATTTAAATACTACGAATGCAATTCAGAACTACAATCGTATAAATCCATTCCACTTCACAGAATATGATGCAGTGAAGTAGATGTCCAAACCATTTCTCTTTTGTTCTTTAGAGCTAAGCAATATTTGATCAACGTGACTATCATATTCGAACATGCCATCCCAAACGTAAAGAAAAAAGTGTTCATATGTCATGTTTATTTATATCAGTTAATATATTTTACATGATATAGAATGCATTCAATAATTTTATGCTACTTTTCAAATACTCAAATGTTTGCTAATACTTGTTTGTTAATAGAAATGTATCAATGGGGCAAAAGAAATATATCAATCACATTTTTATTTTAGAAATTAGAAATTAAGCAACATGAAATGATTTCGTTTGATTCAATGAAACTAAACAGAATATAAACTGGCTTATACAGAAATCTTATTCTTATATCCTGAAAATTGATGAAATGGTCAAATATTTCTGCGGATTTCCTTGTAGTGTTTCTAAATTTTATTGGATTACAAGAATAATATCAAATTTACTTGATCGTTATCCTGGTAGGATGTTGAATAAGGAATTAGATTTGCTATAAAATGACCTGCTTTATATTTGCACAGTAGTAAATAGAATATGTTATTTAGAGTATATAACTCATTGTGTAAAATCAAAAATTGATGTGTTTTTTACGTCAATTAAGTAAATGAAGCCTGCCTAATCGTAAATAGAACTGTTTCAACCTACGTGTTAACCGCATTCATCATTGCTTTTCTCTTTAGGTGGTTACACATTATGGATTCCACACATATGAAGCCGTACATCCTAATCCCTTAGATATGTTCAAACTTGAAAAATCAGCCAACCGATAAGATATAATGCACCCATAGCATTAACATCATCCCGCAGATTAGAAACAGAACCTAGGTTTCAGATACCCGTATTCGGAAACCGATGAATTCTACGCTTTCGTTGAACAGGCAGAAGATATCTATCATCGAGTTTTAATTGGGACCATTTCCCACCCTTGACATGCATGGGTTATAGTATTATCCAGATAACTGTTGGGATAATGTCATCAATATAGACCAATTTTATAGTTAAACCCTCTCGTCAAGTTCAGCGTATGCCGAATCTCTATATAAAAATATATTTGCGAAAAATTCTAATTGCGCATTAATGATAAAAAATCAATTACAATAGCTGATGTTCTGCTCAACTATCCTATTGATTCTATGAAATATTTGATATCTTCATCTATTATATGCCTATGTATCTGTTACACATAATACAATATATGAGCTTATTTTACTATTCTCTACCTTCCAGCACAATATATACATAAATATGCAGTCTACATCCAGCTGAAACTTTCAGTAAGACCTTCTCTATTTAAAACAATGCAGTGTTTTCCAAATTTCACTTTAGTCAAATAATCATTCAAATAATCCAGATATGTACCTCAAGGGCGAGGTTTATAGTAAGTATTTGTGCTTTGATATGAATGTATGCACTTTGTATATACTGAACATGAATATTTAATCAATCTCATTACACATTTTAAATTCGTTCTACTTTTGGATATAAAATATTCTCCTCTTTATGGCATTATGTTACATAAAGAAGAGTACAACTGTGCAACGATGAACACACACTTCAAATATTGTTTTCTGTTTCGGGCGAACTTGATTCCTTGCGAAGTATACGTTATTTATACATATTTCCTTGCAACCCCTGTGAAGTAATTCTAGCATTTATCGCGTACTATTTAAGAGGAAAACTGAAAACGTTTCTCATTGTGGTCTATAACCTTCAATCATAAATCAGATATTCTAAAACTGATTACATATTGCATGAGATCTACTTCAGTCATGGATTGTAATAAAACGTCTTTAGACTTTCAGATATCAATCTAAACCGTTCTAAATGCAATGCCTCCGTCAATTTCAGGTTCTTCTGAGAACCATTATTCACACAAGTGCGCTCACAGACTCACATAGAAACACCCACACCCACCCACCCACACACACACACATATATATATATATACACACACACACATATACACGCACACACGCACACACACACACACACACACACATATATATATATATATATATATATATATATATATATATATATATATATATAATATATATTTGCAAGACATAAAACACTTCATGTGTTTGACAATATTTTCACTCATAGAAATGCTGACATTTCTTTTAGCTCTTGTCATGTTTTGACAGTAAATAACTGTGTATAATATACTGCCGACAATTCTATCACCATTTTCGCAACAGCTCGTACCTCAAATGGTTATATATATATGAAGTGTTTAAGTAACCGGCGAGAAAGCTTTAAGCTCCAACTCAATTTGTTTCAAATAAAACTAAATTCTCTCCAATTTAAACTAAAAGAATATTCTTAAAAACTGTTACCCTTGATGAATCGAAATGAATATATGAATGAATGGATATAATATAAATAAAAGTGGGGTTGGTGAAAGCTAAAATGCATTGGGTTGTTGTGTCTTAGTAGATAGGATTTTTGGTTCACGAGCGTAAAGCTGTTAGTTTCATCTCGGTAGCATGTTGTTTCTTTCAGGCAAAAATGTGTCGTGTTAATTCAAATGAGAAGCATTAATACACACAGTGTCTCACTAAATATCACTGAGAAGTACATTTAGAATCATACATCTGGGAAATGCCCACCAATTTCAGGTTAATTTAAGAGGCAGATTGTTCCTTTGCTTGAATAACCGGGACAGATGTTCTCGGAATAGCGAAAGGTTCAACAAACTTACGTTTGGCAATGGTTAACCTCTATCAGGACATCTTAGTCCAAAGAAAAAAAAAACATATGAAGTATGAGCTACATGCTTTTCTGTAATCAACAAAGTGAACACTGAGAGACTGATCAATCTCTAGATGGACATATTCCCATTACAAACATAAAAACAAAAAAAAAACAAAACAAATATTAATATTGCAGTGTTGCAAACATTATTTCTGATACACAGCAGAAAAAAAAAAAGAAATCCGATATCTGGTTTTCATCTGTCTATTTGATAAGGTTTGTCCCAGAATTTTGAAAACCACATCAACACTCTTACTACCATAGCTTGACCAAAGAGGAACACTTTAGGAAATCACATGATCTGTTAGACATAATAATCCAGTAGCCCTCAACATATCCAGTCGATGTTAAAAGGAAGGACATATTGGTTAAAGATAGGAGGTCATGACTGGAATTCATTTGAACAATGGTCTGTCCCATCAGGGATGATCTGCTGCTGAACAATAGCAACACAACAATCACAAGCACTACCATCACGACGAAGACCACCCATAATAATCACGACAAAAAAGTTTGTTAGATTTTTAAAATCAATTTTATTATTTCCCTAATCTTGTGGGACATATCTGTAGTAAGAAAATGGCAACTGGCATTATTTGGACATAGTGTTTTGGGAAGTCACCATATTTAGAAAGGCGGCCAACTAGGGTTCACGAAAATCTCCACTCCATAGAGTCCACACATGATTCAATCTGGTACTTGAATGTAACAACGAGTTATTCGTTATACTAAAATCAGTATGTGTATTAAGCTTCCACAACGAGGAAGGCTAATAGCCAAGTCTGCAATATGATCTAACTATGCAGCAAGGCTACATTACCGCAGATATTAACCGGAGTATACTTGATTAGATGCATCCATTAGTCTCTATTCCAGGAGATGTGTTTACACCTGATGCTGTCAACCGGATCCATCTACACACTAGGCTTGTGTCAGGGATGGTTGTCATTTCCTCAACTCCAGTCAAATCTGCCTGCTATAATATTGCAGTAAGACATGGTAATCTTCTTACATCTTGAAGAGGAGGACATGATGATCTATACAACTAGGAGTAAAATGTAGGCAAGGTGTTGTTCCGAATAAATCGTAAGGATGTATTTCGAACAATGTAAAACAAGACCTAGATAAATACAGAAGACGAAACAACAAATTTGTGTGTTTCATAACATATGTCGAACGACAAGCTGTTACCCATTTATACAAATATAAAAGAGCACGTCTATGGAGGAAATTGATTGAAAGAAAATATAAACAACGAACGAAGATATCGAAAACGTATAAAAGGTAAAACTACAGTTCACATTATATATACTTGAATAAATTAGTATAAAAACAAAACTAAACACTTGAGAT
>OZ024742.1:157830794-157843294 GCA_964016885.1 Eledone cirrhosa | reverse complement strand
AAGATAATAAAGAATCATCTGTGCTCTACCAACATGCTAAGATAGAACACAAGGGTAGATTAGAGAGCATAGAAATAAAAATAGAATCCACACACAGAAAAGACGCAATGTTTAGGCAAATTACAGAGGCAGTAAGCATAAAAGAATTAAAACCAAAATTAAATAGAAAATATGAGTGGAACAGCAACATCACAACTTACAATTAAGGACAAAATGAAAACACACACGGGACAAAATGAAAACACACACACACATAGAACAAACAACCAACCAACAATAAATAAATAAATAAATAAATAAACAAATAGATAAATGAACACAAACACACACAGACACCCGGATGTGGCGCATGCGCAAACTGAGCACACAACACACACACAGAAACAAAATGGCGTAGGATAGAAGAAAGGAAAGGCACAGAAACGAAGAAAGGAATCCCCAGTCGCTGAAGAGGTCACAGAGTGTGTGACGAAAGGACTATGACTATATATAAACAACTATCTGGTTGTGGAACCAACCAACCAACCAGAAATTTGTAAATTTGTAAATTTATAAATATATAATAAATTGAAGTGAAAGCAACTGGTGCGTGTGTTTCTTATTGGCAACATGACCCCCCCAAAGTATAACAATATCGGTTTCAACACACGATTTCAGATAAAGAATCTTGCTAAACAAATTCAGAAACGAAATATATATATATATATATATATATATATATATATATATATATATATATATATATATATATGTATATATAGTAATAATAATAAAATTGAAGACTAAAATCCAAAGAGGGCTCCGGCTGAGCTCAAGCCGTTTCGACGGCTAATTCTGGACCAGAATTAGCCGTCGAAACGGCTTGAGCTCAGCCGTCGGGGTCTTACTTGTTCCTATTACCCACTCTACTACCCTAAGTATTGAGTACTTTGGTGCGTTATGGTCCACCTGGTTCCTTACCACATTTCCTTCATTATGTATATATTTAATATATATGTATGTGTGTGTATGTATGTGTATGTATATATGTATATATGTATGTGTGTGTGTGTATATGTATGTATTTATATGTATATGTATGTGTGTGTGCATGAGTGTGTGTATATGTGTATACATATGTATGTGTCTATGTGTGTATATGTATATATGTGTATGTGTATGTATATATATGTATATATATATATGTGTGTATATGTGTGTATATACATATGTATATATATATATATACGTGTATATATATATATATATATATATATATATATATTTATATTTATATGTGTATGTATGTGTATATATATATATATATATTTATGTATATATATATATTTATATTTATATGTGTATGTATGTGTATATATATATATATATATATATATATATATGTATATATATATATTTATATTTATATGTGTATGTAAGTGTATATGTAATGTATGTATGTGTGCATGTCTGTGTATGTATGTATATATATATATATATATATATATATATATGTATATATGTATTTCAATATATATATATATATATATATATATATATATATATATATATATATATGTATATGTATATATGCATACGTGTATATGTGTATGTACGTATATATATATATATATGTGTGTGTATATATATATATATGTATGTGTATGTATGTATATGTATGTATGTGTGTATGTGTGTATATATATGTATGTATATGTATGTATATATATATATATATATATATATATATATATATATATATATATATATGTGCGTGTATATTATGTATGTGTGTATGTGTGTGTATATATATATATATATGCATGTATATATATGTGTATATATATATATATATATATATATATATTTATGTGTGTATGTGTGTGTATGTATATACATACATATATATATATATGTCTATATATATATACATATGTGTGTGTATGTATATATTTATTGTTATGTGTATATATATATATATATATATATATATATATATGTATATATATATATATATATGTATATATATGTATATGTGTATATATATATGTATATATATGTGTATGTATGTGTGAATGTGTGTGTATATATATATATGTGTGTATATATATATGTATATATATATATATATATATATATATATATATATATATATATATATATATATATATATATATATATATATATATGTCTGTGTGTGTATATGTGTATGCATATATATATATATATATATATATATATATATATATATGTATATATATATATAGTACAATATAGGGGAACAGTGGGAATTCCTGAAAGATAACCTGCTGAAGGCACCAGATGAAGTATGTGCCTGGAGCAGGCCTATAGGCAGGAGGAGAGTAACGTGGTGGTGGAGCAGTAAGGTGGAGGAATCAATTAAGGCCAAAAAGCAGGCTTGGAAAGTATGGCGGGATGGGGGAAGTAGAGAAGACTATCAAGTGGCCAGGAGGGAAGCTAGGAGACAAGTGTACTTCGCAAGAAGGGAAGCAGAGTAAAGAAAGTTCAAGCATGTTCTACAACGCAAGGACCAAAAACGTGTGGTGTTCAGGATTGCTAGGCAATGTGCCAAGGAAAACCGTGATATTGTCGGGGAGAAGTGTGTCCTTAATGATGATGATTTACTTGCCATCACTGACGCTGATGAGAAGGTAGCTTGGAAGTGTCACTACGAAAGGTTACTAAGTGAGGAGAATAAATGGGAGAAAGAGAGTCTCCCCCACATCGCTCCAATAGAGGGACCAGCAGTGCTAGTTGAAGGTAGTATAATAAGTAAGGCAATCAAACATATGAAGACGGGTAAGGCGGCTGTGCCTTCGGAAATAGTTGCTGAAATGCTGAAATATCTGGAACGGTGGGACACACTATGGTCACCCGGATGGTAAACCAAGTCATACAGAATGGGTCCTTTCCGAACGACTGGCGTAGCAGCATCATCATTAAATGCTACAAGGGTAAAGGAGATGCCCTAGATAGAGGTAACTATAGAAGCATTAAATTAATCGACCAGGTCATGAAGGTCACAGAAAAAGTAATAGCGCAACTAATCAGAGAACGAATTGATCTAGATCAAATGCAGTTCGGGTTTGTGTCAGGTAAAAGTACCACAGACGCTCTTTTCCTTGTACGACAACTACAGGAGACGTACCTAGCTAAAAGTAAACCCCTATACTTAGCTTTTGTTGACTTGGAGAAAGCCTTTGACAGAGTCCCCCGCTCCATTACCTGGTGGGCTCTTAGAAAACTAGCTGTTGATGAATGGCTTGTGAGAGCTATACAAGCCATGTATAAAGAAACAGTCAGCAAGGTTAGAATTAACAACGGACAGAGTGAAGCGTTTAGCGTAAAAGTTGGTGTTCATCAGCGCTCCGTTCTTAGACACCTACTATTTATTATTGCCATTCAGGCTATAACAGAGGAGTTCAAAACCGGCTGCCCATGGGAACTCCTATATGGAGATGATCTAACGCCCATAGCTTAATCAATGGCTGAACTAGAGAAGAAATTCCAAACATGAAAGCATGGCCTGGAATCAAAAGGCCTTAAAGTTAACTTGTCTAAGACTAAAGTTCTAGTTTGTAGGAAGGAAAATAGGGCACTGGTCTCATCTGGGAAATGGCCATGCTCAGTGTGTAGGAAAGGAGTAGGCAGAAACTCGATTTTATGTCCCAAATGCAAAGTATGGGTGCATAAAAGATGTAGTGGGATCACAGGTAAGCTAACTAAGAATATAGATTTTATATGAGGCCGGTGCTCTGGTGCAATAAGTAGCAGCAAGTGCCCATAAAATACTAGCTCATTTCATTGCACATATGGTTCTATAGAAATAGTGGACACCTTCCGTTACCTGGGTGACAAAATCAGCAGTGGGGGAGGGTTCTCTGAAAGTAGAGTAGCTAGAGTCAGAACGGGATGGAAAAAGTTCAGAGAGCTTATACCACTATTGCCCGCTAAAGGGTTCTCTCTAAAAATGAAAGGCATGCTGTATGATACCTGCATACGAACAGCAATGTTACATGGCAGTGAGACCTGGGCATTGTGTGCAGATGATATACGCAGACTGGAGAGAAACGAAGCTTGCATGCTCCGCTTGATGTGAAATAGTAATATACGTGAACGGCAAAGCATAAACGAACTAAGGGAGAAATTAGGAATAAGAGGGATCAGATGTTGTTTACTCGAGAGAAGACTACGTTGGTACGGTCACGTGATGCGCATGAAAGATGACAGCTGTATAAAAAAGTGCAGGGCGATAAAAATAGACGGTAGCCACGGAGTAGGCAGACCCAGAAAAACCTGGGACGACTTGATAAATTCCGACCTCACACACTTACACCTCTCCAAGACAATGTCACTGGACCGAGATCTTTGGCGCTACACAGTCATAGAGAAGACCCGCCTTGCCTAAGTACAAAGCGAAACCTACACTCAGTAGGCACCTCTAACAAAATACACCCCCGTCCCACTACTTCCCCCCCTTAAATGTGAAGTTATGTTGGTACCACAACATCCAGTCCGAAACAAATGAGGTCGTGTAGGTGTCACGACAAACAAACACAGAGTCCACGCTGTAATGTGGCCGTGTAGGTAACACGGTAATACCACCCAGTCCACACTGTAAATGTGGTTGGTATTAGGAAGGGCATCCAGCCGTAGAAAGCCCGCCAGACAGTCCTATACGCGCAGGACAACCGATCTTGTCTCAAGTGGGAAAACTCCCGTCCAAACCCATGCAAGCGTGGAAAATGGACGTTAAACGATGATGATGATGATATATATATACATATATATATATATATATATATATATATATATATATATATATATATATATATATATATATGTATATATATATATATATATATATATATATATATATATATATATATATATATATATATATATGCATATATGTATGTGTGTGTGTGTGGCTGCGCGTGTGTGTGTGTGTTTGTGAATGTGTTTGTTGACATTTGAAATATAGCTTAAGAGAAACTTGAAGAAAATGGTATGATAGGCACTCAATACTTTGAACTGGTCTATAGAATTCTCCAGGCTTTTGTCAATCTAAGTAGAACCTTAAAGAATTAGCTTTTAAAGAATTCCCCTTTACTTTAAATCCAACAACCATGACTGACCCCCAACGACCTTATAAACACGTGAAATATAGGCATTGTTAGCTTAAGAGAAACTTAAAAATAAGTAGTGGAACGCCATTCTGAACTTGTTTATAGAATTATTTCTGCCTTTGTTACTCTAAATATAAATTATAGCTTTAAATAATTAGCTTTTAATGAATTCCCTTTTCTATCAACCAATGATCTCTACCCATCCCCTCCCTACCCTCTCCTACCACCTGAAGAGGCCTATAAATACCATATTTATTTTTTGATACCCAGATTCCTGATGATTTCTATAGAATGAAACAGCTCTAGTCCTGTAGAATTTCATCTATATTAAAACTATATATATACATATATATATATATATATATACATGCATATGGTTGACTGAATACACACGTGATTTTTCTCAAAAAATGTTTCCCTGCTTCCACTTTCCACTCTCCACTATCTTTCTATTTCATCTTCTATTTCTATCTTGTGGTGAATGTATTAATCCGAAATATGAAGATATTTTCCCTACTATATCAACTGTTAAACTAATATATATTGTACTATAGCACTGATTGGTTTATCCTTTTACATTTACTTTTTGCATATATATCTATATCTCTATATGTTATATTATGTAATATTATATATATATATATATATCTACTATATATATGACTTCAAGCATAAAATAATTTAACTATATGTATATTATGATTAAGATAATATATTTACATTCTACACGATGTGGAAAACATGTACTAATGAGGCAACGCGAAACTGATTGTTCATTCTGTAAGTAATTGTTTCTACGTTAGGCACAAGGCCAGCAATTACCCAGTGCATTACTGGTACTTTATTTTATCGACCCCGTAAGGATTAAAAGGCAAAGTTAACCTCGGCGGGATTTGAACTCAGAATGGCAAGGGCCGTAACTCCATACGTCAAAGCATGGCGTCCGACCCTCTACCAATACTGCCAATCCACCGCCCCTTGTTCATTCTGTAAGTAATGACAGCACATCGATGTCACGCATGACACCCGTCCATATAGTTCTACATTATATTCCATGTATAAGACGAGAGGTGTCTGTTAGAGAACTATTTGCTCCCTGGACTGGCAGTTAGGGATCACCCGGTGTTAAATATTGACATTTGCTAGGATAATAATATAGGATGATGCATGATTGTTGAACTCTTAGTTGTTGTTTAAATCTAGAATTTTATGATTGAGTTATAATCAAATCGTTGAAGCCATAACGTTCACAATTTTCAGAAATTTGATCCACAATTAAATCATTAAATATGTCCTCCCTATATGAAGAATTGAAGAGTATGATTTCAATGATATTTGATTGACATATTTAGCAAATCAACAGAACATGTAGAAGCTCAGTTATAGGCCCGTCTTCCTCTTGAATATTTTCTAAAAGCGGTAGAGTGCACCATGGAAATCATAGATAAAATCTCCCCCATACCATCTTATAAAACAAACTTTTAATGACTATTTTATTTAGAGCATCATGAAATGTTGAAAATACAGAATTATAACTGAATTGTTTAAGATATGCATGGAAATCACCTAAAATTGGGTAGATAGAGGGAGCTAGTGTTTTATAAGCGAGTAGAATTAGGGATACTCTGGAAAATTAAAAAAAATATCTACAGATTTTCCACATTAACAATATAAAAGTCAATATATCTTTGGATATAATGGAGAACAAATTACAATCACACTACAATTAACAGATATGACAAATTATACAATATCAATATTGATAGCAACTATCGATAATAACCACCTGTAACGAAGTAGACAGACAAAAAAATCGTAGGAGAGGCACCAGATGTTTTACCTGACGTCATACAACATTTTATGTGTTATGTAGCTTAGCGGCTATAAATTGACGTTTTTTTTCTTCCGTCTCGTGCTCCTTTGGGCAGCGATTGGCTTATATCAGACGCCGGTAGGCGTCGAACGTGCTCAAGTCCATCTCAAGGGCCGATGACCATGAACTTTGAGAGATATTTTACAGCTTACTGCTGTATCTCAACTTATGACACGGAAAAGGTAAGGTTAGCGTGGAAAATTCCAACTGTGACCGTGGCGGTGGTGTGAAGAGTTTAGGGTCGTTTTAGTAGTAGCGGTAATAGTAGCAGTAGTAGTAGTAGTAATATTAGTAGTAATGGTACAAGTAGTAACATCAGCAGTAGCAAAAGCAGCAATAGCAGTAGTAGCAGCAGATGTAGTAGTAGTAGTAGTAGTAGTAGTAGTAGTAGTAGTAGTAGTAGTAGTAGTAGTAGTAGTAGTAATAGCTGTAGTAGCGTTGAAAAGGTGTAGATATCTATAATGTTTAGTGCTGAGTAGACCGATATCTAGAACCATTTCACTCATAACTACAGCGAGCCTATGGTATTATATTGTATATTGTAGGTGTTTTGTATTATTATCCGGACGCTTTTGTAAAGTTAATGGTGGTGGAGTGTTTGTATTTTACTGTTGAGTCCGTTTTGTAAATGTAATGGTGGTGGTGTGTTTGTATGTTACTGTTGAGTCTGTTTTGAGTAGGTAACGGTGGTGGAGTGATTGTATGTTACTGTGGGACCGTTTTGTATAGTTAATGGTTGTGGAGTGCGTGTATGTTACAGACGGAACCGTTTTGTATAGGTGACGGTGGTGGAGTTACTGTGTGGTAGTTTGTTGCGGATGACAGATTTGAAGAATTGATGTTGACGCTATACGTTTTCTTCCCGGATTAACTACAACGTCTTAAAACTGTGACATCTATCAGACAAACAAAATTACTGGCGGTTTTACAGCCGGATTATCAGATTATTGGATTTTGCTAGGATAAAGTAGTAATTGATTGCATGGCTAGGTCGATAACAAAGCCGATAAATCAGATAACAGCAAGCACAACAAAAACAATAGTAACAAAAATAATAAGGAAAATAACAATACCAGCAGCAGAGATAACACCAGTAATGGTGAATGTTGTTGTGATGGTGAATTTCTCATCTTCGTCCTCATCTCCGCATTCATCGTGTTTGTCTTCACCACCATCAACATTTTCAGCATCATCATCGTCATCATCTTCATCATCATCTCGTCACCGTCATCATCACCCTCATGATCAACATCACATCCATCATAATTATCCTAAATAGTACCACCCTCATCACCAACATCCTCATCTCCAACATAGCCATCATAACCAACATAAACATCATCATCAGCAGAACCAACACCAGCATCATCATCATTATCATAAACATCATGCTCACCATTATAACAATTATGATCACCAGCATAACCATAATGTCCATAATAACCATCATAATCACAATCACCATTAACATAAGCATGATAACTACCATCATCGACAGCTTAACCAACACAACAACCGTCATCTTCAACATAACCATCATAACAATCATCATCACCATCATTAAAACCATCGCCATCGTCATTTGCTTCTATAATCTCTCTTACAATGCTATCACCAAGTTTCCCCTATCCATTATTATCACCATAATCACACTGTTTATCTTTATTGCCACACTGCCTTATTGATATTATTATAACTACAACAGACGCCATCAGCTTCAACTTCACCACAATTATCATATTCACTCACATTTCCTACACCCACATACAGCACCACCTCCATCAACACCAACAAAACATAAACAAGAACTATAAGAGCAAAATAAACAATAAATCTATGAAAAACAGTAATAAAAACAACTAGTAAAATGAGAACAAAAAAAAAATAAAACTCTCAAAAACAGCAGCATAAACAACAACGCAATTCCCATTGTCGCCTTATGCGCCACCATAACCTACTCCACCAATTCTTCTAGCAATACAATCGCCACAACCGGCTCCACATCAACAGCAGAAACAGCACCATCCACTTAGCTGCCACTACGGCAACCACTATGTGCTCTTCCAATTTTGCCAGCATTATCAATTTCCACACCAGCAACTATATCCACATTAACTATCCAAGTCACCACTAACCTTATCACCAATTCCACACCTCCACCGCCGATACCCTCACCAACTTCTAATTTCACAATCCTCACCGGCGCCATTATAATTAAACACATCATCGTATATATTTGATTACTAATAGAAATGACACGAATTTATACCCGCAATCCCAACATAATTGCCGTCATCATAGTCTACACCATATTTCACTACCGCTAAATACTACAAACCCAAGCATCAGCCCCATTACCACCACCATCATCATATCACCAACTATACCATCACCATGACGGTGTTATCCACCATCAGCACCTCAAGACTAGCATAACAAACCTCATCAACAACATCAATGGTTGTAATAAGTGCAACATTAGCAGCACAGCTAAGACATTAATCTAGTTATGCTCAACTTCATAACAGGATCACAATTGTAATTCAAATTATATCTATTTATGTTGATTTTGCTTTTCCTCACTCTATCTTTAAACCATGGTATTTGTACTCTCACTTTTCCTGAATTAAACAGAAGTGTTTCAGTCGTTAATGTTGAATCTATTGGGTTTTTTCTCTATTACTTGTAGGATATCTGTACCTAGTCAAGAGACCATATTAATGCTCCATCTCTAGCCGTTGATGTTCAGTCACAAGGCAGCCTTGATCACGAAGATCTATGGTGAAATATATTCCATCATGAGAATATTTTTATTAGGTAGTTTATTAGGTAGTTTATACGGTGACAATATTAAGACATGTGTGCTTTTCTGAGACTATATGATATATAGTTTGGTGGTCAAGCGGCAACATGGGGTTTACTTCGTTAGTAGTGAGTTAATGGATATATCAAATAATTAGAGGGTGTAGTTGAATGCAGAGCATACAAAACCGAACATATATACTGATGTTCATTAGGGTGTTAATGTATTTGTTTTACCCAATGTTTTCGTCATTGCTTAGCCTGAAATCATTCGCTTTAATAAATCATTATAATATTATTAATAAATTAATAATATTATAATATTATTAATAAATCATTATAATCAATTCATTCTCATAGTATATTACAATTGTTAATATACCCTTTGATCGTTTCACCAGGCTATCCAATTTGCCCTTCAATTTGGTTTTATGGGGACTTCACAGGTATTTTTTGCAGGTTTGAAAAATTACATAGAATCCATATTTATAATGTCATCTCTTCTGGCAGTATATAAATAATGTCAGAAAACATATGTAACGGCAACTCCTCATGTACAGATCGTTTATAACATTATATATTTAGATCACATGAAGAATAACAAATACAAATAATTATTTTAAAAGAATAAAAGCAATGTCTCCGCCCACTCTTTCCTGGGAGGTTCGTTGGGGAAAGGCCCTCACACACGCCTTCCAGCGGGTTTTGTAAGAAGCACCGTTTCCATCTAATTAGGCTAGATCCTCAAGCGAGACCAGACGAACACATGGATGTCAGCCAACCATCTTGCTCGGGAGGGTGGCGGTCCAGAGGAGATCAACCCTAAAAGCAATAGCAATAGTTTAATTACACATTGCTTTCTAAAACTTGTATAAGGTAGCAAATGCAAGATGTCAGCGTCCTCATTGTTGCGATTGTTGTTGTTTTTGTTGTTGTTAGCCTTCTCCAAGTAGATGTATGGTCAAAACCATTGTAGCAGTATCGAATAAATATAATATGAAATGACTAGTTTATTCTCTTTCAAACCACAACTGTGACCATCCTCTTAAATTTTCGCATACAGTATATGCATGTGAAAGCATATTGTATAATATTTCTTTTTATTTCTAGAAAATGTTAGCTGCTATCTGTTGCAGTTGAACATCTAGATAAAACTACGTAATAAACTGCCTTATGCAATCAAGGGAAACACATTGGTTTATTTAGTTAAACCTTCTTAAACATGGAGCACATTAAATCGAGAAGATATATATACGACTAAACATCTGATTTTCATGACTGAAATATACTTGTTAAATTATAGTTGATCACAGTTTAAGGTTTTACACAGAAACAACAAAAACTATTCATCAGCTTAACACGAATCTGAAATTAGAAGAGTGGGATATAATCGATTGAAATAAATCTAGTGTGCTATTGGTGCATATTTATCATTCCTGCTGAATGAAAGATTCCGTCAGCAACGGCTGTATTTGAAATAAAAACGAAGTGTTCTCTAAAAAAATATATCCTACTACTATACTTCTACTATTTGTGAAATAATCCTGTGTAACATAGGCCTATGTATTGTGTTAGTAGATAATATTGACTCCAGTTCTTGACTGGTGCTTTATTTTATCAAACCTGGAATGATAAAAATGTAAATCCTTTTCTCGGTGGAATTTTGGAATGAGAACATAAAGAAAAAGAACAAAGAGATAACTGTCATTTCTTGAATAATAATGATTTCTAATTTAGGCAAGGCCTAGCAATTCAATTAGTGGGAGGCTACGAAGATCTACAGAAATATTCAACCGGTACTTTATTTTATCAAAAATTGAAGCATGTAGCGTTAACCACTGTGGGATTTGAAATCAGAATAAACATTTCAGTTCTCAATATGGACCATACTTTGATAAGAGGTGTTAGCCAGTAACGCTCAAATGATAAATAACCAACTTTATTCTCTTGTGCAAATAATTAGTAAAGAATCTTAACATATGCAGAATCAAGTTAACTGGTTTGATTTATCTTATCTTTCCAAGAACAGAGATCATAATGATCTTCACTAATTGGCTGCTGATATAGGAATTGGTCCGTATCAATATATAAAAAAGTAGTAATTCATATAAAATTAGGAGAATGTGTATTGCGATGAGTGATGACGTCTGATTATATCATATTTTCGACTCGTTTATGTTCACCCATATATTCCGGAGAGGGTCGAGGGGACAGTATTCTCAGATATGCGTTCCAGAAGACCTTATCAGAACCAACCATATCACAAGTGTGATGATTGTGGTCATAACTCATTTTGTTCTTTACTAATCTGCAATTAGCAGCCAGGTTAAATTAACCGGTTCACATTACGTTATCCGCATTGCTATGTTTCTATTGACAAAATATACAGGGCGTAAGCACACATATATATAAACAATAAACAGATTAATTATACAATGACTCTCATACACACACACACACACGTATATATATATATATATATATATATATATATATATATATATATATATATATATAAAATAAAGTTAAATAAAAGTCAAATGATTAAAATTTAGCTTCGTTTATTACTGCTATATATATTTCAAAATCTCTCTCTCTCTATATATATATATATAAATATATATATATGCATATATATAGGTTTGTTATATGTATATATATGTATATGTGTATATATATATATATATATATATATA
>OZ024742.1:157823294-157825794 GCA_964016885.1 Eledone cirrhosa | reverse complement strand
ACAATATTATATATCAAAATTAACTTAGAAAAAACTATAATTCTGGGAGTACGAACGAGAATCACAAAAAAAGTATTCTATAAAAACTCGTTTATAAATAGATATCCTTACTATGGTTTCCTAAGGGGAAGAATTATCATTGAATCCACCAATAACTGAAGAATCTGCCACAATCTTCAGGGGAGTTTAATTCTTCAAGACCTAAGAGAAATTGAACAAAAGATAATATATAATGTTTCCATTGCAGAGGCAGAATGGTGAAATAAAAACACGCGTAATGTTTCGTTGTCAAAATCTCTTAGTATATGTAGGATTACTTGACAGGGTAATAATGGCGCTAGAAATAGCTTTAAGTTGCTATTTCTAGCGACATTATAAGCCCGCCAAGTAGTACTAATATACTAGAAAATGGTAGTGAGAACAATATATAAGTGAGGTTATAATAATCTTTTGTCTATCTTGTTTGTATGTACTCCCAGAAATAAGGTATTTCTCTTTTAATTTTAATATATAATACTGCTTCTGTGACAGGTTTCCCTCGTTGAGATATTTAAGCATTAGAGACTAATTCAATGTTGATTAATATGAAACTGCTCCTTAGTACGTCGAGCTGTACCAGATGGTTTTTAGGCTGCTATTTCTAGCGACATTATAAGCCTATCAAGTAGTCCTAATATTCTAGGAGACTTTGATAACGAAACACTTTTTATTTGACCATGCTACCCCAGCAATGGAATCAGTATGTATTATATCTTGTTCTCTTAGCTCTTGAAGAATTAAATACCCCTGAAGAGTGTGGCGGATATTTGGATAACATATGCGTGCTCAGTTGGTTTCACTTGGGGATCAAGCCGTATGACGTGGAGAGCATTGCATCTGACACGACCCTCTGGAATGCGTACTTGAGGTCACTGCCTCCACAACCTTCCCAGAAATACGTGAGAAAAGAGAAATAGTGTATGTCTCTTAACCTTAAACACATGTTTCCAAATAAGAATGACAAAGGAAGATATGTACTCCCAATTTAAAGATATGATTTATGACTACATATGAATAAAGATTAGAACTAATCACCATTGTCATTTGACGTAATATAATAGAATTAATGTATCCCACTGAAGACACGTTATATATTTGTATAAACAAAAGAGATGATGGGTGATGTGAAGTAGTGTACATAGGGGAAACTACTGGCTGATTACATATATTCCAAGCTTTTATCATATGTCTCCTCGATAAGGACGAAACATAATAGCTGACAACATAGAAACAGCATAACAATATAAAGAACATAACAATATATATATATATCACTACTCAATTTCAGGATTTATCGGATCTACTCAACATGTTAGACATCACTTTGTCTTTGCTGCATAAATTGTTTTCATTATGAATTGGACGTTATGGCCTCGGACAAGTTACTAGAAATATGTTCTGTCATTCTACGTTCTGATTAAAAACACCATTACTGTCAACATTGATTTTCACCCTGCCGGTGTCGATAAAATAAAGTACTATTCAATTATGAAATCAATATAAAGTACTTTCCCTCCCCATAATTTCCTGTTCTATTTCCAATGTTAGAAACCCTTATTTCAATATTTGTTTATTACTATATGTCCAACCGGGCATCTTGGTTTTACTTCTGCGTTGGCTATATGATATTGTTGTAACTCAATTCTAGTTATTATGTGGATGGAGTATGACAAAATACTTTAGGAGTTCGCGTTGAATTCAGCAGAATATAGGTTGCATCCCATTGCCTCGAATCTTGAGCAAATATCTTTAAAGCTTCGTGATAATCTATGCCTTTTGAGAGAAATTGAACAGACGGATGATACCTGATATTAAATGTGTGAGTCTTGTCATTCAAATTGCCACACTGAATCATTAAATTAAGTGAACATATGTCTAGGAAATGATCATCTACTTATATGTTAATTCTATGAGTAGGTACTTTGTTTGATGGGAAAAATAGAACAATCATCGTAGAAACTGTCGAAGCTTCATAGATACTAGCTATTTACCTTGGTTTTACTAAGCCGTAGAAGATAAGAATATTTGCATTGATACTATATCGGAAACGAGTAACGAATGTGTCACTAAATTGAAATAGCGAGAGTTGTAATCGAAAATTGGGTCAGGAATTCTTTTCAACAGAAACTTGTCTCCTACACAATAAGATCTAGTGTTAGCAATTGGCAATTGAAGGAAATATATTTTATGGCATCTATACATTTTCCGCATCAATTTAATCAAAATCAATTTTTTCTTGATATCATTCAGAATATAAATAGACTTTCAGTGGATAACTTAAATTTACTGAGAAAATCTATGAAAGTTTTATTAAGCGAACATTTCTATTTAAGGGATCCATTTTATATATTAAAAGCAATCTATAAATAATGTCTCACGTATTGTTAGTTAGTATTGCAAATTTTCTTTCAGTTATGTTTCTATTGCTTAGCTACAAATCGGTCCTTATCGAGGAGACATA
>OZ024742.1:157755794-157818294 GCA_964016885.1 Eledone cirrhosa | reverse complement strand
TTGATGTTTTGTCTGCCTTTACTATGATACCGTTTGTGACTTTTAGTCTTTTTAGTAGTGTATTGTTGTCATTTTGTAATTTGTTGTGGTGTGTTTTTTTTTTTGAATTTAGTACCACTTATATTCATAAGGTCCAGCTCGACGGCATCGAGCGTAGGGTTGTTTCGAGGGTTTCTGCAGGATTTGAATCCGTAATTCTCCTTGGTAAATTCTCTTGTGTTAATAGCTGGTCAACTCCACTTGCCATTACATTGGATCCACCACGGGTACGTTTAAAAAAAGATGGTATGTGCACAGACATTCGATGAAGAACCGTGCACTTATAGGTTCTACAACCCTGGCCAAAAAAATCTGGGAACTTAAGGACAAAAACATAGACTACAATATCAACTGGTCGAGGTTGTCGGCCGCAAGGGCATATAGTACCGGTATGTCCTATTGTAGGCTCTGTAACCTTGAATTACTGTATATCATTAGGAACGATAACAGGCTACTCAACAACAAAATAGAAAGGTCAATTTTCTGCAGACACAGGATCGCTACTAAATTCACAAGATTTAAGCCACCGTGATTCGAACCAACATAACTTAGCATTCAACATGATTCGAACTAACAATGCCTTCATCTAATATAGACCACTTAAATAACGAATCCGCTTTACACCACATACAAATTACCATCCTCACTACAATGAAAATATTTTATCTATTAGATAATAAATAAATCTTACGGTCAGCAACCTACAGTAAAGTAAATTGTCCATTGTTTCAAGCACTAGGTTATCTAAACTATATATAATATACCCCATGGCAGCTTTTACATGTCAATTTCATGCATCTGCTTCACATCAGCTCGTTTTACAATCTAAAGTCATCAGCATACTCTATTTCTTACTTCGATTGATGTTGTGATTATTTAACTATTTACAATCTAGTTAATTTATTTGAGTATTGTTATTATTGTTCTGATTTAATGCCACTACTATATATAGAAGCCATGTCTGTGTATTTCTTTCATTCTTGCATGCTCTGATGAATAGACTGGTTATAACAAAGTATTGGTGATCGATTAACGCACAAACAGGCGGGTAGCGATCTCTAAACCTACCAGTTCAGAGAAACAATTGTCAGCAATGTGAATAAACCATGTCACTCTTCTTTCTTGATATATATATATATATATATATATATATATATATATATATATATATATAGAGCGGGTAAAATTCCCGAGATCCATGGACGAGTTCTCTCCAACAGTCTCTGTCCCTCATTATCGCTGCCATGTCCTGCGTCTCCAACAGACCAGTGCCTGTCCTTAGGGCATCAACATACGTTAACCTTGGTCTTCCCCTTCCAGTGTGTCCATGTAGGGGCTCCCACAGGAGCACTGAGAGCAATTTCCGTGAGCATTTCGGTGACCATGTCCAGCCAACATCAGTCTCCTCTGTGTCACATTTCGTTGACAAATATATCAATATCTATATGCCTAGACATGTAGATATATTGCCCTTTGTATGACAGTCTGGTTTTTGGTGTAATTCTTAATCTTTAATGACATCAAGTCCATGTATAATGTCTTTTTCCATATAGCGCTAGCCTCGGGACCCCCCTGCTGGTCATTTAACCTTGCTCTGGTGATGCAGCTCGATAGAACATGCAACTACTGATATACTCATGTTTATAGGCTCTGAAGATTCCTACCATGGTGTATGGATAAAATACTCTTAGCTAATAAAACAATGTATTTCTAAGCCCTCTCTGGTTATTCCTATAACTATATATATATATATATATATATATATATATATATATATATATATATATATATATATATATATATATATATATATATATATATATATATATATAACGTCCTATGGTTCCACCCCCCCTACTCTCGAAGTGTGGCCTCCAACATACCCCGGATATTCTTCGAAGCCTTAGAGAAGAACTTCCCACCCAACCATTGGTATAGAAAAATTCTTAATAGGAACAATATAAAAATATCCTTCTCTACTACTCCTAACCTAGCAGACATCATAGGAACAACGAACCACAGTAAGATCACCAAGACACAGCACCTCGACGCAGACGCACCTACACCTGACAATAACTGTATCGGCCTTAACAACTCCCTGACAGCATCCAATAGTGTTGGCAACGGCATCCGCAGACGCAACCAGAATGACCGCGAAGTGACTGGGGAGCATGCAAAACATGGCGTGCGGAATAACAATCGCACCATCCCGCGTGCTGTGGGCTGTAATTGTGCTAACGACAGCTGCGGTAGCGCAGCTAGCAACGTACGCAGCAACAATGATAGCCTTATCGTGGGAAATAGACGGAACAGCGACAGAAATTGCAACTGCCGCGACAGAGGACGGTGCCCCCTTAGAGGATACTGCTTGACCGATAGGGTTATATATAGATGCACTATTACTAGCCACAATAGCGTTAAACTTTATATAGGGGCCACCTCCGGCCCGTTCAAAATTAGGTTTCGAACACATCTCCACTCTTTCACAAATAGAAAACTAAGGCACTCCACCTCGCTCGCGGACTACATCACATCACTAAAGGACTTAAACATTAGCTTCTCCACGCACTGGGAGATTGTCGACAGGGCTGCACCGTACAGTTTCAAGAGGAAATGCGATCTTTACCTCATGGAGCTCTACCACATCATAACTGCACCCCACGAGCTCATCAACAGCAGAGCTGAAACAGCGATAAGTTGTACACATGGCTTAACAATATCCTTCTTTAGATGGGTTAAGAATGAAGAGTGAAATAGCACACTGGATCTCCCTGCAACAAGTCTTAACACCCCGGTGGACAGGCGCAGCAAAATAACACCCAGAAAACAATCCTTGCATACCAAAAATTATCCGGGAAGGACTGCCCTAACACCGGCCAAAGTTACCTCCCTTGACCTGCTGCACAATCAAAACAAGATATTTTTGCGAGCAATGAATCTTGATGTGGATTTAACCCCCAAAACTCTTTCCGAACTATATAAGGAACACTTGTGATTGTTTATGCCCTTGAGAAGCCCAACTGGGCGAAACGTACGTAGGTGATATTTTAAATAAACATGTTTTAACGGTCTATTCTCCGATTTTTCACTTTCCCACGTGCTTACGCTCTGCTAACTCTCTAGCCCACTACATATTAACACTTCGAATATTTAATACTGCCGGCACTAGTATCGAGCACCTTTGGCATACGCTACTTGGCAAATAACTATATGTATCACCTATCCCTCCTTTTTTTCTCTCTTTCTCGATACGTAAATACTATATATATATATATATATATATATATATATATATATATATATATATATATATATACACACACACACACACACACACGCACATATATATATATATATATATATATATATATATATATATATATATATATATATATATATACTATAGAGTAAAGCATGTCCAGATAATTATTTGATAATATATATACATCATCGCTACTCCTGAATTTGTGTTTGGCGGGGGCCACTTCAGAAAATAAAATGTCCTAGTGAGTTTATCCCCTGAAGAGCTCTAAACTCGAGTATGAACCTGAAACTAAAGGCTCGGGATTTATTGATTAAGTCCTGGTATGTATATAAGCATTTCTAACATTAATGTTTACCTAATTATGTATGGTTGACCGTGTATTAAATTAATTTCCACGTACTGTTGAAATGTTGGGTAAATATTCTATAGCGGTTGCACGCGAAGACGCCACGTTAGCGTATTTATTTACTGTTTCTTCATAGATACCTTTTATTCTCATAGCCTGGTCTAATTGATTTTTTGTGTGGTTAATTATGCTGATTCGGAGTAGAGATGATGTATATATATTATCAACTAATTCTCTGGACATGCTTTACTCTATAGTATTTCGCTCTGATTAATTTATTAATTCCCCATTGAGCCACATCGCGAAAAGTTGCAAAAACGCATATATACCTGTGACTTTGTTTAATTGGTGTATGTGCAAATATTTATATATATATATATATTATGAAAACAAACCAAAGAAGCCTTCAATACATCAAAAACCTTTATTAGCCAACAATGTTTCGTCCTATTAAGGACTCATCAGGGCAAGAAAGCTATAAGAAGCGCTATCGACCAATACAAGCCAAAAACTTTGTATTGGCCGATAGTGCTTCTTATAGCTTTCTTGTCCTGATGAGTCCTTAATAGGACGAAACATTGTTGGCTAATAAAGACTTTTGATGTATTGAAGGCTTCTTTGGTTTATTTTCATAATTCTTCGGCTCTGTTTAATTACATTGAGCTATACATTTACTGTCATTTCTATAATATGAAGAGGGTGTTTAACTCCAACACACTCTAGTATTTTAATTCTTATATATATATATATATATATATATATATATATATATATATATATATATATATATATATATATATATATATATATATATATATATGTATATATATATATATATATATATATATATATGTATATACATATATATATATATATATATATATATATATATATATGTATATATATATATATATATATATATATATATGTATATACATATATATATATATATATATATATATATATATATACACACACAAATATATATATATATATACATATATAAACAATCATCATATAGAATATGCTGATGAAATTTGAACAATTATGTAAATATTATAATGCTACCACGATATACATTACCTATAATACACCTGTATATGTCACGTTAGTAACGGCTTCTCTGTCGAGTCGCATAAGGCAAATGCAAGTTAGATTTCCACAGTCTAGATAATATATGTATATCTCTTATTCGTCTATATTAAATTCCACATCTGCTGTGGAAGTATTACAAAATGCAAAGATTCAAGTGTTCATCTACTTATATGTTAATTGTGTGAGTAGGTCATTGTTTGATGGGAAAATAGAACAACCATCGTAGAAACTGTCGAAGCTCCATATATATATGAAAGTAAGAGGTACACGGAGAGAGAAGAGGGAGGCAGAAAGAGGATAGTAGTAAGGGAAGAGAAAATGACAGGTCACAGCGAAGGGAAAAATTACAGGATTGAAAACTGGCGTGCTGCATTGTTGCTAATGTGATACATATGAATTAATAAATAGAGCTATAATCCAGGACTATCCATCATCAGTGATCTTCTGGTCATCATAGGTATCTCATAGTTTCATTCACCCCTCTGCTAGTCACCTTCCCTCCCTCGGCTAGCCTCTTCCTCACACGTTCAATCAGTTACTCTCATCTACTCACCCTCTCTCACTTCCTCCCGTCTGACCCGTGTGAAATTCTTTTCTCGCTCACATTTTGCTTGGCTTATATGTGTCTGTCGTCTTCTCGTCAATTATTCGCTAGATCTTATGTTCACATGTATAACTGACTAGTTTTCTTATTTTTCCACTCTTTACGTTGCTCACCATTCTTGTTTTTTTACCTGTCTCTCTTTCTCCACCCAATTCTTTTTATCCCAATAAGTTATTTTAGTTATTGTTCGCGCTGGCCTGAGGTATCTGATCTTTAATGCGAAGAAATACCTATAATGGCCAGAAGATCATCACTATCCTGGCTTCTAGGTCTATATTTTAATTCATATGTATCACATTCGCAACAAGGCAGCTCGTCATATATATATATATATATATATATATATATATATATATATATATATATATATGTATATATATATAGAGAGAAAAAACAAGATGGCGTAGGACAGAACAAAGGAGAGGCACAGTAACAAAGAAAAGAATCCCCAGTCACTCAGGAGGTCACAGAATGTGTGACGAAAGAACTTTGGCAATATATGAACAATCGTCTGGTTGTGGAACCAACCAACCAACCGGAAATTTAGAAATTCCTAAATTTATAAATTTAATTAATAATAAATTGAAATGAAAACAACTAGTGCGTGTGTTTCTTATTGGCAACATGACCCCCCCCCCAAAGCATAACAATATCGCTTTCAACACACGTTTTTAGATAGAATCTTGCTAAACAAATTCAGAAACGAAATATATATTATATATATATATACTATCAATAATAATGAGTTCAAAACTCACGCAGTCTTTTACAATGAAATAGCTCAAAGAAAGAAGTATTTCTGAGCCGTGTAATAAAGTTAATATAAATTAATATATTTGATAAACACAAATACCAACATATTCATGTTTGTATTGTAAATGACCAAGTTAGCTAGATTGAAATATACTAATAATAATAATACATTTTGCCTGTCTCGATTTAAGATAATAAATCAATAAAAACAAATCATATTGGCAATGGCCGTAGTGCTTGGACAAATTTAAATTTCAAAATCAAACCTGTTCCGTAGACAGGTTTAAACGTTAAAATCCAAATATGTTTCGAATAATGAAAAAATGAAAGAATACCGCATTTTGATCTCCTCAGCAAGCACTATAAAAATTGCTATGTTTCACTTCAAAATATTTAGAAAGACTGATTAACGCAAATGGTATTTCACGCGGTTATCCAGTGTCTAGCTGTCACATACTCGTGCTGCTAGAAATAACAGCCGTTTGTATGGGGCTAAATTCAGCTCAACAAAGGAGCAGTGATACTATCAATAATAATGAGTTCAAAACTCAGGCAGTCTTTTACAATGAAATAGCTCAAAGAAAGAAGTATTTCTGAGCCGTGTAATCTAGCTAACTTGGTCATTTACAATACAAACATGAATATGTTGGTATTTGTGTTTATCAAATATATTAATTTATATTAACTTGTATATATATATATATATATATATATATATATATATATATATATATAAATATATATATATATATATATATATATATATATAGAGAGAGAGAGAGATAGAGAGAGAGAGATGTTTGTGTGTGTGTCGGTTTGTGTATGTGTGTGTGAGTGTGCGTGTGTGGCGTGCGTGTGTGAGTGCGTGTTTGTGGGTGTGAGTGTGTCTACTCTGCTTGACAAGCCTAGGAGACAAAGGAAATGTATCTTGTACTGAAACAAAAGCACCTCAAAAATGACCATTTAAGATCAGGCGATAACTTATGATTCATAATAGATTCCTTGTGGCAAACTAAGAAAAGGGAGAAAACAGGATAACAATACGATTGTGCATGAAGAAAATTAACGCTTTCAAGAGTCATGAAACAATCATAATTTTACGATCAATGCCCTAGCATAGAAATAACGTAGAGGATGTTGAGAGAACGCTGCGTTTCACGTGTTCTTTCGTCCTTCAGTAACCGGTTATAACGCGGATTTGGAGGAAACTCCAGATAGTAGTACAATTAGATACCAGCTTTGTACAATCAATGATAATTCTTTCTATGAAAGATACAAAGCCAGCATTTTTTGTAAGTGCTGCATGTCGGTTAAATCGACATCAATTCTTGATGCTATTTTATTTTACTGAATTAGAAATGTAGAAAGGCAAAATTAACGTCGGCAAGATTTTAACTCAGAACGTGAAGAGCCCCCCCCCCCCAAAAAAAAAATACAACGCTAGAAAAATCCTGGAAACCCACCATTCTTTGTATAATCAATACTAATTCACACAGATTACTAACCACACATGTACTCATGTACATACATTCACAAATACAAAAAGGACATAATCACACACACAAACATACATATATATATATTTATAAATATACATATAAGCATGTTTATGTTTATGCACATATATATATGCATGTATATATATATATATATATATATATATATATATATATATATATATATATATATATATATATATATATATATATATAGCGGCGATGAATTAGTTTAGCGAGGTTTTTTATATGAAATCGTGTGTCGAAACAAGTATAAATAAGAGAAGTATAAATAAGTAAATAAAATAAGATAAATAAATACATACACAAGCACAATAACAACAAGCACATAAACACACACTAGTCACCCATCACACAGCAAACATAACACTATACACACACGCAAACGCATGCGCAAAGAAGACAAAATAAAATAAACAAACAAGCAAATAAATAAATAAATATATAGACAGACTGAATAAAAATTGGCGTAGACATACAACACAACAGGAGGAAAATATAACACCACTGACGATGTTGCAGATGTGCAACGAAAGATTTATATAAACTATATATATGTGTTTGTGTCTATATTGTATCTGTATTATTTTTGACCGTCGGTCAGTCAATGGCAACATTGAGGACCGAGTAAGTTAGATTACAGATATAAAAGACAGCGAGAAGCGAAAACCAGCCAAACAGTGAGTGTGTTCTGTTATTAATTCTGGCAATATTACACAAATATGACCCTCCCCAAGTATAACAATATTTATATATATATATATATATATATACATACATACACACACACATTTATATATATACATATATATATACACATCATACATAACGTTTGGCGCCCCTGATGTCTTAGCGGCAATAAAGGAAATCAAGCATAATTCAGCAGTAGGTCCTGATAGGTTCCCTGCTTGTGTCTTGAAGGCGTGTCAACACCAACTTGCATCTCCTCTTGCCAATCTGTGGCGGAACTCACTGGATGCTGGATATGTGTCAGAAAACCTTCTATCCCAGTCTGTTGTCCCAGTTTTCAAAAAAGGAAACAAATCCCTTGCCGTGAATTACCGTCCAATCTCACTCACCTCTCATATCATTAAGGTATTTGAGAGAGTGGTGAGATCGCGAATGACCCACTTCCTTGAGAGTAACGATATGCTGAACTCCAACCAGCATGTATTCCGTAATGGAAGGGATTGCCTGACGCAGCTACTGCATCACTTTGATGACATTTTGAGAGCCTTGGGAGAGGGTTCCAACACTGATGTTATCTACCTTGATTTCAGCAAGGCCTTTGACAGGGTTGATCATAACATTCTACTGAGAAAGCTGTCCAATATTGGTGTCACTGGAAAGCTGCTGCAGTGGATCAAGAGCTTCCTGTCAAACAGAACCCAACATGTTGTAGTTGAAGGAGTCAAATCCAGCCCAGCCAAAGTCAGTAGTGGGGTCCCACAAGGCACTGTGTTGGGCCCACTTCTCTTCATCATCTATATTAATGACATCACTGACATCATCAAACACAGCAACACTAAAATTTTCGCTGATGATTCCAAGCTCCAAAAGGTCATCAAAGGGCAATCACGAACAAGATAGATGGCATGTCAGACCTTGACTACTGGGGTCGACTAGAAAAGCTGAAACTTTACTCACTCCAACCTCGCCGTGAGCGTTATATTATCTGCATGATGTGGAAAATGTTCCATCATCACTGCCCAAATGATGTTGGCATCGCCTTCAAGTTACACCCAAGGCTTGGGCCCCGTGCTATCCGTCCCATACAAAAATCTAAAATGCAACTCATAACAACAATACGGCACAATTATTTCACCTCAATTGGCCCTGCTCTCTTCAACATCACACCAGGACACGTCAAAACAGAAACTGACCACACAAAATTCAAGAAGTCTTTGGACAAATTCCTCCAAGTAATCCCGGACGAACCCCCCACACCCGGATATGTCTCCGCAAACAGTAATTCTCTTCTCGAATGGGCCATGGTGCACAAATCCTGAATTGAAAGACTTCGCCAGGTGGTGCTATTAAGTTAGACATGGCCTGGGCCAATACTGGCCAAAACATTTCAAAGTTATTCAAAGTTATATATATATATATCCATATATTATATATATATATATATATACATATATATATACATATATTATATATATATACATACATTATATATATACATACACACAAACACACACACATATATATATATATATATATGTGTGTGTGTGTTTATGTATGTGTGTGTGTGTGTGATATTTCGTGGTCATGCATGTTTTATCATATGTGTATAACTGAACATAGAATATCACAAATATTGTATATATTTTTTATTGAATGCAAATAACCTAGTTTGGGATGATATGAAGAAACAATGAAGTAATTATATATTGACTTAAACCTGAAATCCATGCGATCAATTATTCAGATATATATATTCGATATGTATATTCGATGTCGTTCGATAGGATGTTGGTCTTTCGCCAAGTTAGCCTCGTAGTTTGATCTCTTCCAATGTACATCAAGACAAGCAAAAAGTAATCATTTGGCAATGACTTCCTTTTTGAAAACTGATAAGGGGAACAATAATAATAATAGCTACATTTTCACTAATAACAATCACCACAGTAACCAAAATGATATAACAGGTTTATTAATTATAGTATAATAATGAGACACACTTTCCTTTTATTATCATGATGATGTGAAACGATGATGAAATAAAGAAAGGTAAAATACGTTCTGAGATGATTTCAGTTGTGAAGTCATATATTCATGCTTACAATATGGTGTGTGAATGAGCGGCGGTTTCTTCTTTCATATACATATTAAGTATTTTTTTATCTCCTCCAAAGATCTGACATTTCACGACTTAACAATCCGGATTATAGAATATCTGTTCATCAAGCCTAATGAAACGTGAAGACAGACAGACTGATTAGACATCATTTTGACTTTGGGAAACTGCACATCGATAGACTATATACAATATATTAGCTGAAACTGCTGCTGTTGCTTGTTGTCTAACACATACATCGACATACTTGTAGTATGTTAAGTGGGAGCTCTTTGTATAATCCTCCCTATATTTTTAAGGCAATCTCATTACTTATTCATTAACTCATTAATAAAGAAAAACTATATTCAACTTTACATGATTTGGGTTACATTTTTGTAACTAAATCAAATTTACAATAATTTAAAATTGTAAAGGGTTACCTAAAGAAATAATAGTTCAATATTATTAGTTCGATATAGTGATTCGATATAGTGGTTAGTGAGGATCTGCACAGCTATAGAAATAAAATGGAGCTGTAATATTTGTTGTAACGTGATATGTATTAGATAAAAATAAGTTGAATAATGCGTGTCCGCTTCAATTAATAGGATTTATATTATCCCATAACAATATCTGAAAACCTTTTAATTTTCTCATATATGTTAATTATATGAAAATAAGCAATGCCTTTGACGAAATATTGAACTACATATAATTGTTTCTACTGTTGGCCTGCAATTACCCCAGTGGTGCTTTATTTTATCGACTCTGTAAGGATGTAAGGCAAAGTTAACCTCGATGGGATTTGAACTCAGAACGCAATGGGCCATAACTCGATACTGCAAATCATGGTGTCTGACGCTCTACCGACACTGCCAATCCACCACCCTAAGAACTAAATATAATTGTTTCTACGTTTGGCACAATGCCAGCATTTCCCAGTACATTACTGGTACTTTATTTTAGCGACCCCATAAGGATGAAAGGCAAAGTTAACCACGGTGGGATTTGAACACAGGACGCAAAGCGCCGTAACTCGATGCTGCAAATCATAATGTCTGACGCTCTACCAAAAACTGAAGAACTAAACACCCTAAGAACTAAATATCATTGTTTCTACTTTGGGCACAAGGCCAGCAATTATTCCAGTTATTACTGCTACTTTATTTTATTGACCTCGTAAGAATGAAAGGCACTACATATAATTGTTTCTACTTTAGGCACAAGGCCAGCAATTACCCAGTGTATTACTGGTACATTATTTTATCGACTCCGTAAGGATGAAAGGCAAAGTTAACCTCGGCGGGATTTGAACTCAGACTGTAAAGGGACGTAACTATGCTAGAAAGCATGGCGTCCGACCCTCTACCGATATTGCCAAACAACATAATGGTGTTAGGAACTGCCTATCAATCATGAATATAACCAGATTAACCGTCATAACTCATAATATTCATACTAACATATGCCTGCTTCGTCATTTGGCTGAAACTGATTCCTATTTTACTGTTTCCATTTTCTCAACGTGTTGATGCATTCTTTACTTCAGCCACTATAGCCAGCCTACTATATTTCCTTCGATGTATTCTTGTTAATAACTATGCAATATGTATGTATGAAATTTCTTTATTCATCACCTTACTTATTGGAGAAAGTTCATATGAAGCTAGTAATCAAATTATATATTTCAAATAGAAGAAAAAATATCACCGAATCGATTCCGATATTTTACAGACGTTTGTGAATGGAAATCGGTTGTGGAATCTAATGAACTGTTGGAGGTAATCGAATCACTTGCACGTATTGTGAGAAAATATATTTTAGTGATAAAAATAATCTTGGTATTACTATACCTTATATTTTTTAATTAATTTCTAAAGGGACTAGCTGTTTTCAGACGAGAGATATCCTTTAAGATAATAATTGTAACATTACAGAAATAATTTTTCTATTATCATCTTCGAATAGACGAAGAACAAAGACAATAATAAAAGAAGAAAGAAGAAAAGAAACGCAAAAACACAGAAATAGAAATGTAAAACACTCTGGTTTCTATAAACGAAAAGGAACAATTATTCGTGAGTGAAGAATATTCAAAATGTAATTACAATAGAGCAGAAATAAAATTTTCTGTCAGAGGATTTATTGGAAAGTAAAGCAGAAATATAAATGCAATATCAAAAAATATTAAAAATTCCCTGACATGTTTCATAAAACCTGTTGAAATCTCATAGAAAGGTTATTGAAATAGTTTTAATTTTGAAACAAAAATATAAAACAATATATATTAATTAATAATAAATGCGGTCAAAAGTAAACAGGTATTAGGAAAACCAATATCATTCTTTCTTCATCAAATGTGAAGAACTGTGGAGACGAAATACGCCCTGCATGTGTTTATTGCTCTCATATATTTCGGGTTCCACCCTCCATACATATTTGATAACTGTTGAACCAATGAAGAAGCTTGTATAGAGTTGTTCGATCTTCTGGACAATGTAGCGAAGTATCTTAAATTACACAGTACTCTCTTAAAAACAGAACATATTGCATAATGCATTTCTGGATTCATTATACATGAAAAAACTTATACAAGCTGCTCGTGATTGGAATGCATTTTATTATTGACGAAGATAATACCTGGTGTGGGGGATAAACACCGGACCACTTGTAGTGGAATGTTAATATTCTATGGGAACATTTAGGTGGAGGACCAGCCGAAATGTCGTACAAAGGGTTAGTCGTATTTTCTGTGGCCCTTTTCTCATCGAGTTCAAATCCCACCTATGCTAACGTTGCTTTACATCCGAAGTCGGAAAAATTAGAAGTTAAGTACATATGTCAATAATACCGACTTTCCTCGTACTTCGAATTATTGGCATTGTCTCAATATTAATATTAATTTTCGTACATGAGCATTCATTCAACATTGTAGAAAACATTATCATTACGGATTTAAGCATTTTGTCTCTTAACTCCCCGTCTCCTATCTTTTTAGCTCTCTGCCCCACGCTTTGCTAGAAGCTTCCATCGATACAATAACAATCCTTTGCAACAATTTACTTTATATGAACACTGCCTGGATGCATTTTATGTTCTCACAGATCATCCGCTATCCAGGTAATTCGCCGCACACTGTTCCAACTACTTAAGCAAAAGAACATATTTTCATCTTCCATGGAAATAAAAGACCACTAAATTAGTATGTTTGTTATATTTCATAATATATAGAGCTCATAAGCTTGAGAACATAGAGTGTTGTAACCATCATGAACTTGGATTGTATGTGACATTTTGATTTAAAGAATTCGTACTGTACTATTTTGGGAAACCCTACAACGTAGCGAATTGCGTATAGAATATATCCATCCAATACGTGTGTTAACAGAGAAAATGAAATCAATTCAAATATGTATAACATGCATAGGAAAAGTGATGTCTTCGAAAAGCACATCTCTCTCTCTCTCACAGACACGCATGCGCATACACACATGCATACGCATGCACCCCCCCCCCCCACACACACACACACACATATACCCCCCCACACACATATGTATATATATATATATATATATATATATATATATATATATATATATGCTTAGTTTGCTGGAAGAGGCTATGATGTAAAACGAATAGTCAAGGGAAGAATGTAAATACTGTCTGAGATATCTTTGTTTTGGACAGGAACAACAATCCATTATAATTTCACTTGTTTTGCCTGTTGGAGCTACAACTAACCCATTCCTGTGATAATACATTTCTATTTACACATTAATGAATGTAGCAGAGCATGTGGTTACGTCTCGCCGAAGAGAAAACGACGGCCTCCGTTGCAATTGAAATCCCTACACACTTAACTAAAGAATAAACTCAGTATTAGTTTTCATTACTATTCTCGAAATATTTAGTTTTGTTCCTAATTGAAAAAAAACTCAATGCAATTACTTTCTTGTGTAATTATGCACTGCACATTGTAATGGTAGACTCCTCATCAAAAATATACGTAAGTTGTTTTCCCTATCCCCGTTTGAAACCATCACTGAAGAAATATTGCAATATTGTTTATATCAGCGCAAAGTTTAAAACAATCATCATAAAATCAGGGTGTTTACATCACTGTTGTATCATAATAGCTTACTCAACAATTACAGTAGATTAAATAAGTTGCATTACCCAGCACAGTATTGTCTAACAAGTCATTACGTAAATGGGCCATGCATTAAGGAAACGCTAGTGTTCTGGTAATTGCTTGCACTATATTCTGGGGAGAATTTCGACACATTATCGTAAAGTAATGAAGCATTTCTTGTTTCTATATTATCTTCATTCTCTCCAGTAGTATATAGAACTTTAAGGTATTATAACTGTGGTGTGAATTATCGAGTGTTAGCAGTCTATCAAAAACCTTCTATACAACGAAAGTAATACAATTTATAACAATTATGTCATTTACGGATTAATCCATGTGAGAGAGTTTCTATATTTTCTATATGGTCATTTAACTTACTAGAGGTAACAGCCAAAACCTTTCTCAAATCGAACATCATCATCTTAAGCGTTATACTAGATAGCGTAGTTTTATATAGCTCTAGTGTTACTCTGTATGAAATTGCCACTGGTAATGCCGTAAATCAGCAGTACCGTTTCATGATTGGCCCGTTGTGTAGCATCCGTCAACGCTAATCTAAGATACCATACTAGAAGGAGGTATTCCTGACTGGATAAAAAAAAACATATACATATCTAAACTGTCAGATGAACTTAACAAGAATATAATGTCTAGCTCTCAATTGGGTGGGGATTTATTAAGGACTCTGGTTCCCATATAGTTAACATGCATTCGGGTATTTCCCTGGCGTTGACATTCAGGCGTTCTTACTATAACTATTTTCATCATATATTACAAAGTAATTGCTTTTCCTGTAAAGGTAATTAGCGGTTACATGGGCTAACTATTGATTAGTAAAATAGCTCCGACATTCACACAAACAATACACATAAACTACATGAAGCCGCAAGGCACAGTATGTCATGTGTTTGACTCATGTTTGTAAGGTCATAAATTCTATTGACAGAGTCACGTTTTGCCCCTCGACATGATACTTTATTTCACGTCAGACCAATGCGCTCAGCTTGCAAATTTGTAGGGTCAGCCTTGGCATACACTGTGTCACGCTGAATCTCATCGAAAACTACCTTAAGGATACAAGCTCTTGTTGAATTCGCAGCCATTTGCACGTTAGTTTGACTTGCAAGTTGTTCCGTTGATCAAGTCGTATAGAACACATGCCGTGGGAGCGGTAGGGGATCCGAAATGATATCTTATAAACCACTAAAATATTGGATGTTCACGGTAGGAAGGTTTTTGATCACAAGATAACTCATTCAGGCTTCAAGTTCACCTGGGGCTAACAAGAACATAAACATTTCTAGCTGCATCATGATCATTGATTCTTGAGCGAATGTGCCGAATGTAAAAGATTTTGTACGCAAATCCCTGTAGAGAAATATGAAAATGCTCTCCAAACTTCAATAATATGTATTGAAAGCTAACTTGTCAATATCTAATCATCAGGGGTCAGGGCTTCCCAATTTGCCAGAAAGAAATTATGTTTATTCAAGATAGGGAAGTTCTATGTTATACGCTCTGAATCCTCAATATACAAACACAGGATGATGGGGTAAGAAAAGAAGAAAATGTTGAATACACATCGATAAGACACATATCGTTTTATTTACACAGCAATGGATGTTGCTAATCGATACTCTGTTTAATGTTCCCTCTACAGTTTTCCATTTTCTAAATCATTCTTTGCGGTTCATGAGAAAGCACACTGGAAGATTTCACGGTAATAAATGAGGTTACTATCAGCTATGTACATATCCTACATTCAGTATTATCTATATTCTTGTTTGTATACATATTTTTTTCAGTGTAGCTTCATGGGAACTATACGGTAAATTATATACAAACGAAAACCAGATGGGTATGAGCAAGTTTCTGAGGATAGGTTGATTACCACAAGGGTATTCAATGTTGCAAATATAGTTATAGATCACGTCAATAAGAATGTGTTATCTTACCAAGTTTACCAATTTTATCATTCTCTATATGGATCTAAAATACTTAAACACGCTGGCTTTCCTATTACATACATATATGCATATGCACACGCAAACGCACAAACAAGCTTTTTCACAGTGTATATATACAGTATATATATGTATATATATATGTAAGTATATATGTATATATATATGTATGTATGTGTGTATGTGTGTGTGCATATAAATATATATATATATATATATACACAAAACGCACAAACTCAAACATTTATTAACTCATTCACACACAGTATGTATATATATATACAGTATATATATATATATATATATATATATATGTATATATATATATATACATAGATTTATATGTATATTATATTATAATTACACAACACACGCATACAAATACACATATCTATATATACATTGTCCCAGTTCTCGTATACTGTACTCTACTACTACTGCACATGCTAATACTAACAGTATATATGGTGCATCACTGATAAATACAAGAGAGAAATACCAATTTTGCTCTGCTTCGTAAATGGCGTGTTTAACTTGCATATAATCATGCTGTATAAAGAAAACGAGGAGCAGAAATTCGACATTAAGTAGATAACTAATCGAATTTCGACCTAGCAATTACTACTAGTCTGCTTATAATGCAATATTGATCAGTCACTCGTGCTGTTGTATTGTAAATGTTTGACGGGTTTGTATAAAAGGAAGAATACTGACTAAAAATTATAGTAAAATGAAAGAGATACATTACTTGATATATGGGAATGAATAAGAGAGAGACCTATCAGCAGAAACTGATTGAGAATAGGGAGAGCAAGAAAGTGGGGTGTTGAGAGTGGGGTTGAAGACTGAGATGGAATGAGAGAGCTTGTAGAGAAAATTAGTGATGTAGAGAATCAGAAATTAAAATAGAAATATAGAGGAAAATACAGTGTTTATTAAGTTGTCCATATCCCATTTTCCGGAGCCGTATTTGAGCGGAAAATCCCTATAGATTTTGGCAAGTGTAAAATGTAGGGAAGTAATGGAAAAGAGAAATTAGAATTAATTATGATGTGCTTAGCTGTATATAATATAAAACCTTATGATATATTACATACTAGTTACATAATACATACATAATAGTTACGTCCCTTTACGGTCTGAGTTCAAATCCCGCCGAGGTTGACTTTGCCTTTCATCCTTACGGGGTCGATAAAATAAAGTACCAGTAATGCACTGGATATTTGCTGGCCTTGTGCCTAAAGTAGAAACACTTATGATATAATACATACATATATAGATACATATAGATACAAATATACATACTCACATACATAGTAAAATAGATACACACACATATACACACATAGAAACATATATACATACACACATGCATACCTACACATATACATACATACACATACAGACAAACACACCTTCATTCATAAATATATATATATATATCACTATTTTTATGTCAGATGATCAGTGCCGACATGTGCTTTGAAGTTTCCCAGTGTGATACATGACTCAGTCAAAGAAGGATCTGTATTCAGAAGCTGTTAGGCGCATAATCTTGCTCCACCCGCAGAGACCTCTCTTTCAGCGTAAGTTCCAAGAGGCATATCTTCCTTCCCAATGGAATCCATTTCATAATACAATCTGACAATCGGAGATTTGTGTGTGTCCCCACTCCCGCCTTGTAGTCCTTTCCGTTAGGAAAATGTATTAATATATTTCCTATTCTCCATCCCAGTCTAGTGTGCAACAGATATATATATTTAGTCGGTAATACCTGGCCTGCTCCTCTAGTCCCTCCCCTTTACATGTAAGGAATGTGCCATTCTAGATATCAACTGTTAAAATTTGATCCTGATTGGTAATTATGTGTCTCTTCAGTATATTCAACATTTCTGCGTGAAGCCCACACCTCATGAAAAGAGTCGGAGTCCAATCACCACAGCATTAGATTGAGGTCGTAATAGAAATCTAGAACGGTCCCTCTACCTAAGGCCCGTTACTCTGCGTGAAGGAACATTTATCATTATTGTTTTATGTTAGGGCGGTGGATTGGCAGTATCGGTAGGGCGCCAGACACCGTGCTTCGTGGCACAGAGTTACGTGTCCCTTACTTTCTGAGTTCAAACCCGCCAAGATTAGCTTTACCCTTCATCCTTACAGAGTCGATAAAAAAAGCACCAGTAATGCACTGGGGTCGAATTAATCGACTTTTCCCTCTTCCACCCAAATTGTTGGCATTGTTCCTAAATCAGAAATCATTATAGTTTTATGTTAAATCTGAGCCCACTTTCAGAGGATGCATTGCAGCGATACAAAGCGATATCTACTCTGAGGTCAGATAAAGGGTATTCTCTGGGAACCGTTCAACATCATGTGTTCGATCAGCCAATTTGTTTCTGATATCGGTATTGACACAAGCGACTATGACACAAATTGGAGATGTTGAGGGGCATTAGAATGTGGGAGACTGGTGTCAGCATATGGTAAGTGGGAGACTGGAGTCAGCATATCGTATTGGTGTCGACCACCAAACACATTGCGTTGATCACTACCGCTCTCAGGTATTATGAAGCGGTAACAGGAACGGAAATCAATCAGGAAATGTCGGTAGGACTTTGCCTCGGCTCCGAGAGTGGGGGATCAATGCGGTACAACAACCTCAACGGCCACTGAACAGGTGGATGGGTGGAAATGAGCCGTGAGAAAGCTATCTTTGAAATGTCGGGGAGAGCTGACGCATCCGTAATTCGCCTCTGTCATTTAACATCTTCTGACCATCGTTCCTCATCCAGCACTTTCATCATGCTATTAGCTGAGTTCATCATTACAATCGCCTCATCGCCTGCCTTTAACCTGTTGGCCATGCGGAAAGAGGCCATTTGGTGAATGCGCTTGAAAGGTTTAAAGACAAGTATCTTTCTCTTCGGCTAAACACTGAGTAACACTTTCTAGTTTCACTTGAAGAGGGAAATCAGTGGGGAGAGGGATGCGTTGTCATCCAACCACTTTGTTGAAAGATGGAAGAGAGTGAACGGGCTTGCTTTGAATATGCGCGTTTAGAGTAGGTGAGGTCAACTGTGAGGTTCACTTACCATAGAGAAAAACCTGTGTATCGTTTTGTGCCGGATTTAGAATTTTCCCAACGTCAGCGGGTACTAAAATAATCATCGCCGTCATAATCATCATCACCGTCGCCATCATCATCATCATTAATTATCATCATCATCATCATCATCATTTTCATCATTATCACCATCACCATCGTCATCATCATCATCATCATCGTCATCATCATCATCATCATCATCACCACAATCATAATCAACATCAACATCATCATCATTACAATTATTTATATTTAATAACTTTATACATTAATTAATACATCACAAATGAAAAAATAATATTTGTTGAAATAGTGCTGTAAATTGTTTTCATAATAATGATGATAATAATAATAATAGTAATAATGGTAACATAATTATACAGCCGATAAAAGAAAAAGAAATAAAAAGATGCCAAACAGTCTAAGATGCAGTTATAAATCTGTAAAGACAATCAAACGCAACCAATACTATTTGCCGTTTCGTCTTGTCTGCGTGCCAACTTGCCTCCCTTCTCACTGCTGATCACGCGATCTACGAGGTTCCAATCAATAGTGGAGATCAGTGAGTTGATGACTCCGTTCAGAAAGATTTCTTTACATTTTCATGAAGCCATTGTTGATTAGAGACAAAGAATTCTTAGTCTCCTCACTGTACGTTAGACTGTATTTGGTGTAGTTGTCGTGTTGTTGCTGTTTCTTTCTAGTTGTGGCTTTTGTTTAAGTTGTTGTTGTTGATCTACTTTGATATAGTTGGATATCCTGTTTTCGTCTCTATGCAATTTATAGCGAAAAACAAAATATACAAACGTACAGTACACTCATATTCGTGCATAGATACACACATTACACACATACATTCATACTACACACATGCATACATTCATACGTACATTCATGCATACATACATAGACACATATATACATACGTTTTTGTCTTTTTCACGCATCTCTCAACTTTTTCTCCTCCACATTTATCTTTAATCGAAATACACATGTATGTTTATTCTGTGTGTGTATATTCTGTGTGCATGTAAGACAGATTATGAGTGGTTGGACGTTTATAGATGTATCGCTAATGATATACATTTTACATGCAGATACGTGATGTTTTAGAGAGATTACCCTCTTGAAATATTTGGTAGTATTCAAAAGATGCATTCCAATGTTCTCTCTGTCTTCGACCCCCCCCCTCTCTCTCTCTATTACACACACACACACACACATCATTCCTTAACCACACCACTGATCCAAATGAACTGCATAAAATTACTGTACAAATTATAATTTGTGTAATTTTAATTCGATGTAGAGTGTAAAAGAATTTATTAGACTTTTCAATATTCTGTTGGTTAGATTGCCAGATTACTTCATGCCCATCTTCATTACATATGCAGACCTCAGGGTGATTGTTAAATTCTTGAAATACGGCTTGTACATGTCTCTTAGCTATACCTTAAATCCGATTAATTATGCTAACCCGCAAGTCATTTATGGATTGATGTATACTTGGATAAGCAGTAGTATACAAAAGAGCCCATAACATGAAACTGAAGTAATAATAGACTTTTCACAAAAGTTAATAATCACAGTAGTTACTATGGTTGAAGGGGGAAACAGAGATGTGTCAGATTGAAAGAAACATTTTACCACAAAAATGTAAAATTTAAAATTGCACAGGGTTCTAACATTCAATCTTTATGGATACACACACATATATGTATGTTATCTCTTTCTCTTAATTTCGAGTATATTTTTTTGACCGGCCACCTTCCTGGTGGCAAGGTTGTAAAGGAAAAGAAATTCTCAACCCTTGAATCGCAAGAATGTTTTGCAAATGTTGAAGGTTCCAGCTATCGCAGCCATTATGAATTAGGGAACTGCGCTCTTTGTTCGCAAATCCAAGTTCAGTCATACTTTGGTCTAAGCGGGTTGGTATATAAACCGTAGCTCCAATAATGAGGGGTATGAAGCTAAAGGTGTATCTTGGATATTGGATTTGTAAACTGCTCACAATGGTCCGTAGATGTCCTCCTTCTCCTGTATTTTGCTGACAAGGTTTAAATCAAGTGTGCAGCTGATCTCCACAACAGAACACGTTTTCAATGTGTGGTCCCAAACAACAATATCAGGCCGGTTGTGCTTTAATTTGGTGGCAGTTTTTATTTTCAGGTTCCACCAGGATTCCTTAGTGCCATCTGTCTCAATATATTCTTCCTCGTTTGTTGTTAATTTTGTTTTCCGAAGTGCGTTCCAGATGGTTCTAGCTATCCCATCGTGTCTCATGGGGAGGTAGTAGTGAGATGACATTCTTTCGCAGCTGGCAAAATTGTGGCTTACATGTATATATGTATATATGTATGTATGTGTGTATGTATGTATGTATGTATGTATGTATGTATGTATGTATGTATGTCAGGTCACCAGTTGGTGCTACTGGTAACATGTATCCCAGTACAACCTGTCTCATGGTCGGGTCGTTGGCGACTAAACTGGCAACCCCACCAAGGTTTCTTGGTGAGGAGGGTGACTTTGGACATCCTGCAGGACTAAAAACAAAACCTGTCAAAGGGCAAAGGAGCTCTTAAGAGTCAATGGCCATCCAAAATCACCGGGAGAGATGACCCCTTAGCCTTAGTCAAGGTAGAATTCTAGGAGAAGGAAAACTCTGATATAACACCTGCAACCCTGATGATATCCAATGATGTTGACTTGTTCTTCTTTTTGGTAAATATCATCTTGGTTAAGAGAGTGGGACTGGCTTTGTGCAGTGCCTTTGCTCACTATAAAAGCTTCACGGCACAGGCATTGCTTTATATCTGGAGATCTCTCTGCATTTGTCGTCACATGGTACCATGGGCCCAGCACTATGTGTCAATAATTGTCACAAGTGTAGTGTTTGTACCAGAGTTTTGAAGTCGCTGGTTAGACTAAAAAGTCACACTCGTTCAGCGTATCGGTAGGGCTTCTCCTACATGGATATAAAGTAGTGGCCGTACTCGAAACCGAGTTGGCAGCCACCATGTATGTATGTATGTATATATATACATATGTATGTGTGTGTGTGTGTGTGTGTGTGTGTGTGTGTGTGTGTGTGTGTGTGTGTGTGTGTGTGTGTGTGTGTGTGTGTGTGTGTGTGTACGTGCGTGTGTGTGTATGTGTGTTTGCGTGTATAATTCAGAGAAGTAATTTATATATTAAACTTATTTCAAAATACCAATTTAGTGGAGAATAAGTCAGACCGACTAAAATATGTTAGTCTAACTCATATAATTTTCTCTCTTCCATGGCTTCCAGAACAAAGAAACAATATTGATTATTTCAAATCATTGGAACAACTATTAGTGAAAGAACGTATTCTGTCATCAGGGGAAAGTTATTTGCAATAAGAGGAGATATTGATGATATACTATTGATGATATACTGATCAGTTCGTTCCCTAAATCGGATGGTGTCCAAAACGTTGTGTTGCTAAACTAGTAAATGAACAAATCTCTCTCTCTCTCTCTCTCTCTCTCTCTCTCTCTCTCTCTCTCTCTATATATATATATATATATATATATATATATATATATATATATATATATATATATATATATATTAGGACAATGCGACATCCTTATAAAGACGCTAGAAATAACAGCAATAAAACATCTAAATCTTTTCTACAATAAAGGAGTGATTAATATCAATTAGAAAGTTATTTGTCTCTAATACGTAGACATCTCAATGAATGAATAAACTATACAGATGAAATATCACTCATAAAAGTAATTAAACATTAAATTTATGCCCAAATCTCAATATTATCATCATATATATATATATATATATATATGAATGAATGTATAGAATATTAGATAATATACTGTATGTTTATTTAAAAACATGTTGAAGACAATTGGCTATGAGTTTTGTCACTTACTTTGTCTCGGCAAAAATAAAGGCTCTTAAACATCACTGGATTTCTATAAGAATCCAGCTTCGATAAGTCTCGGCAGAAGCGATGGGATAAGCAATCTTGATAACCGTTAACAAATGAGAAACAGCTGTCGGTTGTTTCCCTTTATTTTTGCCGAAAGTGGCATAGTCACTACTTTGAAACTCATAGCGAATGGTCTTCAAAATATTTTTAAATAAACATACAGTATATTATCAAATATACTATAAATTGATTCATACATCGCTATTTCAGAGCAATGATACTAGTACATATATATATATATATATATATATATATATATATATATTAATTATAGATTGAACAACACAAAATATAACTACTCCATTACCAAAGGTTTCTGCATTACAGACGATAATAATATATACGCCTCGATCGGTCATCATATAAAAGATGTTATAGATAATAGCTCTGTTCTATACAGAGGGCACTTTGTTTTCCTTTGTTTTTCCTTTGGAAATACGTAACAGACACACACACACACACACACACACACACACACACACACACATATATATATATATATATATATATATATATATATATATATATATACATACATATATGTGTGTCTGTCTGTCTAATTGTTTTTATGTGCGTGTATTGATACAGATTGAGAGTATGTCATACCGTCTAAAATAATAATATCTCTCTATGTCTATATCTATTAGCTGTCAAAACGACCGGAGCTGAACCCTTTGGGATCCTGAATCATTTCATACTACCCAATCGACTATCCCAAGTATCGTGTACTCTGGTCTAGCTGATTTTTAACACAAGCTATATATGTATATATATATAGAGAAAGAACAACATATCGTATGAGAAACGCAGTATATTGTTTACATACGAAATACATATTCTATGTGTATACATACATATGTATATACATATATCTTTCTCATTTGGTTATTGTGGCTCTAGATAATGTCTATTGAGCTTGCTTGTTGAGAAACACAAAATACTAAACATATTTGACATGCTTTGATTCATTATTTGTATATATATATATATATATATATATATATATATATATATATATATATATATAAGTATTAAGTTGTTAAACAATATTCGATGATTATGTCATAGAAGGAGTTTTACAGTAGATTGGAAGCACTCAACGGCAAATAATTTTAAGGAGTTATTAATATTAAAATGTAAGTATTAATAAAATAGATGTTCTTTTGGTCAATTACATTTTATTATACATATTTCGGATGTACAACAGTACGTCCTTATCAGACAAAATATAATGATACATGACATACCCTGAGATGTTAGATGGTTAAGAATTAATCAAGGTAGTGATTACCCAATAGAAAATTTTGCTTATATAATATCTGTGTGAGAGTGCGAAAACGTAATGAATTCATTAGAGAATGTGTGAGTAAGAAACAACGTTACTTAATGTGTTCTAAAATTTTAATAAAGCTTTATAAGGAAGGAAAGATAAAGTTTGTGCGTGTGTGAGGGGTGGGGGGTGGGGGCTTTGTTAGAAAGTTAAATTTCGAATACCCCACCCCACTTTATCTTTCCCTCCTTATAAATCTTTTTCCCGTGGCTATCACTGACTGTTAGGATTCATGAGATGTTTCCCTAGATATAGTATCATACAATTTAACATTTTAGAACACTTTAAGTATGCAATGAATTCATTACGTTTTCGCACACTCACACATATATTATATAAGCAACATTTTCTATCCGGTAATCACTACCTTGATTAAATCTTAACCATTTAACACCTCAGGGTATGTCATGTATCATTATATTTTGTCTGATGAGGTCGTACTGTTTTACATCCGAAATATGTACAATAAAATGTAATTGATCAAAAGAACATCTATTTTATTAATACTTATATTTTAATATATATATATATATATATATATATAGGAAAAAGTATTACCCCGACGGCAGAGCTCAAGCCGTTTCGACGGCTATTTCTGGACTAAATTAGAATTTTTAGCCTGGTGAATAAATAGCCGAACTTATATGGGAAGATTGTATTTGTCAAGAGGATTGGTTAAAATTTGTTGTAAACACAAATAAGTCTATCATAGCATTGGGTGGGAAGTAGAGGTGGTTGAACTTGCCTGGAGAACAATAGGGGAGTGAGTAGGGTGGTCATGCGTTGAAAGTGATATGTATACAGCAGATTCTAAGGATAATGAATGAAGTGGAGGGGGGAGGTTATAGAATAGATAAATCAAATGACAGCAGGAGACAATAAAAGATAATAGAAATAAATAAAAAATATATTAAATTAGATAGTGAGAAATGAATAAAAAAAAATCACAATGCTATCTTACAATTACAGATTAATAAGTCGAGAATATAAAAAAAACTTGTATAAATTGAGTAGTACCAAAACCGATACAAAATTGAAGGGGTTTAACACGTCTGCTATAAGTAGTTAGTAAAACGTATTCGGCCAATTCTATCTTAATATTACAGGGGTGGGGGTACTGATGCTACATAGGGCCGATGGCCTGCATCGGGGGCGAAAGGGGAAAAGCAGACGTGGAAGAAATAGGGGGTGGAAAGAAAAGAGGAAAATAAAAGACATACATCTACCTATATAAGCTGGGGTTTCCCCTAACTTATTCGGCAAGTGTGCGCGGGGGGGGGGGGGGTATACCAGCCCTTGTCTACCCAGTCGGGTCGTTATGGGGTGTGAGGGCGAGGTAAGTGCTACGCAACCTGTGTTTGCATTTGGTAAGCAATTCGTCTTTCTTGGCCCTTCGAAAACAGCATTTGTAATGTTTCCTCCGAGCATAAGTTACACGGACGGCGTCCTCCCGTGTAAGAGTTAGCTCTGGACAGTAAGCTCCAAGTGAGATTGTACGTTATATTATTACCTTGGCGATCCCAGATGTGGTCCGAAAGTGTAGTGGTATGTTGCCGCACCGGGTTTCAAAAACTATGTCGGTGTTGGTAGAGCCGGGTCTTGAAGTCACACGCGGTTAATCCTATATAAGCTTTGTTGGAGGTGTCCGTCCTCACGTTGCACTGGTAGATCACGTTACGTTATCGGAATTTGTTGTTGAGGGGGCACGTAGATCTATCTGGGCAGTTACACCTCCTGGTAGGCTCTCCGCTGATGTCTAGGTTATTTCTTCAATAGGGGTTAAGTTTTTTGTTGTTTGAGGAGAAGATGTTTTCTGCGAAGTTAGGTGTGTTGCTGTAGGTGAGTTTGATGGTGTTTTTGTTGATTATGTTGTGGTAGCGGTGTTGTAGTGGGAAATGTTTTTCGAGGAGTCTAAAGAAGATTTTCCCGATAGATGTTGCCACCTCGGCATTATGGGGAGGATTGAACCACGTTACGTTGCGTGAGCGGCGGTGTCGCCTGCTGGTTCCTCTAAGGGAAGCTGGATAAAAGGATATTTCCTCCCGAAAGTCAGTCCGCTTGAGGGCCTGGTTTTAATGAGGTGTTCCTCGAATATCTGCTCATTAGCGGACAAACGACATATGCGGAGGGAGAGGTCTTTTAACAAGGTTATTGGTGATGTTTCTAGGATGGTTAGATCGGCGGTGGATGTAGTGCAAGTTGTCGTTTGGTTTCCTGTATGGGTAGTACAGATCATTTTCGAGGTTAAGGGTAACGTCAAGGAAATTAACTCGGCTTAGGGACGTTTGTAGGGTGATTTTAAAACACCAGTCCCGGAAGAAGTTGATTAGTTGTTTACGAGGCTGGAGGTCATTTGTTGTGCATCTCGATTTATGTCCTCGATAATTGAATCGTTATCCTATTTATAGGTGGAGTTTAGGCTGCTCCTGATCAGTGTGTGGTATCTGTCAGGGTTGACGAAGTAAATGTTTCCAGTTTTGTCCGAGTGCACCAGGATATCGTTGGTGTTTTCATACTCAGTTATGTTGTTGCGGAGAATTTGTTATATATATAAATACCCCCTCCGCCTCCGTGGTATTTTCTTCGAGGTTATAAGAGGCTTAGCTCTGTTTCTCGACCGTTATATCGCGTGACTATCTCCCCCTCCGCCTTCTGGGATTCTTTCTCACGTCGTGTAGACGCGTTCTTGAGACTAGTAAAATGAGGTATCCTCTTGATAAGTCGGCAGACCTCGCAGGGACTCTATATCTTTATGATATATTGTTTTTGTTTATGCCACGAAACTACGTAGTCGAGGAATTTAGGAGCAGTTTAGGTATGATACATTTTATTACTAATTATATCTAAATGTTTCTTCTCTCTTCATAATGTATTTTTAACTCTGATACTGGTTCAGTCTAGTTCAACTGAATTGGTCTGCCCCGGTCATTCATTGAGCAACATCGGTGAAGCTGGAACCCTTAACTCACAGTTGGGTGCGGATGCATTCATGTATATATGTGTGTGTCCGCATGTATCTGTGTGTTTCTAAATATATTGTATATATATATATATATATATATATATATATATATATTATTGTATATATATATATATATATATATATATATATTATTGTATATATATATATATATAGAAGAAGAAATACAAAGTTTAGATGATAAGTACTTTATTGATAAGACCGTTATACATATTTCGTGGACGACAATTGATTACGCAATATAGCGTAGAAGCTAGTGCCATGCTCTCTCCAGACACTGTGTTACATAATACAGTTACAATCAAGGAGGCTATCCAAAATCGAAGTGACACAGGGAACGGAGAAACAGCGATGTTCGTTCCCCTGTGAGCTTCAATTCATGCCAACAGGTCTGCGCATGCATAAAATAAGGTATATAAAGCTGATTACTATTGTAAATTATACTAAGGATGATCCCCCCCTCCCTCGCTTTTGTAGTAGTGTGGCAGTCAGCCAACCCCGAGTGCAGCCGATATTTTGCTGGCCGAAGGGCAGAATGCTGTGGTAAAGGGATATTATGAGTTCTATTTGCGTGCTGTTTGCTCTGATCAGAGCATACAGCACGGACACTCTACCTCAAAATTATTTTTGAAAAGCATTTAGAAATGCGCAACCGGTAAAAACTTAACAACTTAAAACCACAACTGAATACTAACCCATACAATCACTAATACTCTTTTATTCCTAATTAAACCATTTTTCAACTGTGAACAATTTGTCAGCATTTTCTATTCCGTTTACCAATATATATATATATATATATATATATATATATATATATATATATATATATATATATATATATATATATATATATATATATAAAATATTAAAAAAATAATGAATAAAACAATGAAACAGTTCCTTATATTAAACAAAAAAAGTTCATTATTTAACGATCGTTTCTAGGATATATATGTGTTAGAATTGGCATGCATATTCAACAGATCTATGTACAAAATTATACAAAATTATACAAACTATCAAGATTAAATATACATACCAAACACACATATATGCCGTCTTCAGAAATAATGAAATATATTTATTGATAATAACAACAATTCAAAATTTCAGGTCCGTTTGGGAACGGAGTTCAAATTGACCAATGAAAATACAAAAAATTTTATGCAGTTTGGTGTGTGTGTATACATGTAATTAACTTCGTACACATATTTATACAAAGATATATGCTCACATGCATACGCATGCCAAAAAGATGTATGCAAATACATACGGATTGGACACTACCGTAAACTCTTGGTAGATTTATCTACATATATATATATATATATATATATATATATTTATTAACATATTAAAGTGCGTGTGTGTTCCTGAATGCAAATAATACACATAGGGATACATGTATAGTCCGACCGTATGCCAGTGTGGTTCAATGGTAAGTTAATAAATTAACAAGCTAGAACATATAAAATCAAGAAACGTAAATAAAGAAACAATTTTAAAATAAATTTCAAAACATTCACTGTACCTACTATACATGCCTTTACCGCGGTTTCACATCCAAAAACAAATAGATAATCCAAGCGGATTTCCATTGAGAAAGAGATCCTCGTCAGAAAGCTTTTCTCTCTCGGAGAATATAAAATTCCCGAGTTCAAAATACAAACTGGCGCCATACAAAACTGCCCCAACAAATGAATGATGAAACGATTTTGTCTAGTACCGTGTACAAAGACTGAAAGCAAGGCGGACAGGTCAATCTTTTGCTACTAAAAATAGGAGACGTTCAAATGCCCAAAGGTTTCTCTACCGTTGGGGAGAATAATAATAAAAGTATGTGTTCCTACATGTAAATAGTACATATAGGGATACAAGTATAGTCCGACCGTATGCCAGTGTGGTTCAATGGTAAGTTAATAAATTAACAAGCCAGAACATATACAATCAAGGGAAAGAAACAATTGTCATTTGAACGGCTGCTATTTTTAGTAGCAAGAAATTGACCTGTCCACCTTGCTTTCAGTCTTTGCACACGGTACTAGACGAAATTGTTTCATAATTCATTTGCTGGGGCAGTTTTGTATGGCCCCAGTTTATATTTTGATAGAGAAAAGCCTTCTGACGAGGATCTCTTACTCAATGGATATCCACTTGGATTATCTATTTTCTTTTGGATCTGAAACCGCGGTAAAGGCACGTATAGTAAGTACAGTGAATCTTTTGAAATTTATTTAACATTTTTTTTATTTGCTTTCGCTTGATTATATATATATATAAGAAAGTGAGTTTTCTTTTAAAAATAAAAAACGAGGTGTCATACACGAGTGAAAGTATAAGGAAAAAAGATGCAATAGAAAATGCACCTGGAGTCTTTTTAAAAAATATATATATATTCATTTGGTTTCTTTACCGGTTTCGTAGTTCTTGTGCTTGTCAAAAGTAGAATTGAGATGGAGAGTTTGTGGTGAGAAAACCACAAACCCTCCATCTCAATTCTACTTTTGAAAAGCACAAGAACTGCGACACTGGTAAAGGAACCAAATAAATATATTAAAAAAAAGTCTCCAGTTGCATTTTCGATTTCATCCTTTTTCCCTATATATATATATATATATATATATATATATATATATATATATATATATATATATATATATATATATATATATATATATATATATATATAGAGAGAGAGAGAGAGAGAGAGAGAGAGGGAGAGAGAGAGAGAGGGAGAGAGAGAGAGAGAGAGAGCGAGAGAGAGAGGGCGAACGAAAGAAAGAAAGATATTGTGTATAATAAAATCGCTAGGCAGGCTTTCTAGACACCCTGAGACAGATCCATGTCCTCAGTTGGTCTCACCTGGGGATCCAGTAGGATCAATTTAAGGATTCTTATATACGCATATAGTGAACTCCGAACCTCAAGTATGTATGGAAGAAGAAGAAGAAGAAGAAGAAGAAGAAGAAGAAGAAGAAGAAGAAGAAGAAGAAGAAGAAGAAGAAGAAGAAGAAGAAGAAGAAGAAGAAGAAGAAGAAGAAGAAGAAGATAAAAATTAATAATAGTAATAGTAATAATATTAATGATGATAATAATAATCTATGTTGAACGTTATATATGTTTCACAGTTGATTGCAGGAATGTTTTATCGATATGATAGACATGACTCCAGTATGGAATGTGTATGTGTGAAAATTACTGAATTAATATTTTATTCCTTGAGCGAATCTAAAGGAATAAAATGTTAATTAGTTTATTTAAACGATCTGGACGCCTTAATGTCGATTACGTCGAGGGAAATGGCAAATTATGTGAAGCGGTACTGTAATACAAAGATAGTAAAATTTAGATAACTTTCTAAACGCTACAGCTAACCCATAATTTTACATGAGATGTCCATATTATGACACGTATCAAAATTAACGCACTCACCAATGGATATAATTCTACATAAGGAAATAATAGAATTCTAAAAACAATTATATAGGTAGATGGCTTCTCAAACTTAAATGTACATTATTTTTAATCAGAAATAATATTTCTGAACATATTAATTCATAGAAGCTTTGCAGTGAGAATATCTTAAATTTCTTTTCTAATTACAACGTCATCTATATATATAAAACTGTGGTTGTCTGTCTGTCTATCGATTTTTGGCACACATCTCCTCTTAGAATCTCTCACGGAATTGCACCGAAATTGCTATACTTGTACATTGAGCCCTAGCGAAGACATCGGAAAAAAAAAATTTCAAATTGACCCACCCTATGTGACGAAATCGAATATAATGTATCGATTTTTGAGCGTAAGTTATCAGTTATTTCCCTTTGTTCTGTTTACATTGAGCGTCTTACGTAAAAAATTACGCTGGCTTTCTCAGCGTTTAAAATGACATTAACACAATACACGAACATTCGAACACTAAGCTTCCGTTTTGCTTCATTTCCATTTAAAAGCATTTTAAAACAATATTTTTACTTGAAAACAAGTCTATTTAAAGACTACGTAAAACAAGCAAATATTTCGTCGTTAGGCGTGCAGACAGACAGTCGTGCAGACAGAAGTCGTGCAGAGAGGTGATATACGCGTGCAGACAGACAGTCGTGCAGAGAGGTGATATAGGCGTGCAGACAGACAGTCGTGCAGAGAGGTGATATAGGCGTGCAGACAGACATAACTGATAATTTGGTTACGCTAATGTTTTTCTCTGCGTTGCAGTGTTTACATTTTCGATCTTTGTTAATAAATAACCAGTGCAGTTTCTATCCCCAGCATCCTCTTTTGTTATAACATTCGGGTTATCGTTATGTTTTCTTAACTTCATAAGGCATATTGTTGGTTGAGGGAATATTAATCAAAAACACCACATGCAAGTCTGCACAGTAGACACTACAGTTTTTAGGCCAAAAAAGAAACTTAACATTGTAACTTTAACACAGCTACTGAGCGACCCCGAGCAACGCCGGGCTTTACTGCTAGTATACGATAAAACCAAACAGCGAAGTAGTATATCATTTGCTCTGATGCCAATCGCAGTCAATTATCCGTCATATTGCACAGTACCAGTTCGATATTCGTAGTAACATTGGTTAATGTAGTGTTATACATGTAGTGCTGGGCAAATAAAGGCATCATTATCGCATGAAGATCCTTGGTTATAGATCTGTTTATTCATCGGTGGGACAATCTGTTCAACAATTTGGAAGAAAGGATATCAATGTGGGGGGGGGGGGGAGATAGATAGAGACAGGGAGAGAGATAGATAGATAGATATATATATATATATATAGAGAGAGAAAATGATAAAGAGAAAGGCATAGTGGTTGTGAAAGTGTAAATTGAAAGAGTGACATAGAGAGAGGGAGAGGAGACAGAGAAGGAGAATGAAAGATAGATAGATAGAGAGAGAGAGAGAGAGTGAGAGGGAGAGCTGGTAGTGTTGTTGTGTGTATCTATATATATAAATTACATAACTTGTTGTATATATATATATATACAACCAGACTATGTAATTTTTACACATATATATACCAGATAGAAAAATGCGTACAGCAAAAAAAAGAATAGGACAAGAAATTAAGATAAAACTTTAAAAGAATAGGACAAGAAACTAAGATAAAACTTTAAAGAATTGGACAAGAAATAAAAAATTTTACAATAATATTAACAGCCGTTTATGTGAAAGCTTATAGAATATATATATGTATCATGAGTATATTTAAAATTCGATGTGATATTTATGCTGTATATGCTTTCATATACGCATGTATAATTAATCACACTACTTCCAATTAAAACCACCTCTTTAAACCCGCACTCTATGTATATAAGAATCGTGTTAGGTATATATCTGCAAAATCTATATAAACCAAAGCTTCTTTTGCCTAGGAACCGTGTGATTAAACATAATTGAAAGTAGAGAAAATCAGGACAAATTACTATGAGAAGTTCTTAAGGAGCTGCTGGGGCAGGTATTATATTATTAGTGGTTAAGTTAGCCACTCTGATATATCAGATAAACTCTATGTTTATGATATATTAACCTGCAGTATATCGTCTTGTATTCCCCCTATAATAGAATATTGTTTCGTTTGCTTCGTTATTTCGGTTTACTGTTTACACACAAACACACACAGTCACACAGTCACACAGTCACACAGTCACACACACACACACACACACACATACCAGCCCCCCCCCCCACACACACATATATATATATAAATACATAATCGGAGAAAGCTAATAGCGATACTCCGGCCAAATTCCAACTCACTCAACAAACATTAGGAAATACCTGAGTATATTCCCAATTAATCGTATGGGGTGCTAACTATATTGTATTGTGTGGATAATTGGCTGTATTATTTCATATGAGATATATTAAATATATATATATATATATATTCTTAGTTCTTAGATTCTTTAGCGCTGTTCAGTGCATCGAGCAGTAAGTACTCGCCAACGGTCACGATCAGCGGCAACTTTTTCGAGACCGTGACAGGTGATGTTGGCTGCCATCAAGTCCTTCCGGAACCTTCGTCGCCAGGTGATCCTTGGGCAACCCCGCCTCCGTTTACCGCCAGGCGGAGCCCAGTTCATCGCTGTTTTTAAATGCCGTTCATTTGGCAGACGAAGAATATGGCCAGCCAGACGGCACCGACGCTCCGTGACCACTCTCTGAAGCGTCCACGACTCGGCTCACCGCAGGATCTCCTCGTTTCGCACTCGGTTGCGCCAGGACACACGAAGGATCTTTCGCAGTCACAGCTTGTGGAAAGCGTTTAGCCGTCTCTCTATTTTTGCCGTACTCTTCCAGGTCTCGATCGCATAAAGCACTGTCGGCAGCACAATGCTCTTGTACAGGCGGAGCTTGGTCTTGGTGCTAATGCATGAAGACGACCAGATGGGCACAGCCGCTGGAAAACTGCGGCTCCTTTGCCGATCCGACAGTTGATATCGAGTTCCGCGTCGCCTCTCAGTATGCTGCCCAGATAGGTGAAGTGATCAACTTCCTCGAGGTCCTGTTGGTTGACTCTGATCTCTAGACCTGTGTTGCTGGCCGTTCTCATGACCTTGGTATTTCTGGTGTTGATTCTCAGGCCGATCTTTTCCACACTCTCTTGTAGGATGTCGTTAGGGCCTGCAGATCTGCACTGTTTTCAGCGATCAAAGCGATGTCGTCGGCGAATGCCAGCTCCCTCAGCCTCGACTGCCCTCTCCATAGGATTCCTCGACCGGGTCCTTCATCCATTTGCTTTAGTACGAAATCGGCTGCCAGCAGGAACAACAGTGGAGAGAGAATGCAACCCTGTCTGACTCCGAAGAGAATGTCAAAGAACTCCGTCACACCGGACCAAGACCGCACGCAGCAGCTGGAGTTTTCATACATGGCCTTGAAAATGGCGATGAATCTTGCAGGAATGTCGTACAGTTGCGCAACATTCCACTGCGACTCCCCGTGTATACTGTCGAATGCCTTCTGGAAATCAATAAAATTGCCCGCCAAAGGCTGTTGTAGCTCAACGCATTGTTCGAGAATGTTGCGTAGTGTAAATATCTGTTCCGTGCAAGATCGATTTTTTCGGAAGCCGGCTTGTTCTGCCGGAGTCGACGCAGCAGCACAGTGTAGTACGCCTTGCCTGGGACTGACAGCAATGTGATACCACGCCAGTTGTTGCAGTCTGTCAGGTTTCACTTCTTTGGCAGTTTGACGATGGCACCACGCTGCCACTCAAGGGAAACCCGACCAACCCTCCAGCAGTGGTTCATCAAGTCTGTCAACGCCGTTATCGTGCTCTCCTCACCGAATTTGAGCAGCTCAGCAGAGATCTCATCCAGTCCGCCTGCTTTGCCGTTCCTCAAGTGGCTAATCGCATCTGTCGTCTCTTGCTTGGTGATATGGTGCTCGCAGACTTTGAGTACCTCAGTGGTTGCTGGAGTCACTGCGGTCAAGTCTATCAGGGCGACCGGATTTGGTTGGTTCAGCGTCTCCCGGAAGTGCTCCATCCATATATGATCCTGCTCCGCTCCAGAGGTCAACGTCTGGTCATTTTTTCCTTTAGTGGCATGCTGGCACCGCTCGATATTCCTGTGAACTCCCTCACGATGCGGAACAGAGCTTTTGTGTCGTTTGGACCAGGAGCTTCCTCTGCCTCAGACCCTTTTTCTCCAGCCAGTCACGTTTGTCCCGCCGGCAGCTTCGCTTTACCAGTCGGTCGATTTGGCGGTATACGGCATCTCTTTTCTTTTTGTCTTCCTTCGATCTGGAAAAATGTCGCTCGTCTTTTGCCTTTTTTCGTCTGTCAGTCACGTCCCACGTTGGTTCTTGGATCCATTTTCCCCTCCTCGTTCTTCGTCTTCGGCCAATAGTTTCTTGGGCTGCCTCAGTCACCGCTGACTTGAACATCGTCCATTGGTCCTCCAGATCTGCATCCTCGCTCAACTGTTGGAATCGGTTGTGTAGCGACAGTTGGTACAGTCACGCTTGACCGGGATACTTCAGATTCTTCACTGCATATTGCTTTGGTCTTTCCTGTCGTGTCCGTTTCTTCAGGCGCAGCTGAAGTTCCGCACACAGTAGATGGTGGTCTGAGCCCACGTCCGCACTTCGGTAACTCTGACGTCACGTACTGAGGACCGCCAGCGCTGGTTGATGCAGATGTAATCGATCTCGTTTCGGCTTTTCTGGTCCGGAGACTGCCAAGTAGCCTTGTCAGTCGAATTGTGTTTGAAATAGGTGTTGCTAATGCACAAGCTGTTAATGGCACAAAACAGATGCAGTCACTCACCGTTGTTCGTGGTGACCGCAGCAGAACCGAATGGTCCAGTGACGTGTTCCAGTCCCTGTCTGTTGCAGCCAATCTGAGCGTTGAAATCACCGATCAGTAGTTGGCTGGGCAAGTTATTAAATGTGTCCTGCAGCTGTTCGTAGAAGGCATCCTTGTCGATGTCGGTTGCGTCATCAATCGGTGCGTAGCCCTAAACAACAGTGATTTTCGCATGTCCACTTTGAAAACGAGAGGTTATGATGCGCTCGGTGACTGGGTCCCATCCGATCAGTTTTCGAGCTGCTCGTGCGCTAAGCACAAGTCCAACGCCATGAACGTGCTTGTCTTGGTGTCCACAGTAGAGCAGAGTTGTGTCTTCGCTGTCACTCATATTTCCGCTGCCGGTCCAGCGCATATCCCTCAGGCCCAAAATGTCCAGCTAGTAGTGGTCGAACACGAGAAGTAGCTGAGTAGCTGAGCCAGCTTTCCTGCCTGGTATAGTGTACGCACGTTCCAAGTTCCAATTCGCATCTTTGTGTTGGTGCTCATAATCCGGCTCATCGGAACCCCAACGTCCTTTCGGCTTTGGTTGAGGTCCGTCAAGACTGGAGTGTTTCCCACACCTTCATCTTTACGCTGATATTTTTTGCTTTTTTTTGGTTTTCTTGGTGTTTCTTTAGCGGTTAGAATTTTTAAAACGGTGCCGGGTTGCTAACCCGACGCCTGCCGCCTGTATTTGCCGATTCTTTGCCCACTGAGATTATGGTTGGCACCCCTTCGCCACGACGAGGCGACCAGCGAGTCCAGGGGACCCATCAGGAGAAATATATATATAATATATATAATATATATATATAATATATATATATATATATATATATATATATATATGAAAAACAAGGGGAAGAAGAATACTGCATGGTTGCACATGGATTACATATTATAAAATTAGTCCCTCATCAGTGATTTTGCCAACCATCATTGGTATTTCATCGCATTAAAAATCAGATACCTCAGGTTGGTGCGAGCAATAACTAAAATAAGCTATTGGGACAAGTGAAACGCGTAAAGCGAGTGAGACGAGTAAACAACAAAAGGAAAAGCAAACCGAAGGTTGGAAAACAGCAAGCCACATGGTAGTTATCCGATCAGCATAATCTGGGTGAATTTCATAAGCGGCAGAGAAGCAGACCGTACGCCGTGAGTGTAGTGTGAGAAAGAAGGAACCCCACTAGTAGCAAACGGGAGGAAGTGAGAAGGGGAGAAACTGAGAGTAAGTGAGTGGAAGTGCGAGGAAGAGGTCAGTCGAGAGAAAAAGTGTAACTGACAGGGAGGGTGAAAGAAGGTAAGAGAAACAGAGAGAACGGGGGAGCAGTAACAGAGAAAGAGAGAAACAGATAATCGCAGTTTAGGTAAATATATATGAAAAACAAGGGGAAGAAGAATACTGCATGGTTGCACATGGATTACATATTATACAATTAGTCCCTCATCAGTGATTTTGCCAACCATCATTGGTATTTCATCGCATTAAAAATCAGATACCTCAGGTTGGTGCGAGCAATGACTAAAATAAGCTATTGGGAGAAGTGAAACGCGTAAAGCGAGTGAGACAAGTAAACAACAGAAGGAAAAGCAAACCGAAGGTTGGAAAACAGCAAGCCACATGGTAGTTATCCGATCAGCATAATCTGGGTGAATTTCATGAGCGGTCAGAGAAGCAGACCGTACGCCGCATATTTATATAGATATAGTAATAATAATAAATTTGAAGACTAAAATCCAAAGAGGGCTCGATAAGGATAAATATATATCAAATATATAAGAACCGTAGAGCAAATATTTATTAAAATAACAGATTAAAGTTTAAGCAAAGAATCGCTGCTTTCACCCTTAATGAGTTTCAGAAGATCCCGTTAAGGGTGAAAGCAGCGATTCTTTGCTTAAACTTTAATCTGTTATTTTAATAAATATATATATATATATACAGATATAGGAAGAAGAGATGTATTTTAATTATGTCTCATATAAAATAATACAACTGGCTATCCACAAAATACGTATAGTTAGAACCCCAAAAGTATAATTGGGATTATACTAAGGTATATCCTAATGTTTGTTGAGTGAGACGGAAGCCGGTCGGAGTATTGCTTAAAGATTTCTCTGTTAATGTATTAAATATATATATATATATATATATATATATATAAAATCTAATATGTATATTATATATATATATATATATATATATATATATATACCTATATATATATATATATATATATATATATATATATATATATATATATATATATATATATATATATAAAATATAATATGTATATTATATATATATATACATATATATTTATATATATATATATATATATATATATATATATATATATATATATATATATATATATATATATATAAAATATAATATGTATATTATATATATATATATATATACATATATATTTATATATATATATATATATATATATATATATATATATATATAAAATATAATATGTATATTATATATATATATATATATATATATATAAGGAATTTATATCTAGTAACATTTATATACACACAGATGCATATCAATGCTAGCAAATATATAGGTTTTGTCTTATTAACAATGTGGTTCAATGCATGGGGTTGCAGAACAATAATATGAGAGACGTAAAATAAGAAAATTATAAAATTAACTTACTTACTAAAAAATCACTTCCAACTAATTAGTTTCTGGAATGGAGTAAATATATTTTCCGAAGAAACATATCGAAAATCATTCCGTCATCAGGAAAGTCTTTTTCCGTATAGGTCTCCAGGCATAGCGAGGACACTGGAAACTTATTAAAAAAATAATTCAGTGGAATGGAAATATCGAAGCGTGGACTGGATTCCAAGCCATTGAGAAAATCACTTCCTCCACATCCAATGGCTTGGAATCCAGTCCACGCTTCACTATATCCATTCCACTGAATTATTTTTTTAATAAGTTTCCAGTGTCCTCGCTATGCCTGGAGACCTATACGGAAAAAGACTTTCCTGATGACGGAATGATTTTCTATATGTTTCTTCGGAAAATATATTTACTCCATTCCAGAAACTAATTAGTTGGAAGTGATTTTTTAGTAAGTAAGTTAATTTTATAATTTTCTTATTCTACGTCTCTCATATTATTGTTCTGCAACCCCATGCATTGAACCACATTGTTAATAAGACAAAACCTATATATTTGCTAGCATTGATATGCATCTGTGTGTATATAAATGTTACTAGATATAAATTCCTTATAATTATCTCCAATTAATTTGTCGAGCAATATTTGGCCATGACTGCTACTATGGTAGTAAGCTGGCCGCTGTCTTAATAACCACTCGCTTTCCACTGATTGACCTCGATGTCACGTGATTGATTCTTTTTGAATTTGCCACGGACGTGGAGGCAGTGATTTTCTCAATGGCTTGGAATCCAGTCCATGCTTCGCTATTTCCATTCCACTGAATTATTTTTTTAATAAGTTTCCAGTGTCCTCGCTATGCCTGGAAACCTATACGGAAAAAGACTTTCCTGATGACGGAACGATTTTTATGTTTCTTCGGAAAATATATTTACTCCATTCCAGAAACTAATTAGTTGGAAGTGATTTTTTAGTAAGTAAGTTAATTTTATAATTTTCTTATTTTACGTCTCTCATATATATATAATATATATATAAATATAATATGTATATTATATATATATATATATATAATATATATATATATATATATATATATAATTTTTTCTACTTTTGGAACAAGGCCAGCAATTATCCAGTGCATTATTGGTATTTTTATTTCATCGACCCCGTGAGGATGAAAGGCAAAGTTAACCGCGGCGGGATTATATATAGTATATATAAAGTCGGCCTAGCTTATATCCTTCCAAATCGCGATTTGGCCTCAGGTTTAATACATTCATACGCACACAGATACACACACACACACACACACACACACACACACACACACACACACACACACACACACACATATATATATATATATATATATATATATATATATATGTGTATGTACATATGTTTCTGTTTACTTTTTACACACAAACACACACACACAGAGCAACACACACTCACACATATATATGTATATATATATACATATATATATTTATATATATATATATATATTTATATAAATATATATGTATATAAATATATATACATATATGTGTGCGTGGGTGTGCACACACACACACGCACACACACACACACACACACACACACACACATATATATATATATATATATATATATATGATCTCTTAGTAGCTTATATAGAGAGGTATTTTTACAAAACGGATCTCCGTTAAGAGTGTATGTACATCTTGAGATAGTATCATGGGTTGAAATAGATTCCTTGTGATATTTATATGATTCAAGCGACCTTTTTCTACCGTGGTCATGCTTTTCATTGCAGGTTTCAAAAAATTTACACTGCTGAGACACATTAAAAATACTGTTACAATTAAACCAAGTAGCACTGTAGAGCAGTATCGGTGGAGCGTTAGACACCATGTTTTGCAGCATAGTTATGGCGCTTTGCGTTCTCAGGCCAAATCGCGCGAGGTTAACTTTGCCTTTCATCCTTACGAGGTCGACCAAATAAAGTACCAGTGGTGCACCTGGGTAATCGCTGGCCTTGTGTCAAATGTAGAAACTGTAGCAGGAGTTGCCTCCCTTGTTGTGACACTCACATCACCAATAGATTAACGCTCTCTAGACAGGAAGTAGTTGGAGTTACTTCCCGTTGGTGGCAGAACCCTTTCTGTCATTTCCGTTCCAACCCTATAAAGGGAATAACTTTAAGCTCCCTCTCTCTCATTTGCCCTTTCGGCTCCTGGCCTTCGGCCATGCGTCTTCGGCCAGGCGCGTTCGCCTGGCAACCAAACGTTAACTAATAACTTTGCTTCATTCTTTCATCTATTCATTGACATGTCAACTATACTGTTCTATATAACCACAAATTGTTGATTAAATATTATACACACAAACCGCGTCTCCTTGCTACATTCATACACACTAGTATTTTGCAATAAGTCGTGACCCCGAAAAAAGAAAATAATAGCAGAATCTGGTGTTGTGTGAGTAACATTACGAATACGCAGCAAATTTTATTGACAAACTAGGAAAATACGCAGACACAGAAACGAACACACGCACATGTGAAATTCTCGTTCAGGCAGACTCTTTTTCTCTCACGCACGTGTCATACATCAACTAACTGTCGCATTTCACTGTATATATATTTGTTTTTCGTTTCTTGTTACAACGAACACTTTAAAAACAAACAAAAAAAAAGAAATTTGATTTTTTTCTTACACATTTCAACATGAACATTTATTTTCGATGAATCTCAACTATTGCCTTTTTTCATCGTTTTCTTCATCGTTCAAGTTTTTTTCATCGTTCACAAAAAAATAGAACTCGCCATATTTGTTATACTAAGTGAAGCCTTTCTTTCTTTTTCATCATATTGTCACGTTCACACACACATTTTTTCAAAATGGCTGCCAATGTCCTGTTGCACTATCATTTTCGCGCTATTTTCTCGCGCATTAGAAATATTTTTTTTTAAATTAAGCTTGTTTTTGCACGTGTAGGAAGCACAATTCTCGACTCACGGAGATAACCACACGCCAGAGATAACGTTTCTCGCCAAGGATTCTCCAGCCTTAAGCTATATTCTCCTATTTGCCGGTTTAAAAATTTACCACGTAAATTTGCTGTTGAAAACTGCGCATTTATTCAGAATGCTTATTTTTTGGGTCGCTGGCCTCTTGACCCTTCCAGGTCAACGCATTCTCAACATCGACCATCAACTTCGGCTGTTATTTCTAGCACTTTGCGCAAATCATTTTTTCTGGAAATTTTTTTTACTGTGAATTTAAACATCGAATACGCTCACTCCGCGAGACAACAACATCAACAGCAACACAGCTTCATCAACAACCAAAACCAGCAGAACAAGCTAGAGAATTTATTTTTGCAGCACTCTTCCTGTGAGATAATCCATTCGGAGGTTGGAAATTTCACGTTATACCACAGAACAGAAACCACCTGCATTAATTCTCTGGAACACACTTTCTTTCCTGCTGTCATGTGATTGCACACCTGTGAACTGTATTTTGAACATTTGAACTTTGAGCTCTTCTCTTACTTTGATTACATTGTATCTTTGGGTGATGGATAGATAGATGTCCAGTCGTTCTCTGGCCAAGAGCGGTTGGCTACCTTGATATCTATCATTGATGTTTGCATGCATATATTTTGCTGTTTTCCTATTATTGTAAACATTATTTTTTTTCGTAATTTTCATGCCTGTTACAACATTCTCGCCAACTTACTACATACGTATTTCATTCGATTTTTATATTAGAAAAATCTGGCGGGGGTTAATGTAGCAGGAATTGCCTCCCTTGTTGTGACACTCACATCACCAATATATTAACGCTCTCTAGATAGAAGTAGTTGGAGTTACTTCCCGTTGGTGGCAGAACCCTTTCTGTCACTTCCGTTCCAACCCTATAAAGGGAATAACTTTAAGCTCCCTCTCTCTCACTTGCCCTTTCGGCTCCTGGCCTTCGGCCAGGTGTCTTCGGCCAGGCGCGTTCGCCTGGCAACCAAACGGTAACTAATAACTTTGCTTCATTCTCTCATCTATACATTGATATGTCAACTATACTGTTCTATATATCCACAAATTGTTAATTAAATATTATACACACAAACCACGTCTCCTTGTTATATTCATACACACCAGTATTTTGCTATAAAACTACTATTTACCATATCAAGATCTTCCGTTGTATTATTTTATATCTGTCTATTCTTCTATCAAGCACACGCAAGTAAAACAAATGCGTACTTGTGTAAATATAAGTGATTTAGGAAGATGTATCTGTTGGTGTATTTAATGAATACGATGTGACATCCAGCAGAGTCATGAATCTAACTGTTACATGTGTCTTTTTGACTTTATTTTGTCAAGAGATAATATGAATACATGTAGGAAAATAGTTATCTGGTGCATTAAAGGTCATTGTCGCACCGCGATAAAGTGGTGGCATTTAAAACTTCTTCTTACAAATATCATTTTTATCACAAAAGCTACGTTTGCCGGCATCGCTTTCGCCCACTTGCCAACATAATAGAGCAGAATCATGTTGCGGAAACAGTGAAAGTTCGTGGTTACATTATTTTTCAGACATTGTCATAGTATTATCAAGTACAAACTAATTAGGAAATTAAACGTGACCATTTGATCAAATCGTCTTACCAAGTTTGTGAATAAATGTTTAAATGTTATTATGCTTAAAAAACAACGACGGATAATTTGAATGAATTCTTCCTTCGTGTTTATTCCACAAATCATTAGAATGGAGCAAAAGGTCAATTGTACAAAATTACAGAACCGAATAAAAGCTGTTTTTTCATTAGATACTTCAATGTTATTTAACAAATTGCTAGTAATTCTAATGCAGGAGATTCAGCTGTTATATGACAAACAATACATAAACGCATATGTCAAAACATAATTAATATATCATTCCATTATATATTTTGCAACTATGGAATATTTGACAAACATGTTAATAATAGTGTCAATGATCGTATTGAGTACAAATAATCATAAACTCATGTTAGCTTATTTAGAATCACCAAAGAAACTTCAATAACGTTCTCTTATGTATGTGACTCCGTTTCCAGGTCTAACTGACTCATTTATTCATGTATTGTATGACTTAAATGATGTGCATTTAATTCTATACATGTAAGTTGTGTTTTGTAGCCTTTTACAGAATTTCTGACAATAAAAAAAGTGGCTCACGAAGGCTTTTTTTTTTAAATGTAATTTGATTGGTTATAAATGAAATTATGGCTGTCACGTGAAGAAGTTCCGCGCCCGTATTTGTAGCCATTTAGAGAATTTTATGACAAGAAAAAGATAATGGTCAAGAGAAATGGGATGGGAGAATTGTGCTGGTTCAGTGAATATGGCTAGTTCGCTGGGGTGTCAGAGTTCAGATATTCTATTGAAATAAAGAAAGTAGACATATGTATGTTTATTTGTGTATTTGTGTGTGTGTGTGTGTGTGTGTGTGTATGTGTGTGTGTGTGTGTGTGTGTGTGTGTGTGTGTGTGTGTGTGTGTGTGTGTGTATAGGAAGATGATTCTATTGGTAGAAATGGGGGAGGGAGTTGTGTGTGTGTGTATATGGGTGTTATGTGTGTGTGGGAGTATGTTAAGATGGAGAGAATATATATATTTTGTGTGTGTGTGTGTAGGAAAGTGATTCTATTAGTAGAAATGGCGGAGGAAGTTGTGTGTGTGTGGGGTGGGGGGTATTATTATTATGTGTGTGTGGGAGTATGGTTAGCATGTTAAGATGAAGAGAATATATATTTTGTGTGTGTGTGTGTAGGAAAATGATTCCGTTAGTAGGAACATTTTTGAATGAACATATTTTCCCTACTTATTCGTATTCGTCTGTTGTATTGTCAGCGCAAACGTATGTTAAGGTTTATTTAGTTCGGGTTTTTATTTTCTAAAGTAGGTGTTATGTGCGTGTGTATGTTTCTGTTTGGATGGTTAGCATGTTATGGTGCTGACATAATGTATATTAAACCATATTTAATGCTGGTCTATATTTTTGAATACACATATTTTCCAGTTGCATTTTCGATTTCATCTTTTTTTCTTTATGTATATATATATATATATACATATATATATATATATATATATATATATATATATATATACATACATATTTTTTTCCTTTTTTGTTTCTCTCTCTCTTTTTTCTGGGTTAAAAAATGATTAAAACGAAATGTTTTACTTTGTGTGAAATGTTAAGGTGTTAGTTGATTTATTTATTATTTAACAATGGCATATATTTATTTATTTATATATTTAATTATTGTCTATTACCGGTTTCAGCATTGTTATGCATTATCAAATGATAGTGAAATGTATTAGTGTGGTGTCGCACATGTTAAACATATATATATATATATGTGTTACATATATATGTCTGTATGTTTGTTTATATGTATATATATAAATATATATAATATATGTATATATGTTTATATATTCCCACTTTTGTATATGTAACTATATATAATGGTTCACGTAACATTAAACAATCACCGACTTTGAGTTAGCTAAATATTTCTTTTGTTTGTAAATTAATGCTAGGCAAATAATAATCGATGACATCTTCAGAAAGACATGAATGTGCAGCACGAAGTTTTGTACACCGGTTGGCTTTATTCTGAAGATATGCAGATATTATTTTCTTAATAATTTCTTTATATGCTATACAGAAATATACGTATTCCATGATTCTGAATACGTGTTTAACCATTTTGTAACATTCCCCCCTTTTCAAGATGCTAAACAAATCAGACTAAATGGTTTTTAGCAAGAATTTGTAACATGTGTAACGATACTTGGTACATTGGGCACATTCCAATTCCATTAATTAACATCTCTACCACACTTCAGCTTTTTTAATCGTTTAGTGCTAATTGCAAAAGCATATCTTATTAGAAGTTTAATCTGTCTTGATAGAAATATCTCAGAACATGAGAAATTATTATCATTGCAGCGGAATATGTTGCTTAATCAAATATGTTTGCTGTGTGCTTTACTATGTCATACGTTTGCTTTGTTGAGATCGTAGAGAGTTCAAAAACATAGTGAACCCATATATACATTTCACTTCTTTTCCGCGGCATAAAATATATTCAAATTAATTTTAATGTTGAAAGATAAAAGGTAATCTGGAAATGTGCTTTAGTAATCTTATATTAACTTCCATCTTAAAAATAAATACAATATATAATTCTAAAATTACTTATGTATGTAACAGTATTTTTCTCTTGTACATATTGCATAGTACACTTATAATGATTTTAAGTTTGATACGAAAACCGTGAAACTTCACGTCAGGGAATAATATATCCAAATAAGGGAACTTGATTTTAAAATAGTTTGTTCCAAGAATGCTACGACTAAGATATTTCGATCGGTAATCAATTCACAGCAATTATCAGAAAAAAATATCGATAATTATCCTGATCATATATGTGGCCCGTTATATTACGCTACCCGACAGCAAAATATGCGGAGATGCTTGCCTTTTATTCAACGAATACGATGATATAACGTCATAAATATCAAGACAAAACAAAACATCAAACTGCGATCTAAATTGAAGCATATTAAATCATTGATTGTACTTATAAATTAGCAAAACGGATCCTCAAAGTAATTTAGAGAGATTTTCTATGCTTATATGATGAGCAGGATGTAACTAATATTGCCATCTACATAATCAATGAAATTGCAAATGCAAAATTGTCTTTTATATTCATTCCTGTAACACAGTTACAGTTTGATGCACTGGAGTTTAAAACGACGAAAAATTAAACGCCGTTCACAATATTGTGATATATTATAGGAACGAATTGGTTTTCATGCAAGACAGGATTACAGAATATTCATATACTATGCCTTTACGCTTCGAATGAGAAGCAATTTGTTGGACGTCGATTGCATCACACACGCACGAATAAACACACACACATATATATACATATATATCTATATCTATCTATCTATCTATGAATATAATATCACATTATATATATATATATATATATATATATATATATATATATATATATATATATATATATATATATATACATATATATATACATACACACACACACACACACACACATATATATATATATATATATATATATATAATTATAGTAATAATAATAAATTTGAAGACAGTTATTTTAATAAATATATATATATATATATATATATATATATATATATTGGTTTCTTATAGTATATATATATATATTATACACCATTCAGTGTTAAGTGTAAGGTGAAATTATGAAATTATTAAAATTTCTCTTTCAAGTTGATTGTAATCGGCAGACCAGCATGAGAAGTAGGTAATGTACACACTGCGTATAAATACGTGCACGCCTGTTTTAAATTTCCGGTTTTCATGTTGTTGTATACATTTATAGTTGTGTTATATTCTATGAATAGACAAAATTTCTTTTGTATATATTTCTAATATGGCTTTTTTTAATTGTCGGTCATGATCTTAATACTAATAAAATCTACGAACAATACAAGAGCGGGTCGTATTAATATGGAAAGTAATCGAGTATGTATATATAATTTGGAAAGTTTTAGAGTAAATGGAAACTTTTACAAATGCGGTCTGTCCGCCGTGGTCATGCACTCCCCATGCAAGCCCAATCATACAGAAGACGAAGCTCTGTATCACCAATGTGTCGGTATTTTCCTTTCAACGCTGTGGAGCAGGAGCATCGCACCTCAAAAAAGACCCTGGTAAAGAGGATCGACGGCTTCTATAGCAGCGCCCTGAGAACCATCGAGAACACCAGGTGGTACCACCTTGTTTCGAACAAAGATTTGGGTGATCACACGCATCCGCCCGCAGCCTCACGCTTCACTGCCATCCGCCGCCTGCAGTGGTACGAGTATATCCTCACCAATCTCCAAATCATCCTACCAGGGCATTACTCTCGTTTGACTGAATAGGCCCCGTGACAGGCCCTACAGCAGATGACTAAATGTGATTAAGGAAGATACGCACAGGCTCAACGTCACCTTGGATGAGACAGAGATGCTAGCACGACACCAGAAGTGATGGAAAACACTGGTGGACCTTATCTATTCTACGCACGATGATGCCCTGGGATCGATGATCTGTGGTGACTCCAGTCCCATCGATCTAGAGCAATGAAGAATACAGGAGAAATAGTTTCATACTGAAAATATGTCTGTAAATGTTTTTTGAAGATTATGTCATTACCTTACTGGAACCTCATGTACCGATCTCAATTCAACTCTATGTGGTGTTCCAGTAAAAGGACAGGAATTCTGTTTGTTCATGTTGCTGATAGGAAACATAAAACGTTATCTTGCTGACAATATTGGCGATCTTTCATAGAGATCAGCCACCTTAAATTTGCTGTTTTTCAATTATATATTAAGTTGTTCTCTCGGTGTAAATGCCCTAACATATTCCTATTGTTTCTGGGAAGCCTCATGAAAAATATTGTACTTTTATCTATAGAGTAACGGCAGGTTTGGAATATATCATATACTACCAAAACAAATATATTAACTGCAGAACTGCCCTAATGTCTCAACTTACATATGGATTATATTTTGTTTCATGGTTAATTTATTAATTTAGTCGCTGTTTCGCTCATGGAAAGAATATTTTAGATCGAGGAGAATGAAGAAATTAAAACTAAGGTATATGAATAAACACTGCAATATGTTTATTATGTATGTTTGCGTTTCAGCCAACCAACTCTCTTGATTCAGATGTGGTATCAATATATAGAAAGTACGATGTCTTTTTGTGCGATCGTTATTTTTCCACTATACATAAAGTAAGGAATTGCGCATATTCTAACGTGAGTGATATCAACATGCAACAGCTTCTGCAACCGGTTAGATTTTCGAGTGGCAAACCTCCATGCTCTGCAACAACTATTTTATCCCATTTTTTCGAAATGGATATATTTCCTAATTTATGGAGGTTATATGTGTAAATGGCTGGTGCCGCACCACCATCAGGTCCAGGCTTCAACAGCTCCAGACTCTCACGAGCGGACTGGGCTTGATTGACGGCCACCCAGCTCTCTTTCTGCTGAGGAACTGCTTCGCCATGCCGAAGCTCCTCTATACACTCCGCAGCGCTCCATGCTACACTCAGACATCTCTCCTCGCTGACCTCGATACTTGTATCCAAGCAGCAACCGAGGGGATATGCAACGTCAAATTTGACGACATAGGGAGACAACAGGCAATAGGCCTCCGGTTCCCGAGCTCACTAGCTTTGCCGGCGTATCTTTCGTCGGTAACCTCGTGCCGCGTCCTCGTCAGCAGGGTTCTTCAAAACACAACATAATCCTCTGTGTTCAGAGAACGTGAGGCCGCCTGTGAGACGTGGGACCGGTTGGGAACTAGCCCAGTAGACGTCCATCCTCCTTCTCCCCTTGTTGGCGTCAAGTCCCCCCAATCACTTGGGATGCCATCCAGTGCAGCCTGGCCTCAGACAGGCTCACGCGCCAGCTCGACCAGCACCGCCTTGCTTGTTTTCGTGCGGCCTCCAAACACCACAGTGGTGCCTGTCTCCATGCTCTGCCCTCCTTCTCCACTGGCACGCAGCTAGAACACCATAGCCTGCGAATCGGCGTTTCCCTGAGGCTCGGCCTCCGTATCTGCCAGCCAGACCAATGTCGCTGCGTTTCCACCGTGGACTCTTTCGGCCTCCACCCGCTTTCCTGTCGCCACAGTGCGGGCCGCATTCCACGCCATACTGCCCTTAACGAGCTCATTAAGCATGGCTTGGACGCTGCAGGCTTCCCTTCCCAGCTCGAGCCGGTGGGGCTGGTATCGAGGGGACGGCAAAAGGCTAGATGGCATGAGACCATCTTCCCGTTCCGCGGTGGCAAACCCTTCGTCTGGGATGCCACTTGCACCGACACTTTCTGCAGCCCTTACCTGGTGCAGTCTGCGACTGACCCAAGTTCTACTGCACGTCGGGCTGAGGGGGCCAAACTCCTCAAATACCGGTCGCTCTCCGACAGGTTTGCGGACGTTCCCCTGGCAGTGGAAACTTCTAGTGTCCTCGGCCCCAGGGCTACCTCCTTACTCAACACCATAGGCGCTGAGCTGGCCAGCCGTAGGTGTGAGCCCCGCGAGTTGGAGTGGCTTTTCCAGCGCGTCTCCTTTGCCGTCCTCCGGGGAAACGCCTTCTCCAGTCTGTCCGCCGGGTCTATGGGTGGGCCCCATCGCGTACCAATACATTAGTTAAATAACATTAACTGTTCTCCCATGTTAATATATCTTATATCTTATACCTCTTAACTAGTTGGATAGCCATTATTATCATTATTATCATCACTACTACCACCATCACCACCGTTCCTACTACTAATAATATATTAAACTTAAGAAACGAGGCGGTGGATTGCCTCTACATATGTATCGATCTGTGTTTCGAGAGACTAATTCACAATAATCCAGTAACATGAATTCGATGTAATATATAACTATCGCGGGAAATATAGTCATTTATGCTGTATAAGAAATCAATATTTTCTAACAAATTCATTTGATAGCAAGTGACAGGTAAAACAAATCCAATTGCAACACAATCCTCCACCCACAATTAAACTACTCACATGAAAATATTGTAAACGGATATACAATTACAATACTGAGTCGTAAAAACACATAGCAAAAACACATAGCACACTATACCATTCATAGGGAAATAGCAATTGCAAAGAAAAGGTGTTTTCCTTTTACAATTAAGCATGAAAGATATATTGTGCGCTGGGATCATTTTCCCAAAATAGAAAACACTAATATTTCTTCATAAATATATTCATAAAGCAAAATAGCAAATCTGTCGAGGCAGATATTACTGATTGTTTTTTTAGATTAGATAGAAAGTGGGAAATAGCATTTTTAGTAAGAAATTAGAATTTCATATGTGCCTGTTCATTGGAAGGTTGCATAATCTTCACTGCAAAATAGAGACCCGATATAGAAAATTTCAATTTCAACACGTCACAGCAGTTGTGCTTTAAAAAATCCCACGTGTGAAGACATCACAGCTAAGGCATGAACGGGAGGGATGAAAGGAAAGTGACTATTAAGTTTAATTATAAAATCTATGCGTTATCACCAGTTGAAAACGAAAGGAAAAAACAAATTCACGATCAATTTTAATATAATTTGATTTTTATCAAAGGTGCTATTTAGTTACCAACGGCAGTTTATGTAAATGAGGTTTCATTAAATTATCAAGGCAAAAGAAACCCATTTAAAACAGGATCAGCTTTTATTATTTAAATGTTTCTATTTCACTTGAGGCTTTCAATGTTGACACATTAGCGTTTAAATAATTCGTCAGCGCAACTCGGATTTACTTGAATGGAATTATAGCTATGTAAACTGACAGAATACGGCTCTAATATAGATTTTACAAAAGTGTTAAAAGACATAATTTGTGCGTTCCATACTAACAGATGTTTATGTATGCGTGTTGTATATAAATATGTTTGCTAATAAGATGAATGATATTATACCGTACTTGAAATTCAACAGAAAATTGAGATACATTTTAAGATATTTCACGACAGGACATTGGTAGAATTGGTTGAGCAAGGGGTAGACTTCCCTTGTAGCTAGTTACGTTCAAATCCTAACAATCCTCTTTTGATTCTTATCGGTTGATGGTCGATAAAAAGAAAATTACTTTTGATCACTGTTGCCTTTCTCCAGGATTTTCTGGCCTTGTGCCACAACAGACATATATATCCAGGTACTTGAACGTATTTTCTAACATTTACCTTCTTTCACAGAGTATAGTCTGGTGATGTTCGATTACATTAATCCCTGTATAAATTTCGAAGGATGAAAGACAATGTTAACTTGAGTTGGAATTGAACTCGTTATATATGTCGCCTAGTCCAATAACCCAAACATCATGCAATATCGATGGAATAAATGTAAAAAATATTGTTAACAAGGTTCAAATCTCTATTAAAGCGAGTCACAAAATACGAAACAAAAACACACTAAAAATAGAATCCAGCAATAGAATTTCATAAAGTAATTGACGATAACTTTCAGATCGTCTAACACTCACATTTACATGTGAGGCAGTTGCAACATTTAGCTGATTCACAGATTGCTTGCATGAGACAGACACCAACTATTTAGATTTGGCAAGACATCTGGACCATGTTGAGTGTAGTCGAAAAGTCATAATCTCGTGGTAAAATACTTTAAAATACCTTCGTTTGTAGCTAAGTTTCCTACTGTAAAAATAACGATATTTTCTAGCCATTGTATCTTCAAATCCACACTATATGATGCCCAAAAGGTTTTAAGAGCACATTCTCCTTTCCATCTCCCTAACCGCATTATACATTACTGTATATAAACAATATATCTTTTGTCAATTATAACAACATACACATATGACATTCTCCCATCATTCTCTCCACCCCAACGTTCGGCAAATACACGTGAAGTACTTCACTTCATATTTGCAGTAATAAAATCCTCGAAAATGATACTCAATGCGAAGTGGAAAGCATAGTTATGGTAAAAGGCAACATGCATTTACTTTAAGTATTAAGAAAACAGTGTTATACCCCGTATAATCTTTGAATAAAGAAGGTACTTGAAAGCCAAAGACCACAAAAAAAAAAAAAACGTTTTATGTTCTCAGAGGATCTTTATATATTTAAGATTGAAAACACATACCTCGATATGTGTAGACATGAAAATGATATAAAACCATATATTAATGAAGAAAAAAATGTAAAATAGTTGATCTGAATGACATTATCTCAAAAATATATAAATAATATATAAATTCTCGATGAGATATTTCATCACCCCAACACCATGCACCATTAAATTATGTTTACTGCCATGAACGTGTATTTGTAAAGCTTTACAGATCAATGCACCAATACAAGTTGCTACGTTTTCCTGTATATCGTTTAAGCATATATGGTTATTTATGCGTACATACATACATACATATATATATATATATATATACATACACACACAGACACAGACACACACACACACATATATATATACATATATATACATATATATACATATATATATGTGCGTGTGTGTATGTTGGGGGCTATCCGCATACATACGGTACATACATATATATAAATCCAACTGGATGCCTGTAAATATAGAGGTATACATTCACACCAGTATAAAACACCACGGAGGGGGCGTATATATATGCACACATTATATATATAATAATTGTTTCTACTTTTGGCACAATGCTAGCAATTATCTCAGTGAATTACTGGTACGTTATAAACAAAAGATAGTTATTACAGGTCATCACTATTCATTTTATCATACATATTTAGAAGATGCAAGCTTATGTATAACATAGTCCAAAACATGTTCTCCTCAGACAAAATGCATGGGAGATGGTGGATTATTTTGAAGAATAAATTTATAAATAACAATATCCTTCACATTATTTCTAGTAATATAATTGACAATCCGTTTTTAAATAATTTATGAAGTTTTATATGAAAGATATTCTAGATTATAGTTTAGAAAACTTACCAAAAATCTACTAACTAAATGTGTCAGTAAAACATATCGCAGACATACATAGGCATCTTAAAGACATACTCATTGTGAAAAATACATGAATAAAATAAACATATATGCCCATTCATGAAACTGCGCACACATGAAGGTAAGCTACAGTTTCAAACACCCATATATCGCAACCCATGTTAACTATCTACACGCACACGTACGTCCCAATAATGTATAGTTACTCACATTGGACACATTCACTCACACATTAACTTTTTTACCACACACAGTTAAACATTAAAATAGAGATACATTAGCGTGTTCCAGAATCCCACATTTTACACAAAAGTGTTTTTTTCGTAGCTCCCTAGGCATTTTCTCATTCCATTTTGTATATTATCAATTTATAATGTAATTTCGATTATTTCAGACTAATTTAAGCCTTGCCTAATAGTTGCAAATTGGCAGAATAATGGCGGAAACCAGTGGGCCTAATTGTAGCTACTCTCTCAGTTGTGATGATCGAGAAATATGGCTCCTGGGGTAATATGTTACATCCTTTTCACCAAACAAAATACAAACAAAGGGGGATATCCTAAGATATTTTTTCTACCTGAAAGATGGTCCTATGAAACTCGAAAAGCATGTGAGCTTCAATGGTGCTATTGCGGATAGGCTTGTGATGGAAGTAGTTAGTCAGTGGGAAAAAAGCTGGTGTGACGACTCAACGAAAAGACAAAGTGAAACTGAAAATTATGAAAATGTACAGCGAATACAGAGATTTACAAAAAAGAAACAATGGTTCTAAGTCAAACAAAGAAAAGGAAGCGCTATTTATTTCTGAATTGGATTCGTATTTGTACATTGCACATGCTAATGCTGAAAAGAAAATTTTGAAAGCCCGTCTTCGTAATAATGAACAGAAAATGGAAGATGCTACATTTCTCGAAGACCTGCGTTGCCAGAAAAAAGTATCTCTGGGTGCTGAAGACAAGGGTTACCAGATAAACGTATCTTCAAAGTTGAAGCGTGATCAGATTTCTGTGGCTCGTCGAGAGCCAGAGAACCATAGAAAGCCTTTCTCAGGATCTGTAGCAGCACAACTTCCAACCAAGGATGAAACTGAAGATGAACAGGATCCTGAATTTCAGACCTCAAACCACCCAGAGACAGCTCAAAATCAGACAAGAAACGAAAAATGCAGCTGGACATCCCAAAGAATCCATTTCAAAGTCAAAATACTTCTCTAATAGCTGATCATTTAAACCTGACACTGGGGCAGAGAACAGCATTTATGGCATCGATTATTTCTGAGGGTGGGACTGACATAGACGCCACAACTCTCTCCAAGAATAGTAGCAGACGTGCAGCTATGAAGATCAGAACTGTGGGGGCTGAAGACATAAAGGAACAAATTGCTGTACCAGACTTTGTTACCTTGCATTGGGATGGCAAAATAATTCCTAGTGATCACGAGAGGCTTGGTGTGCTAGTTGATGGAACTCCGAACTTCAGAGAAGGTAAACTTCTCGGTCTTCCCATAATTCCTGATGGCACTGGAACCACCCAAGCCAAAGCATCATTTGATCTTGTTAAAGATTGGAATGTTGATTTTGTTAAAGATTGGAATGGGGCTGTGGTGGGCTTGGTCTTCGACACAACTGCTTCGAACTCTGGATGGAAAAATGGTGCCTGCGTGAAACTAGAAGAGATGCTCAACAAAAAGGTGTTTTACTTTGCTTGTCGGCACCATGTCATGGAGCGTATCTTGTGTGCAATGTAGCAAGAACTATTCGGAGCAATGTCCAGTCTAGACACCCCGAGTTCAAGGAGTTCAAAAAAGATTGGGTGTCACTCACGGACAAGACCAACTTTAAAACATTGAACAATGTCGACCGGAGACTCAAGCATCTGTGTTCTGAGAACATCAAGTTCCTCCAAGATTTGCTGATATCCCACGATAGGAAAATGAGTTCTCTTCCACGGGACAAACTACTGAGAATGTGTCGAGTTGATGTTGATCTTGCTTGGTGTCACCCCTCCTCGTCGAATTCATTGAATGCTGCCTGGTGCACATCATAATGCTCGGTGGATGTCCACAATCATCTATAGTGCAAAAATGGATGCATTTGGTGAGCGACTCAATTACGATCACGCTAAAATGGAAAAGTTGCGCCGGATCTGTATGTCTAATGCTCTGTTCTACGTACGATACTGGCTGACAGCAGTCAAGTGTGTTGTTGCACCATCCAATGACCTTCAATTCTACGTGGAGTTGACACAGTACAGTAATGTTGACAGAGATCTCTTGCAGGCAGCCACTACTGCTCTGAGCAGGCATCTTTGGTACCTGACGGAGGAAGCCATTCCACTAGCGCTGTTTTCAAGTCGGGTACAAGAGTCCGAGAAGAAACAAATAGCCCAACGTCTTGTCAAAACGAAAACGTCTGGGCCTCTCGAACGTGGTGCTCCAGTATTTCCCGAGTTGAAGTCGCCGACGAAGCTGCCTCATCTAGTTGGGAAGAAATCAAGGCTTCTGTTCGATCTCCTCTGTCTCGACGATACTTGGCTTGATTGAGCTCTCACCTGCAACTTGGTCATCACAAGCGTCATATCAACATTTCTGTGCTGTTGTTCACAATATCAAGGTAGTCAACAATCTGGCGGAGAGAGCAATCAAGTTGATAACTGATTTTGTTGCCATCACCAATAATGAGGAGGAGAAGCAGTGTGTTCGTCAAGTAGTCGAAGCTCAAAAAAGAAAATCGGAAAAAATATGACTAGAGTTAACTTAACTGAACTTGTTTCTTCCTTGTACGCCTTTATATTCAAAGCTGGTTTACTAAATATAATGGATTAATAAAATAAACAACTATTGAATGGTCATATTTAGTTTCACATGTTCATGATTTCATGCAACATAATCACACTTTCCACTATAATCACGATGATATAGGCAGGGCTCAAAATAATTTATTTTATACAAAATATGAAAATATGTTCTTTTTTTACCAAATGGGGCATTTATAATGGGAAAATACACAGGGAGCGTTAGTATTGTGACCTTAATTTTTATGGCACACTCTAAGATACACACATATCTTTCTCTCTCACTCTCTCTCTTTCTCTCTCACTCTCTCTCTTTCTCTCTCCCTCTCTGTATATATATATATATATATATATATATATATATATATATATTGTGCGTGTGTGTGTGTGTGCGAGTCTGTGTGTAAAACAATGTATTTTGCGTGATTCATCAACGACTGACTAAAACCTTATGCTGTCTCGTTTGTGTATTATGTAATTCAGTCTTGTCAATTAAAATAGCTTTTTTGTGTTACAACTAAAATATTACTCCATAGTACACTATTCATCTACATTTGCTGATCTACGTTTACTTACTATTAATATTCACGCCATTTAAAACCACAAATTATCTCGATATAATATGTTTAAATATTCTCGTTAAAATATGAAATTGACTCGTCTATGAATGTATATATTTAATAAAAAAGAATAACTATATAATTTTCCATACTAAGACAAGAAAATTACCTACCTACGTGTCTGCTTCATATCCTTATTAAAATTTCCGTCATTGATAATGATTCAGTTATCATCCAACTAGAAAATTTCTCTGCGTGAAATATCCAATTTAGCGAAATCTATTTTATTACATCTCTTGTTAATGATCGAATTTCAAATTTACATGAGATTTAATCCTTGTGCTTTCATAAAATTAAAAAAATAAATGAACTCATATTCTTACTATTGATTTGTTATTTCAGGTTTATTTTCAAGAACTATATCTCTACAGTAGTAGTAGGTATATTAAGTAGATATGTTCTTTAAATTATTATGTTAATGAAATTTGCATCAGTTATTTTTTCGCCTCAGCCCTCTCAAATAAGAACATATTCATGTTTCTCAAATTCTCTTTATATTTTCTAAGATGCCAAAAAAGAAAGCCATGATAAATTAAAATGATTTCCAGACTAGTAATGCTTTTCAGAAATATATTGTTAAATACTTATTCATGTCATACACATTATATAATCATTATTAGTCAGCTATCAATCTAGTGCCACAATAAAATGCTCACATTACACTCTATACAGACTGATATTGTTATAATGTATTATTATTGTTTACACTGTGTATATGTGTTTGTGAATGTATGTGTGAGGGGGTCCGTATTTGTTTCACACAGTTTAAGGGTTGCACATCATGATTACACGTAGATTTATTAAATAAATAACCCATCATGCATAGTGCGTGCTTGTTTTTGTTAGTAATAATTTATGTTGTTGTTGTTGTTGTTGTTGCTGCTGCTGTTGCTGTTGCTGCTGCTGCTGCTGTTGTTGTTGTTGTTGTTGTTGTTGTTGTTGTTGTTGTTGATCTTCTTCTTCTTCTTCTTCTTCGCACACTTGTTTGTCGAAGGGTAGAGGAGAAAGAGTCTTCATAGACGCCTTCCAGTGGGCTCTATCAGTTGTAACTATCTCCAACTTATCTCAGCGGATCCACAAAGGAGACCAGCAGAGCTCATGGGTGTTATTTAACCATCTTGTTCGGGGCCTTTTCCTAGGTCTCATGCCGGTTGGTTTTGCTTGCAAAATTTGACCAACGATACAGTCCTGAGATATACTAATTATATATATGTAGTATCGGAGTTGTGATTTCTTAATTCGAAGACGTTGAGGTTCTACCTTCAGCGAATCTCTCAGTTATGTTAATTGAGGAAATCATATTTTAGATATAATTCACAGATTGGTGAGACTGTGTTCCACAACTGCAAAAATTGAAATAGTTTGACAAACTGATGTACACATACGCATGAACAGATACGCACATACATATATGCACACACATGAACAAACAAACATATACAAACACATACACACAGACAAATATATAAATTAATGCATACATACAGGCACACAAACATACATAATATATACATTTATGCAAGTGTTACATAACATATGCTAAAGAATAATTTGAAGCTAATAACTCTATGGCGGTCATTTATAGTCATGTTGTCAATAACCACAGTCTGCAAGGAATTTTGTTGAAGGGGCTTAATGTAATATAATTATTTCGTAAAGCGTCGCACAATATACTTTGTAGTATAAAGTAACTGCTCTTTACGTTTTGAGTTCAAATCCCACCGAGGTTAGCTTAACCGTTCATCCTTATGTGGTCCTCAAAACAAAGTACCACAAACGAATTGTGTTGATTTAATCGACTTTCCCCTCCCCAAAACTGACTGGCCTTCTGCCTAAATCAGAAATGATTACGTTGTAAAAGGAATATGCAGTCGTGTAAATACGAACGAACAAGATATTGAAGCCAGCACACCCATGACAAGTTATGTAGTCTCCACATGTTCCTCGTAAGCAGATTATGGAATTCACATTCCCGAACAACACTGGAAATCGACCCTAGACGTATTTGCTTAGTTGATTATATAATTGCTCAAAACGTTGAACATTATAATAGACAACGTTCAAATGTATGTTCCAAGTGACACGCATGTTTTTAATATATATTTTTGGAAAGAAAGTTTAAAGTGAAACACACATACATTATTTTAAATGTGACTTACTAGTGTCTATAATTTTTTCAGCCTGATAATGGTTGGGCCTCTAAAAAAGAAGAAATAATTGCAAACTTTATTCTTAGTTTGTATGATATCTTCAAATGTCATGCCTGGAGTATTGTGCATAACTTATATCTCACTCGGAAAAAATTAATGTTTCGCTTAACTGTACCGAATGGAGAAAGGTAATATCCTAGAGAGGTCAATAATAGCTGCATTAAATCGTCGCATTAACTGAAGTTGAATAGTAGTATTTAATGTGTAGATTCATAACAAAACAATGTATGTGACATGGGCACTTAAATGTGTAGTTTTATTATGTAAATTTACTTACTTTCATCTCAGGCAAGGTTCCATGAAAAACAATATATATGACGTAGTGGTTTTTATTTATCAGGTAACAAATATATGTACTGATGTACTTTTTCCTTTTATTTTAACTTCTCTGATAAATAGAGAGACCATTCTTTCATGTCTATATGCAGATCGATATGAGTTTTAAGTGTTGATTAATATATCAATTACTAATCAATTTTATTAATTTATTAGTTAATGAGGTTCTTTGTAATTAAAATCCCAAGTATTTTCTTTCTCAAGCTAAGATACAAATATTTTAATATATTGTGTGAATTAAAGTTACCTTTCGTGTACATTATTTTGATAAATAAGGATTGGTGGTGTTTTTTTAGAAGTGCAAAACCAGAAAACATGAGGGAAATGAAGTAAAGTATATATATTGAATGATTTTAACATATTTCAGATAACTAAAATTTTCAATATAAATTAAGATAAATTTAGGCTTGAAATAGGCATATAACTTATAAATGTTTATATATTCAGTTAATTTTAATGCATGGATATCAAATCTAAAATCGCCACCGTTTACTAGAATTGCAAAACATTTAAATTATATATTACAGAAACACAAATGGAGAGTATTATTTTTCAGTTCTTTTGAGGCTAAACTCCGCCAGTTGCATACTGCGCATCAACATGAGATATATTTTCTCCACAAAGTTCGATCACCAGCAGCAGATTTTAAAGAGCAAAGACAGAGTCCAGTCCATAAATTGACATTATCAAGCCATCGTTTTCGCTGCTGCTCTTTGGTTCTCCTACCAGCCAACCTTCCTTCAAGCATAACTTATTCACACCACGAGTTGATCTTTTTATATGACTGTATAGTTTGAGTACCCTTGACTTGACAATGGATGTAATTAGTTTAAGTTTGGTAATGTTGAGCAGGTCAATGATACAGTTACGGTCGCTGAGCGGCTTGCCAGTCATAAGACTCATGATGTGGTTCTGGAATGTAGAGAGCTTCTGGTAGGATGTAAAAATCGAAAACATTGCCTTCAATTGATATGATCGTTTTGATGTTAGTACTTCCTTGTTCTTGTTTAAATATGCCCATTATAATTTATAATTCATAAGTTTGTTCTTACTTTTTTTGTTCTAAACAAAATTCCAAATTATTGAGGGAAATGGATTTTAGGAAATAGTGTATGGCAATGATGCACTAGGATTTAGTGTAGGGGATGGCAGAGGAGTACATCTGATATAAACGAAGTGAACCTGTGGATCTGGGAGGTTCCAACTACAAAGGTGTTACTTCAATCTATTAAAGATTAACAGTCTTGTCAGGTTACTATACAACTCTTATGAAATACTATATTATAAATTAAATAATATGTTGAACAATTTTATATGAAAATTGATTACATTGACAATTACAATAAGTAATCAGTTAAAATATTTGTAGAAAGAACGTTGAGAAATGACGGCTAAAATTAAATTTCTTTATTTTAAATCATAGAAAATACAAATAAAACAAAATCTACAAAACATGCACCTGAGAATCTTAACTGTCATATTTCTATTACATAATTTAAAAGGTAAAAGGATGTTCACAATATATTACCTGTTAATACAAGGAATACTAAGATGTTTGTATCCAACGTAGAAAGAAAACTATAGAAAGATTACGAGGAAATTAAAAGATTTGCGATTTACAAACGCGAATGAAGAGGGAGGTGCTGTGTATGGATGAGCAGCCCACCAAGAAAGACATAATCTGTTAAATGTAATTAATCCGATAAAGATGGTCGTAATGGACATTTACCACCTTCGTGTAGTAAAAGGAATAAACGTTGTTTTCTGTCCAAAGTTCTAACCATATCACGGTAGAACAGATAAAAGAAACGTAAGATTAACTGTTGCTATTGGGAATAGTGAGAGTTTAGGTCTGCTTCCGATGACCTGGAAAGTAACCTTTAGTGAGTTCCCATATTTTCTGTCTAACAAAAACCACTGCTAGATATTTTGGTCATTTTTATGTTATAAAACACGACACCTTGACAGAGGACTATGTAATTTTGGAACAGTATTCTTAACTACATGGACACACAGGTCGTTCATATGAAACATTATAGGATTTGTATCTTGTTGGATTTTGTCGATGTAAGTTACTTCCCGTAGAGCAAGTGTTATGCTTTCATAATTACAATCAACGATCTTCGAAACTGATATAATCACGTTTACTCTCCATATAAAGACATACAATATATCCCTAACTGGTAAAATTACTCCAAAATTAAATGCTGTATTTATAATGCAGGTTAATTACTCGATATATACATGTCGGAAGCAATTCATGATAAACTGTTGATTCCACTGTTTCTCTATAATAGAGCTCTCTGATTTAAAATGCATTCGTTGTACTCTTAAATAAATCGATTTCCTTAAATATAATAAATATACTGGCTGGTATTTCACAGCTTTTTCGATGAGTGCTGATACGAAATGTTCTATGAATTGACTTCAGGTTCTTAATTAGATGTCCACGTTTCCTACGACGCTGACTGCAGCTAAAGAACTAACAACAACGGCAACATGGAATGCGTAAAGAGAATTATGTAATGGAGATATCTCATCATTTGGCATGTTAATTTGCTTCCACTGAAGATTGAAATGCGGTTTATTCTTTTTCTAAAGCACGCACGTGCTCGCGTATTTCAATTTACTATTTAATTAAAGCACAGGCAACGAAATAAAGCATTCACTTCATCATATTTGAATAATGTAGCGAGATAGCAGAAGTAATAAGGCGTCGCACTAATTAACACACGTTAATCAGTCTCTAGAAGGACAGTATAACCTGTGGTAAATAATTGTATCTACTTTTTGGCCCAGGGCCAACAATCAACCAGTGCATTACTGGTACTTTATTTTATCGACCCCGGAAGGATGAAATGCAAAGTTAATCTCGGTGGGATTTGAACTCAGATCATACAGGGAAGTAACTCTATGCTTCAAAGCATGGCGTCCGACCCTCTACCGATACTGCCAATATGTGATAAATAATGCTTTTAGGAGAGGGTTAGTTAACGCTTTAAACGGATATATTTACGGCAGTAAAACGTCTTGGAATATGATTACACCCA
>OZ024742.1:157738294-157750794 GCA_964016885.1 Eledone cirrhosa | reverse complement strand
TTTATGTTTACAACAAATTTCAACCAATCGTCTTGACAACTACAATCTCCCCATATAAGGAAGTACCTCCTTGAAAAGTTCGGCTATTTATTCACCAGGCTAAACATTTTAATTTAGTACAGAAATATTCGTCGAAACGGCTTGAGCTCTGTTGTCGGGGTCATACTTTTTACTGTTTCACACTCTACTACCCTAAGTATTGTGTACACTGGTGCGTTATGGTCTATTTGGTTCCTTACTACAATTGCTTTGTTATATATATATATATATATATATATATATATATATATATATATATATATATATATATATATATATACATATATATATACATATATATATATATATGTACATATATATACACACGCACACACGCATACACATATATACATATATATATATACATACATATATATACATACATATATATATATATGTATATATATATACATACATATATATATTTATATATATATATATATATACATATATATATTTATATATATATATATATATATATATATATATATATATATATATATATATATATATATATATATATATATTTACATACATATAAATATATCGTTATATATATACTTATATATATACTTATATATATATATATATATATATATTTACATACATATAAATATATAGTTATATATATACTTATATATATACTTATATATATATATACTTATGTATATACATATAGCTATATAGACACAGACCCACACACACACGAACACACGCATATATATATATTCTGAAATTTTGCCGCTATTTTGCAATTATCTCTTTGTCTTCCTGTATATACGTATGTCTGACTTCCGTCCCCTTATCTACCCTATTCTCTACCTTTGTTTTCGGTTTCGTCATCCCCCTTTCTCTCTCTAAATACTAAACACATGGACTATATTTTCATATTGTAACAAGAAGGCTACACTTGCACTAAAGTTTCAATGTTCTTGAACTCTATATCTGTCGCGAATATCACACCTTTTCAACGTGTAATTGTTATCCGCTTGTAAAGGATATGCGTTGCGATTTTCTTTGTTGATATTATCATATCAACTCTTATATATTTAAATGACAACATTTTTCTGGTGTTTTTTTATCCCAGATGCTACACATCCGACTTCGTGGGTATGTGAGCTGAGTAAATAGTTCATTTTTGACTGTCGAAATACACAAGAGATGTTTTGAAACTCTGTGTTTGAAAGCTTACAATCATTCGACTGTGATTCCTCCTATTGTAACTGCTTGAATATTGTTCCTTATTTTCCATATCTGAATGTAGAATGATCAACTCTCCTAATATATACATCTTGAAGACAGCAAGTGGTGATGTGAAAGTAAGAATGTTGTAATTATATTGCATAGCTGTCCACAGAATACCCACACGTAAACATCCATTGAACTTTAGACCTAATTCCTCACCTAAGTTTAATGACCATCAGTTTAAAATCATTCATGCATCCAAGCTATGTTGCTTGATGATGCCGGCAATTGCACACCATACAGAGTCTTTCAGATTTTGGATTTTTATACATGGAGGAATATCCGAAATCATAGAAAAGGATCCATCTGAATGTTGAAATTGTATGTTTTCCAAATTTGTGTAGAGAACCACTCCTCTTCCCTCACATCGCTGCCACTACAGCGCATCATTGCTTGGTGATTATAATCTTGGTATAGCAGAAAATTCAACGGACCAATGAGGCAGTTTTAGTGATGCTGGTTATAAACGAAATATTATTGAAAATAATCCAAGTGCCTCGGGTATTGAAATGTGTATTTACGCAGGGCCTTTTAATATCTATGTCAAAGTGTATACATTTCAAATTTGATCGTTTCAAATCGAATGTTGGTCGGTCAATCTAGCTTAATACACTTATATAGCTTGAACGTCGGACGGGCTGTTAATTTTATTAGCCAACGCATTGCATTCCTAGAAAATGTAATCGTTTAAAGCATTTTATTACTACAAACCTGAATATTCTGTTAAAATACTCCACAATAAACGAGGAACTTTGATTTGCCTTCTTTAATAGAATAGCGTAGTCTTCAGAAATGTGTTTAAATAATATTTATTGGTTTCTAAAATTGTGTTAATGCTGGCGTATTGAGATTTCTGGAAACGTCACGAGGGGTTCATAATGTCCCTATGCTCAAAGGTACACATAAGATCAATATATGTGCCCTGTTATATAACATCTTTCTAACGTCAAATGATGAATGATTTCCATAAGGTATGCTGATGCCTCTATATAATGTGGTCAGATGATCTATATTTAGAAACATTTTAAAACGTCAACTCATATTCAAAGCTATAGATATTCAGGTTAGATTCTTCATCAAATGATGCAGCTGCTCTCTTCTATTCATGATGAACGACATCCGTTTCCTGGTTTTCAAATAATTAGCATGAGTTAAGATCTTTGTCGAATATACCGACGTATATCGAGTCAATTATTCAATATCTGTAGAGAAGACAATACAAGTCTTCTGCAAATATTTCGTTTGTAAAGATTAAAAGTGTGGTTATATAGATGTGTGTTTGTACACAAAAGTGTAACCAAGAGGAAACTAAATGTACTTTATTCTGAAAACCTACTGATATAATTTAATTGCTGAACCATCACAAACCATTACACCGAGGCCTTAGATGCAGACCGTTGGGGGATTATGAGGAACAAGGAATACTATTTTATATAATGAGCATATGTAGAAATGGTGATTTTTATAGCGAACATTGTTTGTTTGACAAGAAATAACAAAGTGATGTGTTTAGTTAACGATATAAACGCCGTTTTAAAATTGTCGAAGCTTGTGAAGTAAGGATAATCATAGTTTCATTAAACTGTGTTAAGAATGAAACAATACATGTAGTAAATATTAAAGTATTCGCATGTGTATAGGAAACATAATATATTTATATGCGTACATTTGTGTGTAAATTCATCTGGCACATGTTGGAGTGAAATCTCTCTGCTCAATATATGCAGGTTGATTATAACTTTTTACGAGAACAACATTGATTTTAACAATGTGTTATCTTAACGTTATTTCAGAAAAAATCTCAAAACCACAGAATAAGAAAACAAACTACAACAACATAGTTTTATTTATTCATCCCCCGATCAAATAGTGCAGGCCTATCTACATCAGTGAAATTTAAAGTTATCAAAGCTTCATGTATTGAGTCGAGGTGTTTTGGCGTGAATATATTTCATGATCATATGTGTGTAGCTGCAATACATGTATGTAGGATCGTATCTAAGGTATTTAATGTTCTATAAATACGCGGTTATTTCCATTTATACTAGCTCACCGTAATAATGATGGAAAACATCACTATGTATGAAATGATATTTACCCGTTATGATGTTATTACTATTGAAATTTCGCAGCTATCATAAATTGCCACACATATATATATGTGTGTGTGGTGTGCTTGTTTGTATATATATATATATATATATATATATATATATATATATATATCAACTATAAATAGATTGACATATATATATATATAAAAAATAAACATATGAAACAATCACAGGGAATCATTTGTAAAGAATGTAAGCACACATAGCAAGTAGGTAACCAATTAAATAGACTCGGCTGCTATTTCTGGCTGTCGATTGTCCTATTGGGATGACGTTGTGCAATGTGAGTATTTTTAAAAAAATGCAACACGTGGTTCGAGTCATTAACAGATTTGCATTTGCTTTGTACACGCAGATAGTCATCTTCTTCTCCTTTAGTGAACAATCAAGAATTTGACTACTGTGTTTTACGGATTAATTGGTGAAAAATATTTCTTAATTAAAGAAATATATACAAAGGAGATTAATCATTTTAAAAGGTCTATATTTGAAGTTCTAGTTAAACTTTAATTAGTTACCTACCTAGATATGTGTGCTTACATTCTTTACAAATTACTCCCTGTGATTGTTTCATATGTTTATTTTATATATATATATGTCAATCTATTTCTAGTTGATATGCAATGCTCAGATCTATTCATTGGAATCTTTGAGCTTATTCTACAGTGGATATGGCGCATGTCTCTCAGGCATGACAACCCTTAATTTTAATTTTGTATATATATAAATATATATATATATATGTGTGTGTGTGTGTGTGTACGTGTGTGTGTGTATAGTAATACATATATATATATGTATATCCAACAGTTAGTTCACCAGACCGAGAACAATTGTTTCACCTTAGCGGATCGTGTGTATAGTAATACATATATATATATATGTATATCCAACAGTTAGTTCACCAAACCGAGAATAATTGTTTCACCTTAGCGGATCCTTAGCTCGTAGTGGACCTAGTTATACGGAACAGGAAGAACACCCGTATGAACGCGCATGCGCAGAAACGGTTACTTCACTCAGGCAATACTAAACTGCGTACGAGAAGTGTAAGGGGGATAACTGCGAAAGTCAGACATTTCTAGTTGATAAGAAAATTAGGATGTTGTTGTAATTCAATCCCGAGCTTTGTAGTTATGTAAGAGGTGTTTCCAGACGTGTGGACAACTTGCTCCCTTACACCTCTCGCACGCAATTTAGTATTGCCTGAGTAAAGTGACCGTTTCTGCGCATGCGCGTTCATACCGGTGTCCTCCCTGTTCCGTATAACCATGTTCATTACGAGCGGAGGATCCGCTAAGGTGAAACAATTGTTCTCGGTATGGTGAACTAACTGTTGTGTAACCACTTCTACCTAACTCGTCCCATGGCCTGAGTGCTCTACCACTACGGATATTACCTTCCAGTGTTCTACCACATTATATATGTATATCTATATATGCATGTATGCATATATATATGCATGTATGAATATATGTATATATATATACATACATATAAATGAAATGTATAGAAATTATTGTAGCAAGAAGCCAACAGTATTCCATAATATATGTGACTATAGCGTCAAAATGGGAAAATAGTTAACGTAAGATGTGGGAAAAATAATTCAAACTCAATTCAAAAAGAATCAGGATATAGATTCATCCAACAGAATTTAGTGAAATCCAGGGAAAAATCAAGAGAGCCTTAACTCATGATAAAATAAAGTTTAAAATACTCATCCTTCAATTTGGAACAACTACAAATTCTCTGTATAGTCTTGAAAAGACTATTTCACGAAAACTTTCAGTGGGGGTGGTCACGGTTGGAATTAGATCCTCAGCAGAGCTCAACACGATAGCCAAAAATTCACTGAATATAATATGCCAAAAAGGGAATTTAAAAGCAGGCTAGTTCAACATCATGCGTGATTATGAAAATAAAACGCACATGTGGAAACAGGACTGGTGAGGTCAGAATGAGACGAATGTTTGTTTACATGAAACAACAGTCAAAAACATTCCGAAAAAAACTCTACAATAAGGATTTCATCAAAAAGCAATATTATCGCGTTTTTTTTTTAAAAGACCGGGATTAGTCACAAATAATTTAAGCACTCTAGGAAAAGAAATCCGAGTATAAATATAAATGAAAAGTATAGAAATTATTGTAGCAAGAAGCCAACAGTATTCCATAATATATAAGGGACTATAGCGTCAAAATGGGAAAATAGTTAACGTAAGATGTGGGAAAAATAATTCAAACTCAATTCAAAAAGAGTCAGGATATAGATTCATCCAACATAATTTAGTGAAATATATATATATATATATATATATATAATATTCAGTGTCGATCTTACCCGAGATTGAACTCCAGACCAGGATCTCCACCGTCTCTGACATTTATAACTAGGCTGTCAGGCATCCTCTGATGGTTTATAAGTGCCCACCTACATATATTCCTACGGACTATGTGTAGGCTTCTACATAACCTGGACATTATTTTCCCAATTTGTAGAAAACTTATAATGAAACGATCGTTTGGAAAGAGAGATGTATTTTAATTATGTCTCATATAAAATAATACAACTAGCTATCCGCAAAATACGTATAGTTAGCACCCCAAGCGTATAATTGGGATTATACTAAGGTATATCCTAATGTTTGTTGAGTGAGACGGAAGCCGGTCGGTGTATTGCTTAAAGCTTTCTCTGTTAATGTATTAAATATTATACTCTTGATTTGGCCAGGGATGAATATTCCAGATACCTTTTAGGCATGACTTTCCGTATTTATTCTTTGTATGAAATATTGATTTTTCTTCCGGTATCTTATCTCTGTTTTTAGCCTAAGAAAATACCTATATGCGTGTATAAATAATACATGCATATATTTATTTTTTTTATATCCAATTGAGTTCTTCGCGCATGGTTAAAATTATTGAAATAATTAATTGACCCGCGTGCATATTATTTTATTCTTTTATGTTTTGCGATGACCATCCCTTTCCGCTTGATGGCAGTGTGAGATTTCTCATTGTGAGACTGCTGGAATTTCAAATTTGGCGGTCATTCTGGCACGGAGGGGTACCATCACTGGCCATACATATCGGTAAGGTATTTTTATATCGATATTTGTCGGGCATCCACTGATGATTTATAAGTGCCAACCTACATATATTCCTACGGACTATGTCTAGGCTTCTACATAACCTGGACATTACTTTCCCAATTTGTAGAAAACTTATAATGAAACGATCGTTTGGAAAGAGAGATGTATTTTAATTATGTCTCATATAAAATAATACGTATAGTTAGCACCTCAAACGTATAATTGGGATTATACTAAGGTATATCCTAATGTTTGTTGAGTGAGACGGAAGCCGGTCAGAGTGTTGCTTAAAACTTTCTCTGTTAATGTATTAAATATATATATACATATATATATATATATATATATATAGTAATAATAATAAATTTGAAGACTAAAACCCAAAGAGGGCTCGATAAGGATAAATATATATCAAATATATAATAACCGTAGAGCAAATATTTATTAAAATAACAGATTAAAGTTTAAGCAAAGAATCGCTGCTTTCACCCTTAACGGGATCTTCTGAAACTAACAAAGTCAATCTGTAAACGCAGAAGTGGATATTTCAAAAAACGTTGCAACCGGAGAAAGACAGGAAGACGATATTTTGGTTCGTGGAAACGTTCGCTGGCAAAGAACGGGAAAACACGAATATAATACGTCATTAATAGGAGCGGTGAAAAACAATTACGCGCAAAGACAGAACCACGTTTATGGTATAAAAGAGGTCGTAGACTAATGTTCTCTTAGGTGGTTTATAGAGACGTTCTCTGGCAATGAAAGAAACAAACGAAGATAATACGTCATATGTGGAGCGTGGAGAACAATAGCACGCAAAGACAAAACCACGTAAATGGTACAGCAGAAGTCGTAGACTAAAATTCTAACTAGGAGACCGAATGAATCTCCGCTACAGAGTTAAGGACAAAGTAAATAAATACAATACAGAAGTAATAGAAATAAATAAATACATACACGCAAAGTATATATTACCCGTATGTTTTGTGAAGGTACGTATACCTTCTCGTACGTATATTTGATTGTTTATGTTATGGCGTATAATTTTTTATATATTCTGGTACATATGGTTTGGCTATGTGTATAACGGGTTTTGCGTCTGTGTGAGATTGCAGGTTCGTACGTATGTAGTGTCTGTGTATATGTGTACTTCATGTTTTGGTTGACTTACGTCTCCGAAGATTCGTGTATTTACATGTAGGTATGTATGTGCGCTTGTTATATACGTATTTATTTACTTATATACGTTTATATAATTATTTATTTATTTGTATACACGCATACACACACACACATATTTATATGTGCGTGGTTTTGTATACCTATGGTAAATGTTTTGCGTATGCCTGTGTATGCACGTATTTGTTTGCGTGTATGTATTTATTTATTTCTATTACTTCTGTATTGTATTTATTTACTTTGTTCTTAACTCTGTAGCGGAGATTCATTCGGTCTCCTAGTTAGAATTTTAGTCTACGACTTCTGCTGTACCATTTACGTGGTTTTGTCTTTGCGTCCTATTGTTCTCCACGCTCCACATATGACGTATTATCTTCGTTTTTTTCGTTCATTGCCAGAGAACGTCTCTATGCACCACCTAAGAGAACATTAGTCTACGACCCCTTTTATACCATAAACGTGGTTCTGTCTTTGCGCGTAATTGTTTTTCACCGCTCCTATTAATGACGTTTATATTCGTTTTTTCCCGTTCTTTGCCAGCGAACGTTTCCACGAACCAAAGTATCGTCTTCCTGTCTTCCTCCGGTTGCAACGTTTTTTGAAATATCCAGTTCTGCGTTTACAGATTGACTTTGTTAGTTTCAGAAGATCCCGTTAAGGGTGAAAGCAGCGATTCTTTGCTTAAACTTTAATCTGTTATTTTAATAAATATATATATAGAGGGAGAGAGAGAGACAGAAACAAAGAGGAATAGAGGGAAATAAAGAGAGGGGGGAGGGACAGAGAAATTAGGAACTGAGATCTTGTCGTTTTGAAAGCTAAGCTGACGAAGCCTTGCCAAAGCGACAAGATCTCATCCCTCGTGCCCGACTCACTCTAATATAATCAGACTATGCTTTATCGAGTACACTGCTGAATAATCGGCTTGGTTGTTTAAAACTGCTAAATTCCTAATTTCTTTCTCCTTCTGTCTCTCTCTGGTTCCCTCTGTCTCTCTTTCTTTTTCCCCCTCGCTCTCTATTTCCCTCTCTCTCTCTTTCTTTCACTGTCTCTCTCTCTTTTTCTGTCTCTTTTTCTGTCTCTGTCTCTATATATGTATGTATATATATATATATATTCTATTCTAAGGCGGGTAAAATTCCCGAGATCTATGGACGAGATTTCTCCAGCGGTCTCTGTCCCTCATTATCGCTGCCATGTCCTGCGTCTCCAACAGACCAGTGTCTGTCCTTAGGGCATCAACATACGTTAACCTTGGTCTTCCTCTTCTATAGGAGCAATGAGTGCAATGTCAAATCTGGATGTCGGTGAGCATGTCCAGCTAACCACAGTCTCCTCTGTGTCACGTTTGAACTGACTTTTGGGATGCTCCCATACAGCTCTGAGTTTTTCATCCTCAATGTATACTGATTAATGTTCAGAGCCATCCTCAGCATTCTCGTGTAGCACCCATCCACGATCTGAGTGAGTTTCTTGGTCAGTGTCCAAGTCTCAGACCCATACAGCAGCACAGACTCCACTACAGCAATGAAGAGGCGGATTTTCAGGTCTCTACGAAGGTCCGACTTCCACACCGATCTCAAGCTGTGGCACGCCGCCCAGGCCTTGCTCTTCCTCTCAACCACATCATCTTCCGTATTCCCAATCTTTGCTCCCAAATACAGGAAGCCCTCAACCAATTCTAGAGGCTTCCCGCCTACATTAGTGATCCCCTCTGGCTTCCCAACATTCTCTACCAGATATTTTGTTTTAGTCTCATTCATTCTCAGCCCCACACTCATCGACACAGTCTCAACCTCCCGCATCAAATCCTCTGCCTCCTTCACTGTATTTGTCACCAAAATTATGTCGTCGGCAAATTCAGCATCCGATACCTTTTTCGCCCTAACTCTCCTGCTCTGAGTCGGTGCCACAGTGAAGCCAGAGTCCTGGTGTTTCTCCAGTGCAAGGCGCATACAATAGTCCACTACGATGATAAAAAGGTAGGGAGCCAATGTATCTCCCTGGAGCACTCCAGCCAGTATCTCAAATAATTCTGTCATCCCATCAGGTGTAATGACTTGGGCTTTGGTGTTGGTGTAGAGCAGTGATATCAGGTCCACCATCTTCTTGGGGATTCCATAAGCCTGTAAGATCTTCATCAGGCAGTAACGGTCCACAGAATCAAAGGCCTTCCTAAGGTCAATGAAAACCATGACCGCAGGAAGGCACTTTGCTCTAGCTCCCTCTAATATACTCCTCAGCATCAGGATGTGACTGCTGGTTGATCTACCCTCTCTGAAGCCGTTCTGGTTGTCCCTGAGCCTCTTCTCCATCTCTGGCTGGATCCTGTTAAGAATCATCCTGTTGATGGTCTTTGCCACAAGTGACGTCAGTGAGATCCCCCTGTAGTTGTTGGTATTAGAGAGATCTCCCTTCCTTGGCACTGGGACGATGTTACTGATCCTCCACTGATTCGGGACAACTTCTTTCTCCAGTGCCCCGTTACAGAACCCCAGGATGATATCATCAAAATCACACCTCTTCATCACCTCTGATGCCACTCCATCTTCTCCACGAGCCTTGCCCTCCTTCATCCACTTCTTGGCTCTCTGAAGCTCCTCTCTGGTGAAGGGCTCTGTCTCAACACCCAGTTCCTCAAACAGCCGCCTGATCTCCCCAGTGCTCCGGGCTGTGGAGGGTGGCTCTCCTAGTAGGGTCCTAAAATGGTCTAGCCATTTCCTCTTCCTATCGGGCCCCGTTCCCTAGATCTGACTCGAACACCTTCTATTCCTCCCTGTGATCTCGTTGATGATCATCCAGCTCTCCTTACATCCAGATTTGTCAACCGCTCTCTCCACACTTCTGATCTTCTCTATCAGTGCCTCCTCTCTGACCTCTGTGTAAGCGGTACAGAGCTCTTCCCTGATCACCTCCACAGTCTCCATCCTCTCCTCCATAGGATCAGCATAGAATTGGTCCTTGGCAACTTTCAGGTGTTCTCTGGCTGCACACACTTTTGGGTTTGCAGAGCTGACGTGCTCCCATTTGTTCTTTTTCCTCGGCACCAGGGTTTCACTTGCTTCCGCCACTGCATTGGTGAAGTGCCCGTACCTCCTCGTCACACTCTCCTCAATCCATCCAATCTCTCTCTCCTCTGACTCTCCACACAGAGCACTAAACCTGTTTCTCACTTCCACTGTGCACCTCTTCTGTAGCTTATCATCTTCCTTGAAAGCTCCCCAGTCATAGATTGCTCTCCAGGGCCGAGCCTTTCTCTTTCTTAAGCTCACCCGGACCTCACTCATAACAAGCCGGTGGTCACTACCCAGTGTACTGAAATAGTTGTATGTTTCCGTGTTCAGAACACTATTCCGCCACTTTTTCCTCACCAGAATGAAATCAATCTGGGACTTGGACAGGTGCATATCTGAGATGTAGGTCCACATCTTCCCCAGATTCTTCCTAAACCTTAGGTTGGTCGCCATCAAGTTAGCTTCCAGCAGGGTGTCTCTCAGTAGGCTTCCATTTCGGTTGGTGTTGTTATGGAAGTACCAGCAAGGATCTTCACTGCCCTCCTTACTCAGGTGTGCATTGAAGTCCCCCAAAACAAGCAGGATATTCTGTGCCTGAGTGGTGTTGACAGCTCTACACACCTCCTCATGGAACTCTTCTGCACTCACATCACTGGCCCCCTCGGTTGGACTATAGGCTGAGATAACTGTCAGTCTTGGGTTTCCATTGAAGGTCACCCTCAACACTCCCTTTCCCTCACCAACAGATTGGTTTTTGCACTGAACACAAAACCCACTCCTCCTACTGCAGCATTTGTTGTGTTCTTCACTGCCGATGTAGTGATGAGCTGGCTCCTCTTCCCGATCATCACACTCCTCACGGACTCATCGTGTAGGATCCTGTGTTCTTGGATCGCAAGTATCTGTATACCACTCTCCTCGAACAGATGTCCCAGACCTGGGAGTCAAGACAACTAAGGGGTAACTCCACATTCCCCACAACTCCTGTACTCACGAACTGGAGCCTTGCCACTGGATGTAGTTTAATGTCATACCCAGGACAAATATATATATATATATATATATATATATATATATGTATTCTTTTAGCTTTTACTGAGAGAGAGAGAGTGAGAGAAAGAGAATGACGCATGTGTTTATGTGCATAAAATCGTCATCAATATACAGTCATTTATTAATGGTTTTTGTATTGGATTTATTCATCCACATCGTATTACAGTAACTTCAAACCCCAAAGCTAAAAGAATATATATATATATATATAGTATTAAGGATACTATTTATGGTTATGCATATACTAAAACCTTTTATAGTTATATATATTTTAAACCCTAAATAGTGGAAGAGAGTAATTTATTACTACCTTATTACCAGTAAGATAAGTAGCTTAATGTAACATCAGTAGTTCTACAGAGCGGTTATATAGAAAATACATGAATCAAAGTTCTGTTTAAATCATTTATTTGCTTCCAATTGTTTCTTCCAAACCGTGGTTTGGGTCTTCGGAGCAATTTTTCAATGATTTTTTACATACTTGACCTCCTTTCCAACACAAGAGACATATAGAAACATATGTATATATTGTTCCACAGTGGGTTGACATCCATTATAATAATATAGCATGGCAATTTACATACAAAGATTAAAGTCATATTAAAGGACAAAAATAAAGTTAAAATACAACATCGGCAGTTTACAAAGATAAAGCAAGAGGATAGTTTGAAGTAGTTAGTGTATGCAATAGTTACACGTGGGGCATGCACGTGTGTCTTATTTATATAAGATTATAGTGCGGCAGGTTGTTACATGTAATA
>OZ024742.1:157675794-157733294 GCA_964016885.1 Eledone cirrhosa | reverse complement strand
GGCGTTTTATAAAAAGCGCTTCCTTGATACGTAACGTGCCGACGTTTCTTTCAGTCACTAGAATTGTGACAATGGGCCTTCCCTCTTTGCTTCCGCATTTGTGTATGTGTCTCCGGAAAGACGAAGCCCTGGTTTTAGTGTGTTCCTTGATCCGGATGTGCAAAGGTCGGATTGTGCTACCTATATAGTATTGGTTACACCTGTCACATTCCATCTTATACACAACGGATGTGCGTAGGCAACAGTTCGCATGGGTCAATAGATTTCTCGGATTTCCTGGAGAGGCATCTTCGCAGGGAGGGGCCCGAGTGGGCCAGGTGGATTTCGAGGCCCTCCCTCCGTATAGCCTTGCGGATAGCGTTGGTGGTATTCTCGCCCAGGTGTGGCATTTTAAGGAAACACTTGCCTTAGGTGCCTCTCTGTCTCTTGCGTCTGGAGTCTCCTATTCTGTCTGTGATCGAGGTAGGGTACCCGTTCGTCTCCAGCACCTCGAGGAATCGCTTGGTATGAGTGACACCACTCGCGGGATCGCTGCATCTGTTTTTGATTCGCGCGATCTCGTTCGTGATGTATCCTATTTTGGCACTGTTAGGGAGGGCGGACTTGTAGTGAACGAAAAGGTCCCTGCAGGCTGCCTTTCGGTAGAAGTTGCAGTGGATCCTTCCCTGTTCCGTGATGTTGATTCGGAAGTCGAGGAGGGCAAGTGGAGTGTTCAACACTGAAGTCAATGTTCTCGTCTGTGTTGTTGAACGTCTCATAGATTCTGTTCGCCGTGTCTTGGGAAGATGTGAGGATGAGAATATCGTCCACGTACCTTGAGAAAAAGGCTACGGCGTTGGGGTGGCAGGCGTTGAGTTCCTTGCGTTCGAGGTTGTCCATGTAAGAGATCGCTAGCACACCTGATAGGCGTGATTCCATGGGCAATCCCGAGGTTTGTTGGTATGTTTGGTCAAGGAATCCGAAGTAGGCGTTGTCGACGACGATGGATAGGAGTTAGTGGATGTCAGTGGTGGTGAGCCCGAAGCAGTGTAGGTCGGTGGATTGGACGCGTTCCATCAGTATATTGACGGCCGGGAGTGCCGGGACGGAGGTGTAGAGAGCAACTACATCAAGGCGGAAACAAAGACGGAAGGCCCATTGTCACAATTTTAGCGACTGAAAGAAACGTCAGCACGTTACGTATCAAGGAAGCACTTTTTATAAAACGCCTGCAACCGCAAATAAACAACCGATCAGAGAGAAGCGAAATGAGATGGCTGGTTTAAGCTAACAAACGATGCAACAACACACGCACATACACACACACAAACGAGACAGATACACACACACACACGCACACACACACAGTAGCATTCCACCATACGAACATACTGCCAATACAGAGGAACAAGGCTACAACACACGCACACACACACTCAAGCGAGACAACAACACACGCACACACACACACATAGTAACATTTAACAAACAGGCAGAGAATGGACTGACAGCTAGCGCCACCCACTCCCTCATTCGGCCGCTGACCTCTGCCCGACCGATCCCATTTTACGCGCACGCGCGCTCTGCCGAATACCTCTGATATTCAAAACAACAAACAGCGGAGGACGCGTTTCGCACTTGTCCGACAGACAACCTTTCCCCCACCCCGGAAAAAACCCCCAGTTGATGGATGTGAATCCGAAATATATAGGGACTATTAAATCTCTCCCAAGGTAACTCTCTCTCGTGTTGTTATTTTATTTTATCCTTTATACTCTTTCCTTCATTCTTCTACACATCTCATACACACCACGCATCTCAACGTACACCCACTTACATCTCTCTCTCCACCACCGGATATTGTTACCCGGAGATTTACCCATTTGCATTGTCGAGGTTTCCAAACGACTTAAAGATATTTACTTATTATTCCACAATGCTTCAAGCAAACTTCAATACTCTCATATATATATATATAACGAATGATTAATACCAGGTAGACATCATAAAAAGGTAATTTATTCCGTGTGCTTACAAATGTTTCCACGGTGGTTATAGAACCTAGTTATGCTATGTGCAAATTTATAACTATTTGCAAAACTCAATTATCAAATGCTGTTACCACTGTATCCTTAGAGCAGAATGGTTAAAATGTAAATTGTAAATACCTTTAATGGAAGTTATTGGGGAAGATAGAGTAGAAAAGGAAGAGAGAAAGAAGGGGAGATGGAAAGAGAGAGAGAGAGAGAGAGAGAGAGAGAGAGAGAGAGAGAGAGAGAGAGAGAGAGAGAGAGAGAGAGAGAGAGAGAGAGAGAGAGAGATATGCAAGGGTTGGAGAAATGGGAGAAAGTGGTTTGTAGAATACAGATATCGTAATCAAAACGTTGTGGTAGGGGTTTTATTATACTGGTTACTCTCAAAGCGACAACCTTAAGCGATGCGTTGATTGTTAAGTTGGAATTATTTATTGCCACAGAGGGAAGCTTCATAGATGTGGAGAGAGAGGGAGGTGGACCGAGGGCGAGAGAGAGGGAGAGGGGGGAATTGTGAGAGAGAGAGGAAGAGATAGAGATAGAGAGGAACAGACGAAAGCTAACAAAGGGGAATACATAATGACTTTATTCGGCGTGTACAATGGAAGGCTTTACATTTCGATAAGGGACACGCCAGTCACTCGTCTAAATCATATGGATTTAAATCATGTAAAAACCCACCTACAAACCCCCATCTCGATGCTTTCGAACAAAACTTAATGAATATGACCATGAGTATTAAATTTACCAAACACAGAAGTAATGAGCTGCAGAGCAACACGAAAGCACTACTCCGAAGACTGCAAAATACCAATGGAATTGTTGTGAAAGCTGATAAGACCTATAACGTGTATACCATGGATAACGATATATACAACAGCTTTATACGCAAGGACTACACAATAAATATAAAAAAAACAAGTGAAACTACGCTAGCAAATATTAACATCGAAGCATACAAGGTAGTGAAGAATCTCAACATAGACGATAGAACCGAGCCGATTATACCCGCAACCCCACCTTTAACCTGAAGGACCATAAGGTAAATGTTGGCTCTAAACCTAAGATTAAACTTATATGCCCTTCTAAATCAGACATAGGAAAAATTAGCAAACATATACTTGACAGAGTAATAACTCAATTAAAAAAAAAAATAGAAATTAAATTATGGGGCAACACTAGCGAAGTAATTCGCTGGTTTACGTTAAGAACAAGAATAAGTCTAAGTTTATACAATTTGACATAGACGAATACTACTCTTCAATCTCACCCACCACTTTACGTAAGGCCCTATCGTTTGCCAAAGTCAATTCCGACCTAACGAAGAACGAAATTAATATTATTCTAGAGGCTAGGAAAACTATTATCAAGTTTGATAACTGCTACTGGGAACGTAAGGACATACCCACAAACTTCGACATTACCATGGGCTCCAACAACTCATCGGAGGTCACGGATCTTGTGGGAATCTACATAGCCCACATACTACAGGGAAAATTTAGTAATCTACATGGGGGAATATATAGAGATTATTAGTTAATAACTTAAATAACCAAAATCTTGGAAGACTACGGAAAAACATTAGAAAATCTTTTATTGAACTGGGTCTAAACATAACGTTCGAATACAATCTTAAAGTAGTAAATTTTCTAGACGTAACTCTTAATTTAAATACCGGACTGATACGACCCTTCCACGAGATAAATTAGAACCTTACCTATATCAATTTTAACTCAAACCACCCACTTTCCATGATCAAATCGGTTCCCCGTAGTATTTCTCTTAGAATCTCTCGCCTATCGTATAACTCTGAGATTTTCAGTGAACATGCTGAATACTATAATAATGCATTAAGGAATGCCGACCACCTGGATAAAATAGAATACATTGATAAGAATCTCCATAACACACATAGCTCTACACGAAATCAAAGAATACGTAACCAGGGTACAGAAATACAAGCGCACACACGCAGTACCACCAGACATACTAATAATAGAAAATCATCACCAAATAAATCACGTTGTAGAAAGTATATCTGGTATAACTCCATTTCTAATGCTTCGATTAGTACAAAATATCTCTTTTATTCTTTAAGTTAATCAACAAGCATTTCCCTAGTTCCCATAAATACAGTAAAATTCTGAACTCTGAGACTATTAAGCTATCATACTCCACTGCACCAAACCTTGAAGCATACATAAAAAAACTTAGCTTGAAGCAATTAAACAACACTACAAAACAAAATATTTTAATAACAGATGAGCATAACGTAGTATCGGCCTCCCAAACACTAAATGGGAGACGGGTATTATACATCCCAACCTATCCATGGTATACCTGCTACCCACAATAAAACCTGTTACTGCCACCTACCTGAAAGATGTCCATTGAAGAATAAATGCCTAAAGTCCAACATTGTTTATCAATGCACTGCTGAATCGAACGACCAGAAATGGTATTACATCGGGTCTCCCACTATCTCCTTTAAATCTCGCTGGTATCGTCATCGATTCTCAATTAAACATCCTAATCACCGTTTTGTGACCACACAACAAGACCTGGCAACTCCGTGAACGCAACCAACAGTTCACATTGAAATGGGATATACTTTCCAGCGCTAGTGCATATCGGAGTGGATTGAAGTACTGCAGGTTATGTAACCTTGAACTCTTTTACATCTTAAAATCCAAAGATAAATTACTAAATGACAGAATCGAATGATCATTATACTGCAAACACAAACTGAAAGCTACATTATCTCACTATAACATAACATTCGAACCCGTAACTGTAACATTGCTTTCTCGCTAACTATTTTCTCTCAATAACAACTTCTTAAATATATCCCCAACACTACAAGACAATACACTGCTTATCACTATAAATGGATACTTAAGTGCAATTTGTAGTCTACAACTATGAACTCAATGTACACCCACATCATAGCTTTCCTCTGTCCCCTCTCTACCTCTATCTCTTCCTCTCTCTCTATTCCCCTCTCTTTCTCTCTCTCTCTCTGTCTCTCTCTCTATCTATCTATCTCTCGCCCTCGTTCCACCTCCCTCCCTCTCCACATCTATGAACCTGCCCTCTGTGGCAATAAATAATTCCAACCTTAACTATCAACCCATCGCTTAAGGTTGTCGCTTTGAGAGTAACCAGTATAATAAAACCCCTACCTCAACATTTTGATTAAGATATCTGTATTCTACAAACCACTCTCTCCCATTTCTCCAAACCCTGCATATCTATCTATCTCTCTCCCTCTCCCCTTCTTTCTCTCTTCCTTTTCTACTCTATCTTCCCCCAATAACTTCCCTTGGTCTCCTTCTTCCAGTGTCACCATAAAGTGGCTCCCACAGGAGCACTGAGTGCAGTGTCAACTCAGGATGTCGGTGAGCATGTTCAGCTAACCTCAATCACCTCTGTGCTACTCTCGAGCTGACTTTTTGGAGGCTCCCGCACAGCTCTAAGTTCTTCATCCTCAGTGTATACTGATTAATATTCAGAGCCATCCTCAGCATTCTTGTGTAGCACCCATCCACCATCTGAGTAAGTGTCTTGGTCAGTGTCCAAATCTCAGACCCGTACAGTAGCACATACTCCACTACACCAACGAAGAGACACATCTTTAGGTCTTTACGAAGGTCCGACTTCCACACTGGTCTCAAACTGTGACATGCCGCCCAGGCTTTTCTCTTCCTCTGGACCACATCATCTTCTGCATTTCCAATCTATGCTCCCAGGTACAGGAACTCCTCAACAAATTCTAGCGGCTTCCCACCTACATTAGTAATCCTATTTGGCTTCTTAATATTCTCTACCAGATACTTCGTCTTAATCTCATTCATTCCAAGCACCCATTGATACAGTCGCTACCTCCTGCATCAATGCCTCTGCCTCCTTAAATTGTGTTTGTCACCGGAACTATGTCGTCAGCAAATTCAGCATCCGATATATGTTTCGCCTTAACTCTCCTGCTGTGAGCCAGTGTTACAGTAAATCCAGAGTCTTGGTGTTTCTCCAGTGCAAGATGCATTCAATATTTCACTGCGATGATAAAAAGGTAGGGAGCCAATGTATCTCCCTGGAGAACTCCAGCCAGTATCTCAGAGAACTCCGTCATCCGATCAGGTGTAATGACTTGGGCTTTGGTGTTGGTGTAGACCAGTGATATCAGGTCCACTATCTTCTTGGGGATAGCATAAGCCTGTAAGATCTTCATCAGGCAGTAACGGTCCACAGAATCAAAGGCCTTCCTAAAGTCAATAAACACCATGACAGCAGGAAGGCAGTTTGCTCTAGCTCCCTCTAATATACTCCTCAGCATCAGGATGTGACAGGTGGTTGATCTTCCCTCTCTGAAGCCGTTCTGGTTGTCCCTGAGCTTCTTCTCCATCTCGGGCTAGATGCTGTTAAGAATCATCCTGTTGAGCGTATTTTTCACATGTGACGTCAGTGATATCCCCCTGTAGTTGTTGGTGTTAGAGAGATCTCCCTTCTATGGCACTGGGAGGATGTTACTGATCCTCCACTGACTCGGGGCAACTCCTTTCTCTAGTGACTGGTTACAGATCTCCAGGATGATATCATCAAAATCACACCTCTTCATCACCTCTGATGCCAAACCATCTTCTCCATGCATATATATATATATATGTATATATATATATATATATATATATATATATATATATATATATATATATATATATATATATATATATATATATATATAAACATATATATATATATATATATATATATATATATATATATATATATAAACATATATATATATATATATATATATATATAGTGGTAGATCACTGGAAGGTAATATCCGTAGTATAACCATGTCCATTACGAGCTGAGGATCCGCTAAGGTGAAACAATTGTTCTCGGTATGGTGAACTAACTGTTGTGTAACCACATCTATATATATATATATATATATATATATATATATATATATATATATCCAAGAGTGTAACGTGGAGTTACTGTAGTTTCACCCGGGTGAGCACTAGATGTTTAGGTTGACTTCGATGTCGAGGTGTAGAGCTAGACATAGTGTATTATACTGAAATAAGACAACAACGACGATTGGTTACTCCTTCATTACGTTTATTTGTTGGTCACGCGCGTTTCGCCACTGATCAGCTCAAGGTTTTATATGTATCGTTCTCACTCGACTGTGTATTCCGCGGCTCGTCAGACCGCTTGTAATGGTAATGGAAAAATTACAAGGGGTCTGAGGAACCGCGGATCACAGAGTCGGGTCAGATCGATACAGATCGAACCTTGAGTTGATCACTGGCGAAACGCGTGTCACCAACCAATAAACGTAATGAAGGAGTAACCAACCGTCCTTGCTGTCTTATTTCACTATATATATATCTGTATATGTATATATATACATATATATATATATATATATATATATATATATATATATATATATATATATATATATATATATATATATATATATATATATATATATATACATATATATATTCAGGTTTGAGGTTTACCACTGTATAGAGCTGGTCCATTCCTTATGGTCAATCGTAATGCAATAATATAGAGAGTACTCAACGTAAGGCAGTTCAACCGTCTTTGTTTTTGTAGTTGGTGGTGCTATTACGGAGTTAAATATTATAATGAAATGACAGGAGGCTGGATTATTATATATATATATATATATATATATATATATATATATATATATTTATTTATATATGAAATCAGAAATACAGCATACAACGGTACCCGTACATATACACATATGAACAAAAATATTTTGACAAAGATCCATATGTGCGTGTTACTGTGAGAATTTCTGTCTTTGTGTGTACGTGTTTGTGGGCGTCCATCTGCAAAATATTGCACACAAAACAGAAATATTTTCCGCTCTCGAACATGTATCTCTGTAAGTCGATATCTGCGTACGTTTGTGCTCATGAACGTGAAATATATATTTAAAAAATGTGAATTTTGTGTGAAGAGAGAGGAAACGTTATTACTCATAAGATATATAATTAATTCAAATATTAGAATTTATCTTAGGAGGAAAATATGATTATATTATTACAGGAGTTCAATATGATTATCTTAGATTATACATAGGAGATATTATCTTATTTTATGGAACGGTATTGGAATCTAGCCAACTCTAGCAGCAAACTAACTGTTTGCTCAGGCTTTGCAAGTCGATCCGAACAGTAAGCGGCACAGGTCGATAGATACAACGCTAATATGTATAACTGCAGTCTTGATTATGCTCGCAGTCTAGCAATATTTGATTTAGTTGAATGAATGTTACGCTCTCCTTTGACAGTTTGGCATATAAATACGGTTTCATCATTATAACGAATTTTTCTTCTGCAGTATGCGCCATCATATTTTGATTATACTTTATTGAAGTGGAATTTCGAAAATGAACTTAAGAACTACTTCATGTTGCTCCAGTATACATATACAAAAATACACGCAAATACATAGACGTAAGCGAAGAGGATGTTACCCACTTAGCAAATATATGCAAGTAGAAATTCACCTGCATATACTCAGAGACTAAATCACTTTATTTATTTCGCTTACTTCAACGCTGTAGCTCTCCCTGTCTATTATACATTCATAAACATATATGTGTGTATGTCTGTGTCAGTACTGTGTTGGTGTGAATATATCAACACACACCCACACATACACCCACACCCACACACAAACACACACAGACACACAGACATAATTTGGTTTTCCTTATGAACGTGAGGAGTTGCAGGATCTAACAATTATAGAAGGCAATCACTCTTTCGGTATTCTATATGGTTTGTATTCATCCCTCCTTAGGTCTTGGATTATATCTAGGAAATATTGAGTGGTCAGGTTTGCTTTTAACGGGAAGTATAAATCTGAGGAACTAACGGTTTGTATAATATATTTTCTTAATCTGTATTGTGTTGCTACGTTCCTATTACAAATTATTTCTAGGCCATCACCTATATATAGAACGACGTATACACATTGACAATCTTCTCCTACGATATTCATTGTGTATAACCCAATTCCCAGCTCTAATACACAAACATCACCGCGCTATTCATATATAGAGGAAGGTATTCGACTGAACACCCTTAAGACCAGTTTTACCTCCACGTCCAACTTCAAAATTATACTAACCAGCAAGCCTCCACTAATCAACTTAGTCGCATGCACTTGTAGAAACAGTGATACGGGTGGTCTGGTTGGAGCTTGTAAAATAGAAGCTATAACATATGTGACACCAGTCAAGGCAAAATCCCAGAATCAAGCAGTATATCGGTCTCACAAACCGGTAGTTTAGATAGTTGATAATAATCACACGGCGTCGTTCCTCTCCCGGAAGAAAACCAACATAATAACAATATCAAGTTACGGTTGGAGACTGACAGGGGAATCTGTATCAGCTGAGGCATTGCATAAAAATGCAGACGCTTTACCAACGTAACTAGGAAATGTGGGCTGTGTAGTGCTGAGAGTAGTCTAATATCGAATACCTCATTAGATACTAACGCCTGCTATAATGCCAGGAGTGCATTATAGAAACATTGCCTCCACTGCCAAATTTTCTTCCTTTGTTTCTGACAACACATATCTAGACACCCACCAGACATCAGGATTGCCACACGTTGGAGTACCGCATAATTGATAACACACCGAACTCGCTAAGCAGTCAAGAAAATCGACTGATATCGAGTGAAAATTCCCCTTTACATCCATGTGCTATATCAAACCCAAATAAATTGCAACATACACCTCAACATTCCCTCTCCTCCACAATGGTTGTTTTGTTTAGTTTATAAAAAAATATAAAAAAAACCATTACAGTTTATTTCAGAACATGATATAAACGCGCCCACAAACGCATGTATATTTTTCACAAAAGCTGAAGATCGACGAAGTGGAGATCAATAAGATGCGATAATCTTATTCTGAGTACTGATGAAAACACATGCTGACCGCCATGAGGTTTAGGTTATATAAAATACATATATGTCTACATAACGAGGGCTCAAATAAAGTTATATATATGTTTATATAAATAATTGTTTCTACTTTTGGCACAAGGCCAGCAATTACCTAATGCATTACTGGTACTTTATTCTATCTACCCCGGAAGGATGAAAGGCAAAGTTAACCTCGGCGGGATTTGAACTCAGATCATACAGGGAGGTAACTCTATGCTTCAAAGCATGGCATCCGATCCTCTACCGATACTGCCAATCCCCCGCCTATGTTTATATAAATAATAGTGTTATATATAAAGGCATAGACCACATGTTGATGCTCAATAATCATGCAAAAGTCCAGCTGGATGGTTTAATCTGTGATCATGATACAACTCTGTAGCAACTGGAAAAACCAGAATCGTGTTTTGGTTTTGGATTTTGGACATCATTAGTGTGATTCACCCACTCTCAAACATATATGATTAAACAAATTTTGATTCTTGGAATATGAAACGTCATGTACCACACCATTATGAACCACTCTATGTTAAAGCTACTGCTCTTTCACCCATCCTACTCACATTATATGCAAGTCAACGTCTCCAGACTTTATTTTATTTTGTATTATATGCAAATAAACATCTTCAGCTGGCATTTAAGAGGACATACTCTTCATGGCAAGCTTTCACTTTCTGTTATCGCTTAATGGTATTGTTACTCCCCCTTCCCAATAACATTGAAAGCCCTGAAAAATTACAGGACCATGGATTCCATATTTTTTCTTCATTATTCAATCATTACAATATATGTTAAGGTATGTGAGTGTGGATATATGTCCGTGGCTGTGTTTGTATTATTCCGTGCCAAATAGGTGTTTTCCCAAAATCAGTAATGTAAACTTTCAAATATATATATACATAGCATGATCGGTGTGATCAATTAAAAAACTATGGTAACAATAGTCCACCAACTACAACAAGTGAACTATTGTTTACTAATGTAATAACAAATCAGGAATTTCGATGGACTGGTGAGTCATTGAAGTAGACTGCAGTATTTTATTTATCGATTCCAGAAGAAGCAAAGGCAAAGTTGATCTCACTGCGTTTTGACATCTCAATATAATATGCTATTACGAAAGCCCGTAAGTTACTTTATCTTAATCTATAACAAATTTGCTTGAAACTAATAAAATAATAAATAGAACAATCACCTGATTGTTTCCGTTAGATTTCTGAAACAAACATCTCACTATTTTAGGGTTAACTACTAATGTGAGGTTGATATATATATATATATATATAATATATTATTACGGAGTTTCCTTGGATAATCTGACACTGATGCTTCAGTCAATGCAAGGTCCTAATGCTCATCCTTTTCTAAAAAAAACCTTGTTGATAGCATGCTTCCCTATAAGTTTTACACGCATGACCATTTACTCTCCTCAAATCTCGTAATGATTTGGGGCAACGTACTTCATGCAAACTTATCCGTAAGTAGTAGCATTCTACTTGGCTTGGGTAGACGCTGTAAACTCTTGCAAGAGCGTCAGCCCCAGGTTACCACTTGTGACGAGTACTGTTTCTCCAGGTGTAATACTTCGGTAATTCTAGGTAAAGGAGTTTTCTTACATTTTCATCTTCTTGACACAACTAAAAAATGACAGTAAGGGTAGTTTCATTTTGAGAAAGTGCATGTTGCAAGGCCTGTTCCTTCTAATTTGCCACAAAAAACAGTTGTACAAACTGAGTATTTTTGCCTTCAGTTGCCAATACAATGGTATACTTGATCTTGAACTTTAAAAGTTGGCTTCATGTTCTCTTCTCTTATAATATTGCTACCAAAGGAGGCAGAAGTATAATTCCTAATGTGTTTCAAGATGTGCATGCTTATTGGTGTGTTTCTCCAAAACAATGCCTTCAAAGTATCTGCGGATGTACCGAACGTCGATAATACAAGCGTTCCTCCCCACACAACACATAGTGGTGGTTTTTCTTTCCCATGTCTTTATTATACAACAATTGTACTGTTTTGACATAGTTCCAGTATCTATCAATTTCTATGTAGAATATTCGTTTTGGATCATAGTTGAAACCTAATCTTTTCCAAGTCCCCGTGAAACGTGCAACACTTTTGTATTCAGCCTATCTTGATGAAGACGCTAACTTCTTTCTTCTGAGTATTGGGGAAGTCTTGCAGCAACTGTTTGCCCCTGATTTGTTCTCTGTCTAAACTCTCGCTGACCTATTGTCCCATTGGCCACTCTGGCAGCTTGTCTTTGTCTTGCATCCTTTAAACGTTTTTCTCTTTCCATTTTTGACTCTTGGCTCCTGTGGATTGCATTTTGTTGACGTAATTGTTCTAACCGTTTTCCCCTTGCCTCTTGTGACTTTCGTCCTCCGTGCAGCAGCTCTCTTCCGGTCGTTTTGATGTATTTGCTGACATTGGGCAGAGGACTCTAGTGACCTTGCGCTGGCTAACTGTACTCGTCTTTGTTTCACTGTATTATCTACATCTAAATGCAAAGACAAGTGAAAGTTACGTAAATATCTTCACAAGAGTGATTCAAATAAATGGCAATTGTGGAACGCTGCACAAACGCGCACACACACATGCACACAGCTCACACTCATACACACAGCACACAGCCATACACACAAAATGCACACACTCATACAATTTGATCATTTTTACTTTCTGTAGAACGCTGCACGCACGCACATATACACACACATACACATCCATGTACATACATACGCACACATGTTAATTGTTATGGCTTTCCTTCCCCTATTATTTCCCCACACATCACACACACACACACATGTCTCTACACTGACACAGCGTCTCTCTCTCTCTCTCTCTCTCTCTCTCTCTCTCTCTCTCTCTCTCTCTCTATCTCTCTCTCTCTCTCTCTCTCTCTCTCAATCAATCACACAAACACACACACTCTCTCTCTTCCGCTACCCCTCTCTTTCAACTTCTTCTATAGAAACTTGTCCTCTTTCTGTGTTTCTTTCTCTCCTCTCTCACTCTCACATTGGCATTATGCACAGACATACAAATACAGAGACATCTGCTTATATATATATATAAATGGACGTACAGCATAGTCGAAGCTCGAGCCGCTGCTAAGCCAACGAATGCAATACATATATATATATATATATATATATATATATATATATATATATATATATATATATATATATATATATATATATATATATTTATATATATAGAGAGAGATGAGACTACTGTGCTATTGTTGGAATCGGTTTTACAATTTAAACACAGATATTCGAGTGTCGAATGCAATCACAATTTATAAACAGCTGATATCTACAACAAGGTATCAGTAGTGCACTGGACTATAAATTCATCTATATGCATAATCCTTTTTCCAATTTTAAAATAGAATATTTGTTTTGTGAATGGCGCAACCCAATTCTGTATGGCGTTGTCAAGTTGTATTTTGAGAGCGAAACTTTGTGCATTGCCAAGTAATTGAAGAGTGAAATATGCTTCTGGATAATCGTATTCACTAAGGCAGAGAATTTAATAATTCAATGCTGTGTAATGAAGTGTGTGGACAGCGGTCCAAAACATATATATTGTATAACATTATACCTTATTTTACACCTATTTCTAATCATTTCAAATATCTTCATATTATAGTATTAACTGTTTTGTTCATCTATACTGTAACAATCAACTTCTTATATTATGCATTCTCTGCAGCTTGGAATATCATTTGATAATATGCCAGGTTACTTATTCGTGTACCATTTGCAATTTAAAAGTGTTATATTCTTAATATATCTGCACATGTATCGTTTTCTGAGTTGAGAAGCTCTAATAGTTGAGGTAAAATGTTGCTATCCTATTGAAGAAAAGCTTGCCACACATCATGCTATATGACTCGTAAAATTTTCCAATAAATTACAAATTATTATATTTTGCGTAGACCGGGTGCAATATGTAATTAATGATTATTTATCCCGAGGCGTTGTCAGAACAATAGGTGAATTTATTCGTCTCATGCTTTATGTAACCGTTGTTATATGCTGCATCGGTCGTGACGCTAAATTCCTTCAGTTGCAGACTGCGCATCAACATGAGATACTTTTCTCCACAATGTTCGATCACCAGCAGCAGAGTTTAGAGAATAAAGATCAAGTCTGGTCCATAAGTTGACATTATCAATCCATCGTTTTGGCTGCCGGCCTCTGCTTCGCTTACCAGACAACCTTCCTTCCAGGCAAAACCTACTCACACTGCGAGTTGATTTTTTTATATGACCGTATAGTTTGAGTACTCATAACTTGAGAATTAATGTAATTGGTTTAAATTTGATAATATTGAGTAGTTCACTGATACAAATATGGTCGATAAGCCGCTTGCCAGACATAAGTCTCATGATGTGGATCTGTAATATAGACAGCTTCTTAAGTGACAGTGTCGTCCAATTAACATAGTCAAGACCATATAACACAACTGGTACGATGTATGTATCAAAGTTCTTAACCTTCAAAAGATAGAAAACTCGTTTTGATGTTAGTACTTCCTTGTTCTTGTTGAAAGCTGCCCAACCCAGAGCGATGCGATGCTGAGCAGCAACCATTCTATTGTTGTTTGATGATAGTTTGATGATAGTTTGAGACCTAGATATACACACCCAGATTAAGAAATCAATGAGTTATATGACAACGTTCAGGTTATTATGCTGCATCATTTGGTCACAATTTCCTTTAGAAACACAGAGGAACATTTGTTGATAAAAACGTGGCTGGCGTAAGAAGTCTAAATTTCATGGACGAAACATATATCTCATCTTCGGGTGAAAAGATCAAAATATCTTTAACAATTATACTAACAATTACTAACTTATTATTGTCAGAACGTTAACACTAACACACATTGTAATGAGTAATATTTTACATATAATTCATTTGAATTAATCGTATGAAAAACACTAGTAATATATAAACGAAGGTAAATATATATATATATATATATATATATATATATATTGGTAAACGGAATAGAAAATGCTGACAAATTGTTCACAGTTGAAAAATGGTTTAATTAGGAATAAAAGAGTATTAGTGATTGTATGGGTTAGTATTCAGTTGTGGTTTTAAGTTTTTAAGTTTTTACCGGTTGCGCATTTCTAAATGCTTTTCAAAAATAATTTTGAGATAGAGTGTCCGTGCTGTTTGCTCTGATCTGATTAGTTTTGGGAATTCTACCTGTTTTTATATAAAAAAAATGGCTCCAGCGTTATTTTTGTGTTGCAAAAATGCTTGTGGTCAAAACAATTTTGATTGGTCGGTAGAGGTCATGTGAATGTAAAAAGTTGATTTTGCGCCAATACTGTTTTTATGTTAAAATGTTAGAAAAGTGGCTCCAGCAAAAATTATTGGTCAAAACAATTTTGATAGGTCGGTAGAGGTCATGTGGATAAAAAATTGGTTTTGCGCCAAGATTGTGTATATATATATATAGTGTATATATATATTGTGTATATATATATAGTGAATATCATTTCACACCTTTTATTGTTAAGATTGTTGATGTTCTATTAAGAGAACCGATTTTACTGAAAAAATCGAATAATGTACACCATTTTACCAGGGGGGAAAAATATACTGGTCCACCCACACACGCACACACACACACACACACATATATACACAAACACATACACACGCGTACATCAACATACAAAGAGACTTATACACACACACACACACGCACTTCTCCGTATAAGACAAAAGCTGAAAAATATCTTTTGACCTTCGAATGACTCTGCTGTGTGTATGTACGCACACACACACACACACACACACACACACACACACACACACACACACACACTTATCTTAATAGCCATTTGACACACATCGCTGGTGGCTATTGTCGCAGCATCGAACACCTTACTACTACTACTACACACACACACACACACACACACACACACACATACACACACACACACACACACACACACACATATTTGTTGTGAAAGAGTAATTTCTCAATCTTGGCGCAAAACCAATTTTTTATCCACATGACCTCTACCGACCAATCAAAATTGTTTTGACCAATAATTTTTGCTGGAGCCACTTTTCTAACATTTTAACATAAAAACAGTCTTGGCGCAAAATCAACTTTTTACATTCACATGACCTCTACCGACCAATCAAAATTGTTTTGACCACAAGCATTTTTGCAACACAAAAATAACGCTGGAGCCATTTTTTTAACATAAAAACAGGTAGAATTCCCAAAACTAATCAGATCAGAGCAAACAGCACGGACACTCTATCTCAAAATTATTTTTGAAAAGCATTTAGAAATGCGCAACCGGTAAAAACTTAAAAACTTAAAACCACAACTGAATACTAACCCATACAATCACTAATACTCTTTTATTCCTAATTAAAACATTTTTCAACTGTGAACAATTTGTCAGCATTTTCCATTCCGTTTACCAATATATAATAACTTGTGTGTTACACCTCTATTCTTTTAACTATATATATATATATATATATAAATATTTACTCTACGGTTCTTATATATTGGATGTATATTTATCGTTATCGAGCCTTCTTTGGATTTTAGTCTTCAAATTTATTATTATTACTATATATATAAATATATATATATATATATATATATATATATATATATATATATATATATATATATATATATATATATATATATATATATATATATATATATATATATATATATATATATTTATATATATATATTTATATATGTATATATATATATATATATATATTTATATATTTATATATGTATATATATATATATATATATATATATATATATATATATATATATATTTATATATGTATGTATATATATTTATATATATATATATATGTATGTATATATATTTATATATATATATATATGTATGTGTATATATATATATATTATATTGAAGTTTCCTTGAAGCATTGTGGAATAATAAGGTAAATTTCTTTAAGTCGTTTGGAACCCTCGACAATGCAGATGGGTAAATCTCCGGGTAACAAGATCCGGTGGTGGAGAGAGAGACGGTTAGCGCCACCCCACTCCCACAATTGAAAGAACTATTTCGGCCACCGGCCTCTGCTTGACCGACCCCATTTAACGCGCACGCGCGCCATGCTGAATACCTCAGATATTCAAAATAACGAACAGCGGAGGACACGTTTCACACCTTTACGTCGGACAACCCCCTCCCCCGAAACCCCCCCCCCAGTTGATTGATATATATATAGACAATATATATATAGACAATTAAATCTCACCCAAGGTAACTCTATCTCGTGATATTATATTTATTTTTATCCTTTACGCTCTTTCCTACATTCTTCTACACGCTACGGTCTTCTACACGCCACGCATCACAACCTACACCCACTTAAATCCCTCTCTCCACCACCGGATCTTGTTACTCGGAGATTTACCGATCTGCATTGTCGAGGCTACCAAACGACTTAAAGAAATTTACCATATATATATATATATATATATATATATATGCGTATTATAATGAAATGACAGGAGGCTGGATTTGTAGGGCGACCGGCTGAGGTTGAAGCACGAGGATAGCGGTCGCCCTCGGGTCCTTGATTTTCAGCCCCATGGATTTCATCTATTACATTCACGTATTATATTTCGAATACCTGATGATATCACCGGATTCATACGGAACCCGGTCATTGAAATGATCATAGTATAATAAACCTTTCAAGGTTTTACACAAATCCAGCCTCCTGTCATTTCATTATAATATTTAACTCCGTAATAGCACCAACAACTACAAAAAAAAGACGGTTGAACTGCTTTACGTTGAGTACTCTCTATATTATTACATTACGATTGTCCAAACGCAATAGACCAGCTCTATCCAGTGGTGAACCTCAAACCTGAATATATATATGCGTATATATATATATATATTTGTGTAATGGGCCCACCTCCCAATATTTCCTCACTTCTCATATAGCATATATATATATATATATATATATATATATATATATATATATATATATATATATATAACACAGCTTTGGTAATACTAACGACAACAATGAAAGCCGTTGTCCCGATACTAGTAATTGTTTCTACTATTGGCACAAGGCCAGCAATTATTCCAGTGCATTACTGGTACTTTATCTTTTTATTTTATCGACCCCGTAAGGATGAAAGGCAAATTTACCCTCGGCGGGATTTGAATTCAGACCTAAAGTGGTATAACTCTATACTGGAAAGCATGGCGTCCGACCCTCTACGAATACTGCCAATCCACATAATAATTATATTAATAATAGTATTGCGGTGGGTACTAACCCCGCCCGCCCGGAGGGGACCGTAGTAAGCACTTCAACTGTCGTGACCCTGCTAACTGTCCGCTCCGGGGCCAATGTCTAACTAAAAATGTTATATATAGATGTACTGTTACTAGCCTTCAATAGTGTTAAATATTACATAGGGGACACTTCTGGGTCGTTCAAGACTAGAATTCGAGCGCATCTTCACAATCCTTTAGGAATAGGAAGCTAAGGTACTCAACATCCCTTGCCCCATCACCCGCTTAAACGACGCCAGCAACAGCTTCTCCACTTATTGGGAAATTGTCAACCAGACAACACCCTACAACTTCAAGATAAACTGCCAGCTCTATATCGTGCAAGCGCCCCCTGATCTCATCAACATTCGAGCCGAAACCCTCATCAATTGCGGCCATAGACTATAGCAGTCGTTCTACAGATGGACACCGGATAATACCCAAACACCATAGTACCATTTTACACCATTTTATACCATTTTACGCCGCGCCCTGGCTTGTCTTAAAACCGTGGGCTAAACATTAAACTTCTGTGAACAATACTATTATCCAGCCCCCGTCATCCAACAAGGGTGTAGCACTACATGTGTCCAGACCTGATTGCCTCGTCGTATTTCTCCACACCAACGGAATACATCTTGAATATCTCTGCATGATCGATGATTGTACCATTTAAACACCATGGGCTTATAATCATGAGATTGTGCAGGGCCTCACGTTTTTGCCATTACACTTCTCTGCGTTTAAACCTTTGTTGAAATTACAGCCTCATACTAACTTAGACCGTACATAAGTTTCACCGACCACAATATTATTGAACACTCACAATCATACCTTTACTGTGCCTCTGCAAACTGGCTTGACAAAGCATAATTAAATTAGCACGTAGTAAATAGACTTAGGAGAATAAACAAAGATTTTATAATAGTGGAAATGAATTTTAGCAGATAATTCAAAAATAGAACCGGAATTACCCACCTTTGTTCACAAACTTAAGCATCTAACTTTGTAACACCGAGATATGAATTTTGATGTTAAAATCATACTCATACACATTCAGGGTTCCCAATGAAACCCTTTACTTCCCCCTGAGCCTCTGAGGAGTCCAACTTGGACGTAACATGTGTAAGAGCTTCTTATAAATATATTTAACGGTCTGCTTCTCTTTCTTCAATTTCTTCGATTATATATATATATATATATATAAATATATTAAAATACAAATATTAATAAAATAGATGTTCTTTTGATCAATTAGATTTTATTATACATATTTCAGAGGTACAACAGTACGTCCTCATCAGACAAAATATAATGATATATGACATACCCTAAGATGTTAAATGGTTAAGATTTAATCAAGGTAGTGATTAACCTATGAGAAAACTCAACATTTATACCCTAATAATGAGAAAATGCGAAAACGTAATATATTCAATGGAGAAGGTATGAGTAAGGAAAACGTTGCTTTAATAATACAGTTATAGAGATTTTAAAATGTGGGATACTACAAATTAGGATTATAGAGGAAGACATCTCTGGAAATATAATTTTATCACAGTCCATGAAGGCAACCGATAGATAATTAAAGAGAGGGAGAGATAAAGGGGAGTAATTTATGCAAACATGTTTGCCCCATAATGACTTAGCGGTTAAGTTTCAAAATATTTAATTTATGTTATTTTAGGGTGAAGAAACACAATTTTAAGTTTTTAAAAGTTGATGGTTATTTATATTAATTTTATAAATTTTATGAATGTTTTAAATGTGTTACATTACTAAAATTCTGAATTTTATGAAAACAAAGTTAAAGGATTTACTAGGCCCACGAAAGAATAATATACACTGTTGAATATTCACTTAAATGTAATCTTTAAAAAAAATTACATATAACAGTGTCAACATTTTCGGTATGTAAAATTACTGAAGTACTTACTGTTCCAAATATCGAAGAATTTATTGTCAAGTAGATACATTGTCTAAAGTATAGTGATTAACGCAGAGTTTTCAGCTATATATATTTATATATATGTGTGCATTTATCGTAATAAATTAATATTTATTATATTATTTTAAATCACTTTATTAGTTCTACCTTTATGGGAAGAATGAACTCAAATAAGGATTAAGTTATTGTACAATATATTTGCACAAACTATATATAGCGTTATACCGAACCGATAATTGTGATTAAGTTATTATACATTATAAATATAGATGTAAAAAAAACACCAAATGCAGAGATATACGTAACTAATATTATGTTATTATACAATATACACGTATTTGCCAAAAAACTATGTATAGAGAGATATACTAAGTATTAATGAGACAGTATACTTTTGGTAAATGATAACGCTTATAATCTTAGATAATAGATTCAAACATGCATAAGGTAAGTACATATATATATATATATATATATATATATAAAAGAGTGTAAACGCATGAATGATTCACAGTTCAAAATAAGGTCCGTAAAAATTTAGAGGTTGGATATTTGAACTATATTTAAAACATAGATAGAAAAATAAATATATAGAAATAATGGTATGGATCAAAGTTAATAATATTATGTTATGTATAACAACGTGTCAGCATGTTATTAAAAAAGTGTCATTCATTCAAACGTTATTTCCTTTATAGATAGTTATAAGATAAAGCAATATTAAAGGCCTTAAGGTTGTCAACTGTTGCTTATGTACGTCTAAAAACCAAGTTTGGTTGGTTACTGTTTTTTCCTGGTCTTATGGGAGGCCTGGAATGTAGACAAGGCTTTATGAAGGTAGTTAGAGAATAATTCAATTTTTTCTTAATTAAGATCTCATAATTATTAATAATCAAAAATGTTTCCATTTTACAAAGCGCGCAGTTACTTGATATACTTGAGTTGCGGTAAACTCCACTATTGCGAAGTTTCGTCCAAAAAAAGGAGTATTTTAAATTCTTCTCTTTTAATGCCCATATAAGCTGTTATAAAGAAGTGGATGATTTCCTCTTGGAATTCGAAAATGAGCATTTATGATTCGCAAATCTGGATTTAAATGTAGAAGAAATCGATCCTATGTAGTTGTATGTGTTGTAATCAGTTTTAACGGTGCATTTATACAGCAAATTACTATCCAAACAATTACTTTGCAAAGGGAAATCAATTTTATTTCTACAATTACATTTTGGCTTATTATCATTTATGTTAACACTATTATTAAGATCATTATGCTGATTCTGCTTGAGAATGTTACTGTTTAATTTAGCAATGTTTTAAGCCATATTCATAGTTGTAGAAAAAGACAATTTAATAGTGTGTCTATTAAAAATGGAATGGTATTTATGTTGAGTAGGGAAAGAGGTGTCCAAATCATTAAAGAATAATTTTGCAATTGGTGTTCTACCTGCTACCGAAGCAGAGAGGGGGGACAAACCATATGACTAATTTAGATCTAGTTCTTTTCCTCAATTTGTTTGGCGTATGGGTGTTTGAATTATAACTATTAGAGTTTCGTTTATATATGCCATTATTTTTATCATTAACTTAAGGTCATACATTTTAAAGAATTATATTATACTTTTCTTTACTCTATTTAGTTCAATATTGTTGTGTTTGACCACCGTAAATAAAATGTTGTCCCTATATAAACCACCGGTAATCTCCGGCAGATTTCTATTTATCATATTTAATATGAAGATTCCCAGAAGATCTGTGATTTGCGCAGAATCAGATGCCCCCATAGTAATATCAAAGTTTCTATTTCTATCTGAGCGAGTCCAATACTCATTGTGGAAGTTAATAAGAGTTCTTCTGGCTCTAAGTATGATATCAATTTCATCAGTGATTAGATCAGTATGCTTATAAGCGTAAGATAGAGCCTTATTTAGTAGGTTAGGTGTTATGGAAGAATAGTAGTTTGTTATGTCCATCTGGATGTATTTATGGTTTTTCTTATCATCTATCTTCTTGTACCATTCAATGACTTCATTTGTATCTTTCCACAGGCTCAAATTAGATCTCAATTTAAGAGCGGGTAAGATTCTATCGATGTTGTTTTTACTGATTACTCCAATATCCGATTTGGATGGAGCAATCAATCTAACTGGCATATCTTCCTCGAAGTTTCTTTTGTGACCGTTTAAGTTAATCCGCGGTTGCCTAGGTTTAATTGGCTCGGTTCTTCCTTCTATTCCTAAATTGGTAATTAATTTATAGGCATCCTTGTTAATGTCTGTAAGATCTTCAGTCCGGGCTTTTTTTATAATTTTATGAAATTGATATCATACTAACAGCCAGAAGAACTCTTTTTAACTTCAACAATGAGTATTGAACTCGCTCAGATAGAAATAGAAATTTGATATTACTATGGGGGCATCTGATTCTGCGCAAATGACAGATCTTCTCGGAATCTTCATATTAAATATGATAAATAGAAAACTGCCGGGTCAAACACAACAATATTGAACTGAATAGAGTAAAGAAAAGTATAATAGAATTCTTTAAAATGTATGTCCTTAAGTTAGAAGTAGAAAATGGTACCAAAATAGTCAATTTCCTAGACGTTACGTTTAACTTAAACTCTGGCTTTTATTACCCTTTTCATAAGCCCAATGAAAACTTAAACTATGTTAGTAACCATTCCAATCACCCTAAACAAACTTTAGATATATATATATATATATATATACAGACTTTAGATATACAGACTTTAGATATATATATATATGATATACACCATTATGGTGAATCATCCGCCATAAGTATTGATATATTACATACGTCGGTTCAAATCTTAAATCCACTTTGGTAAAACAAATCTGATATCGCCAATATTTAACGAGCACACACCTGAATCCAATTAATGTATATAGCGAAAATATTGCATTTAAAGAAATAATTGATACTTAAAAAAATGTCATACATGCTTTATGGCATCCATATAATTCTGTGATCCCAGAGTAAAATATTCCTATCCACGAAATGAATCATATCCATAAGCAAATTATAAATTGCTATTTCTAAGTCTTTGTTACAATTAAAACATATGACTCTTTGCAAACATTATTAGTTTGAATGTTGAAGATATATCAATAAATCATGCTATTTAAGAGCGATATACAACAGACACTGAATGGAGACAGGAGAATATAATATTCTATAGGTAATATACAAATGAAGAAAAAAAAAACTCTTCATTAATATGTATCTTTATATCACACAATGTTTTTCAAGCAACATATATTGGAAACGTTAACAAGTAATTACTGATTTATCATATTGTGCAGATAAAATACTTCTGTTTGTATGAAGCAGGATTTATACCATGCGTTCCACTATCTAATTCATCTGTAAAAATTATCTAATTTCGGCAGAAGACCAGTAATTTAGAGGAAGAGAATCTCGATTATATCGAGCCGAGTATTTGACTACTATTTTACAATATTTTTATCGATCACGGAAGGATAATAGACGATGATAACCTTGGCGTAATTTGAAATCCGAACGTGTAGTGCACACGTTAACCGACTGTCTAACGATTCTGCCAAACTACCGCTCTTATATAATACAAATTTAGACACTTAGCGAACGCTTTTTTGCGATGATGACTGTTTATGCTTTGCAATGATGACTCTTTATGAGCCACACAGAATGACATAAAGCAAACAAAATATTAAAGACAGTATCGCAGAGAATATATTACAAGGACATTTAAAAGAAACATTGACACCAATACAGGACTCGATTCTCTTTTACCAATCTCGAAATGATGAAAGGCAATGTCAACCTAGGTGGGATTTGAACTCAAAAAGTGTAGTGGGTCGGCGTGCTTAGCACAAAACATTTTTATTGCTTTAGTTACTGCTATAACATGGCGCAGTTTAAGTGTGCGGTAGCCGTTCGTTATGGATTGCTTCTGAGTGGAATGTGAACGAAGCTTGCTATTTCAAATAAGTATTGCTACAATGATAAAATAAGGAATGTGAATAATGCAAGAATGCGTAATTGCGTAATATGTTCAATGAATCTACCCTAACAGGTTCGCTTTCTTCGAGAATCTTTCTTGTATTTTTATTTCTATATCAGCAGTTCGATATGTGAGCAGGTTACACGAATGTGGTTTGTTTATTTGGATATTATAAATTATATATGCGAATATATTGAAAATGTAAAGAAAATAATTTTTGGTAATTAATATTATTTGTATTACAAAACAAAGGGGGAATATAAATCTGGAGATTCAGTTAATTAATTTCAGTTAATTCATTCTTTAACAGTCGTTGATTGTGTTACACCAGGCATCATTTTACATCTATCTGTCATACATGTAGGACCAAGCGTGAAGTGAACTCAGTTTCAAAGAGCTGTAACACTATACTGTTACGATTCATATAACGGGTAATTGTTCTGCCATATGTTTGCCACTGTGGATATTATCGGGTAAATAAATAGCAGTTGTATGGACATATAATTTCATAAATGTATGAAATATGTAATAATGAATTAACTATGGCAGCATATGGCTGACACTATAAAACAGAATATTGTCATATGCATTGGTTTGGGAAGGAGGAATGAAAGTACATGTGGGAAGGGAATTTATTTTTGCATATTCCATTTATGAAAATGAACGAAGAATGGCGAAAATGAAATCTAGAATCAGTACAAAATATGCCTGGAAAAAAATACTTGTGTGTTTGAGACCGGGTATAAAGTGTCCCTGTAAATAGCATATCTATACTTTACTATCGCTCCCACATTTGCCTGCCACTGCAATATGTATATATATTCTTTCTTCAATTAAAGTTCTCTTTCAACTAATATATAAAGTCTCCCTTTTTCTCCCTATTTTTCTCTCCTCTCAAACATGACATCGAACAAACCGATACATCGAGAATTATATAAGTATGCTGTTCAAAACCTTCGTACAAGACAATATTTAATTAGAACGTTAAGAAAACTTTGCAACAAATTACGTAAATATGTTTAAAAAAACTTAAAATATACTTCTGTGATCATGCTATGCAGCAACTTTTATTAATTTGTTGTAAGAAGATATCTGAAGAGCTTTTAGTTATTAATTAAAGTTAACGAAGCACATACACTTGATAAGTGGTATATCGTTCGTTTTATATATTTTACGACATTCCTTGTACATATTTAGGATTAGCTATATTTATGTTCTTAACCGATAAGCTGTTCAATATTTGCCATCAAACGAACGCCTGGTTCTTCAAATAAATAATTAAGTACATCTGAAGATATATGTATAAGTCCATCAATGACGTTTAACACGCTTCGATGGCCGAAATGAGAATTACATTGGTTAATATGTATTTTGTTTATCCCCTTCAGATTCTCTTCAAGATATCGTAATGCAGGAAGAACCACAAGTGAGGAATAAAATGAAACGAATAAAAAATTAAATGTTAAAAACAAAAAAAACAAAAGACAAATGATTTTGTTGAAGTTAAGGTTGGACAGAAGCGACATAAGATAAAAGCTGTTTCGGTAACGAATAACCACGCGATTTTAACCTAGAAAAATTCCTCACCAAATCTGAAGCCTGGAAAATTGATATTTGTGAAGGACAAGCAGTCGCCAATGCATATCATTCTACAATATTCACACCACCGATGGTGTCCAAGAGAAAGAAGTGGCAGATACAACTTCACATTAGTGACGTCACAAACCATTTCTACAACTGAGTGAAGAAGAGCAACGGGAAATGAAGTGACTTGCTCAATCGTTAGAAATAGTTGCTAAACGAGACTTCGGTTGATTCGGATGTCAGTATGATATGATTGCACCTGTTTATGTTTATATGTGCCCGTAAAGCTGCGTAATACAGTAAAAACTAATCAGTTGTTAAATGCGTTTGCGAGTATGTCGGTTACAAAAACTCTAGTTTGGAATACCTCATCGTTAATGTGGAGTTATATTTGGGTTGTAACAATGTTGTGAAAACCCCTGCCTAATTGAGTATCGTTGCGTTTTTTATTGAATGATTGTGATATGGATGTGTGATGTGTAACGAATTATATATATCTATATCTATATCTACACACACACACATATATATATATATATATCTTTCTCTCTTTATATATACATATACATATATATATATATGGACACCTAATTGTAAGTTTATCATATGTTTGGATTGGTATCATGTGTGTAAACCACAAATAACCTCTTATACATGAATGGTAGCAAGACTTAGAATAATTAGAATAATTAGCTACAAAGCATTCATGCACTGGGAACATCGAAGGTATGAAAAAAGAATCAAGCAAAGTGCACATTCAAAATCCTCAAGGCTGATATGTTCTCGTAGATGGTTCATGCATTTGTTTATCTGCTTAGAAAAGACTATGCCACCTTCGACAACATTACATTGAAAGCAAACATAAACAAGAAAGCGATTGAAGAAACTGTGACGGAATAGAGCAGGGTGAAAATGAAGTTACTTATACCCACCGCTGCTTTAATTACCATAGTGCTGCTAAGATTCTTCGATATAAAATGTTCGCTCACGTGTGTAGCGACGTTACGAAACATATATAAAACACAATAGAAGCAATATATCCATGCAAAGGGATGAATCGAGTAACTATTTATATACATATATGCAGGATATCCGTTAATAAAATGTTGAAGATAACTATTCTCAAAGTATTGCAAGAGAGCGTATTTAGTATAACTACAGTTTCATACATGTATACGCGCGTTTGGTTTTAGGGGTTCATTTATCGATAACAGAGTACAGTGAAGGAGCCGCTCCATTACTGGACTCCCATCGGGCGCTAGGACAAACTCTCTGTCCTAGCACCCGCTGAGAGTACAGCATTAAAGCGGCTCCTCCATTATACAGTGCTGACCATAACTGGACCCCGAAACATAACATAAGCACGCGCATATAAGTGAAGTGTATGAAACATTATTGATATCATGTATATATATATATATATATATATATAAATATATATATATATATATATATATATATATATATATATATATATATATATATATATATATAATTGGAAAATAGTAAAATCGAATCTCTGGCGGTTTGCAAGTAAATTCGGCCTACTTATATCAAATGATGTGTTAGCAAAGCACTCGATAAGTTGTGGCCTTAGAGTAATAACATACCTTTAAATAGCTAGCAAATCTAACATTGTGGTAGGGGAATCTAACACGCAATATATACACCAAAGTAACGAACGAATATATATATATATATCATCTTTTTTTCTTTATACTTTCGCTCGTGTAGGACACCTCAGTTATTTTTCCTTTTGTAAAAAAAACTCACTTTCTAATATATATATATATATCTATATCTATATCTATATCTATATATATATATATATAATATATATATATATATATAATCTCTCTCTCTCTCTCTCTCTCTCTCTCTCTCTCTCTCTCTCTCTCTCTCTATATATATATATATATATATATATATATATATAATGAACAATTGAACAGGAACAAAACAGAGAGTCAGTACAACGAATGTTTATTAATTTCACGCTCTTGAGAGTGGGTTGTGGTGGGGAACGACGTTTCGGGCATAAGCCCTTCTTCAGGTGAAAAGTGTGTGGGAAGAGAGTTCAAAGGGTGTGTAGGGGAGTGGTGGAGAGACATTTAGCAAAAAGGGGGTGAGAGGAAACGGTGCAAATAAAATTAAAAATAAAGGCATGATCAAAATAAAATTAAAATGGGGTAAAACAGGTGGTGGAAGGGTGTGGGGCGTGTAGGGGTGGTGGCGGGTGGAGTGGGGAGAGGGAAACGGGGTGTCCGAGCGGGGAGGGCTGAAGGTGGTGTGTGTGTGTAGGTGTACGTGTGTGTGTTTGTGTATGTGAAAGCAAGGGTTGGGGGAAGAACGGGGTTGCATGTTCAGGAAGAGGTGTGTGTGGTGTGGGGTGTGGGTCGGAGTGTGTGTGCGTGTTTGGATAGAGGGGTGGGGGAGAGGAATCCGGAGGCTGAATGTGTAAATATGTGGTGGAACGCACGTGTGTGTGTGGTGTTTAAGCGTGTTGTGGGTGTAGGTGGCGCGTGGGAAAAATAATTTTTTGGGGTGTGTGTGTGGGTGAGTCATAAAGGTGATTCCGTAAGAAGATGTGGTGGAATGCTTGGTAAAATCCTAGGATCGTAGTTGATTCCGGAATCAAGGTTCAGTTACGTGTAATCCGTGAAGAGATTGGTCGGAAGAGGGGAGAGGTGGGGTGCGCGCGGAACAGCAAGTGGTCAAGGCAGGAGGAGTGTTGTGTGTCTGTAGAGGGCATAGCAGCAGTGGTGTAGAATGGTGAGTGGAGATGTCTTGTGTGTCTGTGTGTGCGGGGAGGTGGTCAGGGGGCATAGCAGCAGTAGGGTGGAATGGTAAAGGGGAGAGGGTGGGTAGGTGTGAAAGTTGGAGTGATGAGGGGGTGTGTGTGTATTAGCAGAGGTGTTAGTGGGATGAGTGAGTGTTTGAGAAAGGGTGTGGGTGGAGCGGGAAGAGAAGGGTGTGGGGGTCGATGCAGGGAGTGTGGTGTACTGGTGTGTGTGTTTGGTGAAGGGGGTGTTAGTGGGTGTTAGTATACAGGAGGTCGAGAAAGGGTTGAATGCGGGTGTGAGTGGGGGTCAGTGGTGGTAGGGTGTGTAGAGTTGGTGGTGTAAGAGGGTGTGTGTGTACGTGTGCGTAGGGCTGGGAGGTGTATAGTGATGTTAGTTGCGTGTAGGGTGGGTGGTGTAAGTGGGTGAGTGTGTTCGTGTGCTTGGGGTCAGGGGGTGTTAGTGATATTAGTTGCAGGGTGGTGGGGTGGATGTGTGGGGGTGAGGGTTAGTGGTGGTAGTAGGGTGTGTGTTTAGTGTGAGTGCGTGTATATATGTGCCGGTGGGTGTGTGCGTGTGATAAGGAGGGGGGGAGAAGAAGGGAGAGAGGTTAGTATGTTAGTTGGGGAAGGGTGGTCGGATGTGGGGTGGAGTGGAGGTGTTAGTATTGTTAGTTGTGGGGTGGGCGGTGAAAAGGAGGGGTGTGTTAGTGGTGTTAGTGGGGGATATATGTGGGGGGAGGGGGGCGGTCGAAGGCTAAAGGAATAAGGGTGGGGAGTTCAGGTCGGAGGGAGTGTGGGTCTGTAAGATGAAGATGGTTCGTTGTTCAACTCTTAGGAGATTGGCGGGTGTTCCGTGGCATTGGAGTAGGCCACAGACTGTGAGATGGCCTGCGGAATGTCCAGGGGTACCAAAGTGGCGGGCGATGGGGGAACTACCACCGAGACGAATATCCCGGAGGTGCTCAGTAAATCTGTCCTCCAGGCGACGTCCAGTCTGTTGGAGGAAGTGCAGCGGAAGGCATGCCGGACAGAGAGAGAGTGGCCGTTGGGACCCTGGAAGGTGGTGGTGTTGGTGATGGGGAAGGGGAGACGGTGGGTGGGTGTGTGGTGGCGTGGGTGAGGGTGGTGGAACGGTGGACAGCACGGGCGCGGGTGAGAGCGGTGTGGAGGAGAGAGAGGGCAACCTCTGCGGATGAAATGGCTGACTAGGGAAAGGGCCAGGGACTCAAAGTCGGCATCTCGGCTACTGAGGCGGCGGATCCTGAGGAGTTGGGAGTATGGAATAGAGTGTTTAGTGTGTGTGGGGTGGGAAGAGGTGAAGTCATGGTAAGAGTGGGAGTCGGTGGGTTTGAAGAAGGCGGAGGTGACGAGGGAGTGAGGGGAGGGGTCGAAGGCGACGGAGATGTCTAAGAAGTGGACGTGGGTGGTGGAGATAAAGGTGGGGAAGTGGAGGGAGGGGTGGAAGGAGCAGAAGAAGGAGAGAAAGGAGTCGAATGTCTGTGTGTGTGTGTGTGTGTGTGTTTGTGTGTGTTGTAATTCATGTTGTCAGATGCATAGGATCACCGTAGTGACACACTACGCTCATTATTTTAAAACTGTCGGAGTCCATCTCTCCTCCAAGACGGAGCACAGCTGATTTCTTCCACCAAATGAGAGAGTGTGATAGAAAGGATATGAGAAAGTGATATAAATGTTGAATTGTCCCCAGTTATCGATTGATACTTTGTTTTATTGCTCACGAAAACATGATAGTCGAAGTTCCCCTCAATGGGATTTGAACTCAGATAGGCCCGAATGTTGGAACAGATCTCAAAACGCTTTCAGATTCTGTTTATGCAGTACACCTACATATATGTGTGTACTATATATATATATATATATATATATATATATATATATATATATATATGTGTGTGTGTGTGTGTGTGTGTGTGTGTGTGTATATATATATATATATATATATATATATATATATATATATATATATATATATATATATATATATATATATATATATATCATCATCATCATCGTCATTCGTCGACTACTGTCGAGATGATGGATCTCACCCTCATGCCCCAGAATTCCCTGTCCCCCATCGCTGACCCCAGGTCCTGTCTACTGATACCCGTATCCCTAGAGATAACGTCAGGGAATGACAGCTTCCTACTCCTAGTCAGGCTGGAGTCCGGGTTCCAGAGCAAGAGAGCGGATATGATTTCATTGCTGGCACGGTGACAGTGGCCAGCAAATTGAGCTCTCCGGGATTTTAGAAGGGTAGAGGCTCGAGGGAGTTTACAAGTATCTTGGCTCATATATCTCCTCCTCCAAAAAAGATTTTCTAACCAGGAAGGCTATGGCATGGTCAGCGTGCAATGACATGCACGCCATATTGACATCTCAACTTACCAACAAGCTAAAACTGGAAATATTCCAAGCAACCAGTAAGCCCATATTACTTTATGGATCCGAATCTTGGACACTAACATCACAACTTGAGAGAGATTGGATGGCACATATACGCGCCTCTTAATGAGAGTGCAAAACCTATCCTGGAAACGACATCCCACGTTGTCTAAAATCCCTATATATATATATAGTGATATGCTTTCCATTGGATTCGACTGATATATATATATATATATATATATATATATATATATATATCCATAGAATCCGATGGAAAGCATATCACTACGATAAAGGACATACTAATAATAAAAATGAGGAATTTACTAGTGAAGAATACGGTTTCAAATCCTGCTAAAAAAAACACCGAATAACCCCCAATATGATGCCTTCAAACTTGACCCCATGAACATGATAAACAGAACCAAATTTAAAAAAATGGACACATTACAACAACCTGCAAAACAACGTCAATGCACTAATAAAAATACTACGTACCACCAACGCTATTATAGTAAAAGCGGACCAAACATCAAACGTATACACCTTGAGCCTTAATACATACAATAACTTTATACGCCGTGAATTACACAATAAATACAAGAAAACTACTGAATCTACACTCACTAACATAAATAAGGAAGGACTTAACATAGTAAAAAAACTGAAAATATGTGATAGAACCGCACCTCTGACCCTTTGTAGACTCACAGTTAATCTGAAGGATCACAAATATAACTTCGAAACTGACCCTACTATTAGATTAATATGGCCATCGAAATCGGATATAGGTATAATTAGCAAGTATATACTAGATAGAATAATAGCACAAATTAAATACAAACTAATAATTAAGCTTTGTGGTACCATTAACGAAATAGATTGGTTTAACCAAATAGACAATAAGAAAACATCTGACTTCATACAGTTTGACATTAATGACTGCTACTCCTCTATTTCTCCAGTCACCCTAAATAAAGCACTAACCTTTGCAGAGAAAAACTGGGACCTATCCTCTGATGAAATTAGAATAATACTAGCTGCTAGAAGAACTATCATTAGGTTCGATAATAGTTACTGGGAAAGAAAAAAACAGACAGAATAACATTGATATCACTATGGGAACTAACGACTCAGCTCAAGTAACAGACATAGTTGGAATATATATAGCCCATATCTTACATAAGGAACTTGATACCCTCCAAGGAGGAGTTTATAGAGACGATACACTCCTTTAAGCTGAAAACCTAAATAATCAAAACTTGGAAAGATTACGGAAAAAGATTAGAATCTTCTTCAATAAACGAGGCATCGCTTTCGAACTTAATTCTAAAAAAAGCTAACTTCTTAGATGTATCAATCAATCTAAACACAGGACTAATAGAGCCCTTCCATAAAAATAACGAATACATTAGCTCAAACCACCTTCGCTCCATAATTAACTGCACATAGTGTATCCCTTAGAATTTCACGCTTATCTTCTAACCTAGAGATTTTTATGTACACGTGAACTACTACAACATAGCTTTACGTAGGGCAGGCCACAAGGAGAGGCTCAAATACATACCAGATACAAACAACAACAACACATCTAACAACAATAACATCACCCACACCTATAGAAATAGCAAATATAGAACTAAACATAGAAATAGACAACGAGCACCAGAAATAAATGAACCGAATACTAATATAAGGACCCCCAGGAACTATAGAAAATCCAGAGATAGGAAATACTTATAGTTCAATCCAATATTTAACTCCTCTATAAAAACCAAACTAGCTTCTACATTCTTTGACAAGCACTTCCCTAAACTTCACAAATACGATAAAATCTTTAATAGAAAAAATATCAAACCGTCTTACTCTACTGCAGCCAACAAAGAATCACACATAAAGAAAATTAACTATAGAATAATCTCTAATGAAATTAACCTACAAACAAACACCATAACACCAAATATAAAACACAAACACAACCTCGCAACCACACACACGTCAGAACGCATCCCAACAAAACATCAACAAACCCAAATCTCAACCCATACATAACAACATACAAAACCGCATCGAAGAACCGGCACACAGGAAGGCCTCAAAATGTAACTGTCACTTACCGGATAAGTGCTCACTACACAATAGATGCCTGGAGTCAAATATAGTGTACCTGTGTACTATAAATTCAGGCAACTTAGCATGGTACTACATAGGTTCTACGGCTGGGGAGTTAAAAAAGATATGGTACGTTCACATACAAGCTATAAACAACCGTAGACTAATGAACACAACAATGCTCCCCAATAAAATCTGGCAGCTTAAGGATACAAACCAAGAATACGGGATTAGCTGGTCGAAACTGTCGGGGACAAAGGCCTACAGAAATGAAATGTCCCACTGCGGACTTAGCAATATGGAGTTGCTCCATATTTTAACGTATGACAAAATGCTGTTTAACAGCAAAATAGAACGGTCAATTTTCTGTACGCATAAAGCAGCTACTAAATTCGTTAATTTCAAACCAACATGATTCAATCCAACAATCCGATAATTCAAACTTAGAGTCTATTATAATAACCCATATTATTAACTGTCAATAGATCAACTAATCACTGAATCAACATCGTAATCTCCTAACCTTTCTTACTTTCACTCTCTTTCCCTGAAACTATTTCACCTCTTCCATTATATCCTATCATGTTCTTTCCACCTTTCACGTAACTTCCAATTTATTAATTTATCCTTTATTTATCACTGTACCATTTCTTCATAATATAATCCTCTGTAATTTAACAAATACATATATGTATATATTTAATATTTTCATATTTATACCATCACATCTTTATACTCTAAACCACCACCACAGCTTTTTTAACAATCATATTATGTTCACTTTTTTTCACACATATATATTTTTTTAACTTATTTTTATCATCTTTATTCTAACTTATTTATTATTATTTATTTATTATTTATTATTTTTTATTTTATTTTTTCTCTCTCTCTTCTTCTTTTTTTTCTTTTTACTTTTTTCTTTTTTCTTTTTCTTTCTTTATAACTGATGTTGTGATTTGAATTTTCCTAGTATATTACAAACGCCGTGTATAATTTGAATCAGTTATTCTGATGATTTGATTAGGCATACATTGTATTTAAAATTGAGTGACACAACTTTAAATGATTAGCAAATTTTAGTCACCCTAGTCAATGAAACAATTGTTAATACTGTAAATAAAACACTTTCTGTACCGTTGACCATGTTATTCTTCACTCTTTCGCTATATATATATATATATATATAAGTTTATCCCGGGTTCAATCGGGGGTAACCACAGTAAATAAGGTTCTCAATACAAAGCAGATTATAACTATTTAATATAGAAGGGCTTCTACAGGACTAGAACTATTTCATTCGGGAGAAATCATCAGGAAGCTCATATATATAATAGTAATAAATATCATCTCTATTTATTCACTATACATATTTCGAAGATGCAAACTTTTATTTATGTATAACATGAAGCAAAATATGCCCTCTTCAGACAAAATACATAGAAAATGTATAATTTTTTCATTTTCATGATATGCTGGGAGACAAACACCCTGGACAGATCGGTGACCACCAAACATACGACTAGAAAAACCTCATCACAAAAGGCGGTTACGTGATTGGGTGAAAAATTACAGTTGGTTTAAACGTCTCATAAATTATATAAAATATAGCATAATTAGATTGGTCAGAAAAAAACAAAAGAAAAATTTACCGTCATTCAGCCTTAACTTTGCTTATAATCATTATAGATAGATATTAAATCGAAAGTATATATTGTATCAGTAAAATATATTCCGTTAAGACAGGAATAATATTATGGAGACATAATAATAAAGGGGAAAGAATTCGGATTATAGTATTTTCATGTAAGCTATCCTTTATGATTTATATTTTGGATTGGCAGTAGCGGTATATGGTTGGACGCCATGTTTTGCAGCAAAGAGTTCCGGCCCTTTATGGTCTGAGTTCAAATACCGCCGAGGTTACCTTTGCCTTTCATCCTTACGGGGTCGATAAAAGTAATACACCGGGATAATTGCTGTACTTGTGCAAAATGTAGAAACAAATATTTATATTTAGATGTTGAAATTAATGAATAGAAAAGTATTTAATAGTTGATATGATTCTCTTTATTTTTTTTTATATATTGTTAAGTATGCTTTAATATGAGGTGATACATTATTTATTTTAGAAGGGAGCTAATTATCTATGTTAAGAATTATCAATTCAACAATGTTATTTAAAATAGATGATATTAAAACATAGAATAATTACTTATAATGAAAAAAAAGGTTAGTATAGCCGAATTTATCAATCTCTGTTAAAATTAATTCATTTAGATACAACCTAAATTACACTGAAGGAAGATTATAAGACAGAAAAAAATAATCGGAGAAAATAACGGAGAAAAATAACGGGGGAAAAAGTATTTAAATTCTTTAGTCATGTAGTTTCGGTTGTTTTAAAGAGAATACAAAATCATTTAAAAATTAAATATAAAGGAATAATACTTATCTTATAATCTTATTGTTTTTTTTAAATATATAACATTTAATTAAAATTTTAAATGTATTCAAGAATAAGTAGAGGTAAGACTTAAAACTATATATAAACCAATTTCTATTAATTATGTAAACCAATTTGAAACTTAACTAAAGATTCTATGGAACGATTTTGAAAAACAGTGGAGGCAAGAATTACATATTTTAAGTTATTTATTAATAATTAATTTTCTATACTTAAGAATATAAAGAATTTTAGTGGTACATCAGTTACAACATTTAGAAATGAAATAATTTATATAAGGTAAAGCGTTAGAGAGCTTTTGCCAAGAAAGAAAATATTTTATATTTTTATTTTTAAGTGACCAAATTAATTCAGATAAGCCAGTACTAAATCTCTTATTCTCTCTCTTAAACGTTCATGTGGCGGTGATTATACCAACTTTCCTAAGATTTAGAGGAAGTAGCACCTATATAAGTATTATACTTATCTTTTGCTTTGACATTTGTAAATTAGTTTACGGTGAAGACAGGTTTTATTTAATGAGCAAGTGTAACTATTTTTACAATTGCAATTACCCCCGCTCTTATTTGATTATGCCATTCTATTTTCATAGTTCGAGTTGTTGGTATAATTGGTGTTAATCAGGGAGTTGATTATACTATTAATGATTGGTCGATTATCGTTAGGGGTTAATTCTACATGAATAGTTCCAAGATTTTTATTATTTACTTTAGCTATATGTTGGACAATATTCATTCATACAGGTTGAGTATGAGAGTTCAATTCTACTATAAGTATGCGTTTTTTTTTGGGGGGGGGGGGGTGCATTTATCAAGAGCATTGAAGAATAAGTGGGCTAAAGTTTTCCCGATTCCAAGCGATAGTAGTTCAGAGAATCATAAAATAGAGCGAGAACGGATTTTTGTATTATGCTTATTGGTTTTATAGGAGTTATATCTATTATATGATTGATTTGATATTGTTCTCTGGTTTATGCTATGGATATTGTCAAAAGATGTATGTGTATAAGTATCTTTTATCTATACATTCAATGTTACCAAGGTAACCTGCTAGCCTCATCAACAATGTCCTTATTAGCTGAGAGTCTAGAGATTCTTTGCTGAACGCTGTTAAGTATAGCCTTTTAAACCTTTCTCTGTGGTTTGAATGGAAGCTAACATAATTAAGGTTTTCATTTAATTTATTGAACGGACAGTAACGGCCAGACTTAAGGTTTAATTTTAGTTGGGATCGAAACTTTAGAAGTGGTATTATTCTGTCGAAGATATTTTTACTAATAATACCTAACTCAGATTTAGATGAAGCTATAAGTCTGACAGGTAGTTCAAAATTACACTTATGATCTTTCATATATAAATATAAATATAAATATATATATATATATATATATATATATATATATAGGACACACTCATAGGCAGGGACTACCCTGCATCACTAATTGTCAATGGAATCCAACGTGCCCTAAAACTCAGTACCCAGGACCTTAGACACCCTAAAGTAAATCAACCAAAACTAAAAGCTCTTCCATACATCTCCACACACAACCCCCTCAACAATGAGGCCTTTGACACCATCCTCCAGAACATCCCTGTATTGAAAAAGGACCATAGAATGAACCAAATTCTACGAACACACGATATCATAAAGAGCAAAAGTCAATCCAAGTCAATGAAAAACATCTTAACACATGCCAAATTACTGCCAACCACAACAACGAAACCCACAGTAAAAAAATGCGATAGACCCAACTGTGGAATTTGCATCAACCTAATAGAGGGTTCGGAATTCTATTTCAAAGATGGATAACGTTTTATAGTAAAACACAATTTCACATGTGCATCGGAAAATCTAATATATGTATTAACTTGTTCAGGTTGTCGAGAACATTACATAGGCCAGACCAAAAATAGCCTCCGCCAACGCATGACTGTCCATAGATCCCAAATTAAAATATGGGAATACAGGAAAATACCACTGAGTGAACACATTGATACCTGTGCCGCCCAAAATCATCCCAACTTCAGAATCTTTCCCCTCTACAAATTTAAAGATAATGCCACCCACACCCAGCGCATCAGTAAGGAATCTTACTTCATTAACAAATACGGACCCCATCTAAACACTTCTCCCTAAGACGAACCCACAACATACACACGTCAACATACATACCTACATCAGCACACATCTCTACCACTTATAAACACAATGACACACGTAAACACACATGCTCTATGGTGCAATACAAAAAAATATATGTGCATATATATATGTATATGTGTATATATATATATATATATATATATATATATATGTAGTGAATATATGTATGTGTATATATATATAGTGAATATCATTCACACCTTTTATTGTTAAGATTTTTGATGTTCTATTAAGAGAAGCGATTCTACTGAAAAAATCGAATAATGTACACCATTTTACCAGGGGGAAAAACATACTTGTCCACCCACACACACACACACACACATATATACACAAACACATACACACGCGTACATCAACATACAAAGAGACTTATACACACACACACACGCACTTCTCCGTATAAGACAAAAGCTGAAAAATATCTTTTGACATGCTAAAATACCCCCCCATTGCTTTCAGACACATTCTTACTGACCATCGAATTACTCTGCTATACACACACACACACACACACACACACCCACACACACACACACACGCACACCCACACACACACACACTTATCTTAATAGCCATTTGACACACATCCCTGCTGGCCATTGTCGCAGCATCGAACACCTTACTACTACTACTACATACACACACACACACACATACACACACACACACACACACACACACACACACACACACATATTTGTTGTGAAAGAGTCATTTCTCAATCTTGGCGCAAAACCAATTTTTTATCCACATGACCTCTACCGACCAATCAAAATTGTTTTGACCAACCAAGAATTTTTGCTGGAGCCACTTTTTTAACATAAAAACAGTCTTGGCGCAACATCAACTTTTTACATTCACATGACCTCTACCGACCAATCAAAATTGTTTTGACCACAAGCATTTTTGCAACACAAAAATAACGCTGGAGCCACTTTTTTAACATAAAAACAGGTAGAATTCCCAAAACTAATCAGATCAGAGCAAACAGCACGGACACTATATCTCAAAATTATTTTTGAAAAGCATTTAGAAATGCGCAACCGGTAAAAACTTAAAAACTTAAAACCACAACTGAATACTAACCCATACAATCACTAATACTCTTTTATTCCTAATTAAACCATTTTTCAACTGTGAACAATTTGTCAGCATTTTCTATTCCGTTTACCAATATATATATATATATATATACATATATGTGTATGTGTGTGTGTGTGTGTGTGTGTGTGTGTGTGTGTGTGTGTGTGTGTGTGTGTGTGTGTGTGTGTGTGTGTGTGTGTGTGTGTGTGTGTGTGTGTGTGTGTGTGTAAAACACAACCAAGCTATAAGCAGAGTAGGGCGGACACAGAGAAATGACTTCTATGAATGAACATGTATGTGAAAGTTAATTCCTCTTTTTATTTTATTTTCATTGCCTTCATCATTATTATTACTATTATATTTGTACAAATATGCAACTTAACAATATTCTGCATATCCGCAATTGATAATGCATATATATATATATATATATATATATAGTATTTACGTATCGAAACTGGGCGAAACGTACGTAGGTGATATTTTCAATAAACATGTTTTAACGGTCTATTCTCCGATTTTTCACTTTCCCACGTATATATATATATATATATATATATATATATATATATCCTCAGCATTCTCGTGTAGCATCCACCATCTGAGTGAGTTTCTTGGTCTGTGTCCAAGTCTCAGACCCGTGCACCAGCACCGACTCCCCTACAGCAATGTAGAGGCGGATCTTCTGATCCTCATGAAGATCCGACTCCCACACCGATCTCAAGCTGTGGCACGCCGCCCAGGCTTTGCTCTTCCTCTCAACCATATCATCTTCCGTATTCCCAAACTTTGCTCCCAAATACAGGAAGTCCCCAACTAATTCCAGTGGATTCCCGCCTACATTAATCAGTGTACACTGAGGATGAAACACTCAGATCTGTATGGGAGCATCCCAAAAGTCAGCTCAAAAGTGACACAGAGGAGACTGAAGTTAGCTGGACATGCTCACCGATATCCAGCGTTGACACTGCACACAGTGCTCCTGTTGGAGTCCCTGCATGGACATACTGGAAGGGGAAAACCAAGGTTAACGTATGTTGATGTCTTAAGGAGAGACACTGGTCTGTTGGAGACGCAGGACATGGCAGCCATAATGAGGGACAGAGACCGCTGGAGAGAACTCGTCCATCATGGATCTTGGGAATTTTACCCGCCCTATATATATATATATATAACGAAGGAAATGTGGTAAGGAACCAGGTGGACCATAACGCACCAAAGTACTCAATACTTGAGGTAGTAGAGTGGGTAATAGGAACCAGTAAGACCCCGACAGCTGAGCTCAAGCCGTTTCGACGGCTAATTCTGGACTAAATGAACATTTATCCTGGTATTTAAATAGCCGATCTTCTCAAGGGGTAATTCCATATATGGTCAAAGTGATTGTCAAAAATCAGTAGTAATTCTGTGGTTGCAAATTAGTAGGGGAGATGGTGGCTAAACCTGCCAGTAGGAGAAAGAGGGGAGGGGGTGGAGTAGACCCAATCAAGCGATGGTAGTGCCAGCTACAGCTGGGCATGAGGTCAAAGAAGATACAGGGGAGGGGGAGGGGGAGGAAGTCGGAACGGTAGGTAGAACAATGGGGGGTAGAAAAATATATTTAGGAAAGAAAAAATACTGAGAGTGAAGAAAAGCAAATAAGTGTAAAGAAAAAAGTAAAGTAAATTAAATTCTACGACCTAGGTCTCAGGCTATTGTTAGGCTAGAATAAAATAAAGAAAGAAAGAAAGAAGTAAAGAAAGAAAGAAATAAAGAAATAACGAAATAAGTAAAAGAACTAGGTGGGACGAAATAGGCAAGGACCCTTTTAAGAGGTATAAGTACGTAAATGATACGGTGACGGGTCAACAAAAGGGGCCAAAATACTAAAGAGACTACCGCGAAATAAATAATAAAGGTTTCCATCCCGGGCCAGCAACGACCCAGTGCAGCAAAGTGAACTTGTACGAGATAATAATTCTGAGTCCCGAGAAAAATATATACTAATGTTAACTCTAAAAGATCTAAAACAAGCTACATGAAAGTTCGTACGAAATAAAGGTAGAATACGGAGAAATAAATTCAGAATCCACCCCGCCCAGAAGAAAAGCGAAGCAAGAAATACTGAAACGAAAAAATAAGGCATATTTTTCTACCCCCCATTGTTCTACCTACCGTTCCGACTTCCTCCCCCTCCCCCTCCCCTGTATCTTCTTTGACCTCATGCCCAGCTGTAGCTGGCACTACCAACGCTTGATTGGGTCTACTCCACCCCTCCCCTCTTTCTCCTACTGGCAGGTTTAGCCACCATCTCCCCTACTAATTTGCAACCACAGAATTACTACTGATTTTTGACAATCACTTTGACCATATATGGAATTACCCCTTGAGAAGATCGGCTATTTAAATACCAGGATAAATTTTCATTTAGTCCAGAATTAGCCGTCGAAACAGCTTGAGCTCAGCTGTCGGGGTCTTACTGGTTCCTATATATATATATATATATATATAGTGAAAGAGTGAAGAATAACATGATCGGCTGTACAAAAAGGGTTTTATTTACAGTATTAACAATTCTTTCATTGATCAGGTGAGTCTAAAGGGCGATAATCACTCGAGGTTGCGTCAATCGACGTTAAATACAGTGTGTGTCTCTGATCAAATCATCAGAATACTGGAGGGTGTAACACATGATATTTGTATTTATAAATACATCGGAGAATCAAAACAATAACATCAATAATGAAAGACAATAAAAGATAATAATAATAAAGAAGTTAGAATGAAAATGATAATGATGTAAAAAATAAGTAAAAAATAAGTACATAATGCGATTGTTGATAATAGTAGTGGTGGTGATAGTTGAAGTTACAGGGGTGAGTAAGTGGATGTGAAAATAGTGATGACGGTAGAGATAACAATAACACGAAAAGGAACATTAAATAGGTATGTAGTTTAAATGCAAGAGGTATGATCAAATCCCAGAAGATTAGAATAAAAAAATTAGAAATAAAAAATAACAAATAACAGATAAAAGATAAAAAATAATAGATAAAAAATAAGTGAGAGGGGAAGAGATAAGGGACAGGAGACAAAGAGTAGGGATAAGGATTCGAGGATAAGGCATAAGGGGTAGGGCTAAGAACGAGGAAGGAGTAGATTGATTGATAGAGAATAAAAAGTGAAAGGGGCAGTGATGATATACGGGTGGTTAATGTCGAACAGACTGATTGTGTTATCTTAATGGAGGTGATGTGGCTATAGAGAGAGAAAGAGAGAGAGAGAGGGAGTGAGAGAAAGGTTGGGAATTTATGATGTTGATTTAATGACCAGTTAGTCAGTTGACAGCTAATAACAGTGGGGTGGTGTAGAGCTAGTACATTAAAACTCGGGTGGTTCTGCTTAGATTCTCAGATTGCTGGATCGAATCATGCCGGTTTCACGTTAGAGAACTTGGCAGTGCTTTGTGCCTACAGAAAATTGATCGTTCTATTTTGTTGTTAAGCAGCATTTTATCATACTTTAAAATATGGAGCAGCACCGTATTGCGAAACCGCAGTGGGACATTCCATTATTGTAGGCCCATGCTCTCGATAATTTCGACCAGCTAATCCCATATCCCTGGTTGGTGTCCTTAAGCTGCCAGATTTTTTTGGCCAATTCTTTGAGTTCTCTAGTGTAAGGTTTTCCATAGAATGTCTATGTACATATCATTTTGTTATCAATTCCCCAGCTGTAGAACCTATGTAGTGCCATGCTAAGTTGCCCGATTTGATAGTACACAGGTACCTATACTTGATTCGAGGCATCTACCTTGTAGTGAGCATTTATCCGGCAGGTGGCAGTTACAGTTGGAGGCCTTTCTGCGTGCAGGCTCTCCGTTGCGGTTTTGTATGTTGTTAGGGTTTATTGAGGTTTGGTTGCGATGCACCCTGACGTGTGTGTCGTTAAGATGTTGTTATGTGTTTTGTGTTTTGTATTTCATGCTATGGTGTATGTTGGTAGGTTATTTTCCTTAGAGTTTCTTCTATAGTTAATTTTATGTATGTGTGATTCTATGCTGGCTGCAGTAGAGTAAGAGAGTTTGATAGATTTTCTGTTAAAGATTGCATGGTATTTGTGTAGTTTAGGGAAGTGTTTGTCAATTAGCTTAAGGAAAGTAGAAGGTAGGTGGGTTTTTATAGGAGTTGGATATTGGTTTGAACCATAATTCTTTCCTATCAGTTGATTTTCTATAGATTCTAGGGGTCCCTATTAGCGTTCGGTTCGGCTATTTCTGGTTCTCGTGGTCTATTTCCATGTTTAGTTCTATATTTGTTATTCCTATGGGTGCGGGTAGTTTAGTTGTCGTTAGGTTTGTTGTTGCTACCTCGATCTTGTATATATTATTGCCCCTTCTTGTGGCCTGCTTTATGTAAGGCTATGTTATAGAAGTTTGCATGTTCGTTAACAATCTCTAGGTTAGAGGATTGGCGGGATATTCTGAGGGATATACTATGTGCTATCGAGTTAATTATGGAGCGAGGGTGGTTTGGGTTATAACTAATGTAGGCTAGATTTTCGTTATTTTTATGGAAGGGCTCTATTAGTCCTGTGTTTAGGTTGAGTGTTACATCTAAGAAGTTTGCTTCTTTATAGTTAAGTCCGAAAGTGATACCTAGCACTAGTCTATTGAAGAAGACTCTGATGTTTTCCGTAATCTTTCCATGCTTTGATTGTTTAAGTTTTTAGCTAAAAGTAGCGTGACAAAATTTCTTATATATATATAAATAAATATATATATATATATATATATATATATATATATATATATATATATAATATGGAAAACGAAGAATCAGTGATGCATGGGAACACAATTTATTACGTATTACAATTGTTTCTCCGGCGAACAGCTCGTAGTGCGATCTGTTTGTGGATCGAATCTGACTCTGGATTCGCAAGTCCCTCAGATACGTCTAGTGATTTCGATATATATATATATATATATAAAGATATATATATATATATATATCTTTTCGAGCGGATCGTGTTGGCAGAAGGAAGTGTGGATCTGCCATTTTCCTTCATGATTCCTTTACAGCAGTGTGCACAACAAACTGTGTACAACAAACCCAATGACCTGATATTAGTTGGGCTCTATAGGCCACCACAAACACCCATAATCTGCTGCAAAGAATGCCTCAACCGCATTAAATTTTTTATTAAACAGTGCTATTCTAGCAACATACTTTGGATGGGAGACTTTTATCTACCCTGTGTCGATTGGTCTACAAGCTTTTTGAAACCAGGCACTCCAACCTCAACCACTGACGAAGCAGTCGCGTCATGAATGAATGTTTCTTGTCCCAACTTGTCCTTGCACCAACAATGCTTCAGAAAAACATTCTGGATCTAGTGTTTAGTAACCACACTAACACTATACATAATTTTACAGTGGAAAAAACCCTTCTCACAGACAATGACATGGTTCTTTGTAACCTGAGATTACGCCAGCCGAAAGTTAATCGTAGGGACCTCTTTCCAGCCCACCCATTGGATCTGTACAATGTCAACTGGGATGCAATTATGAACGAACTATCACATGTTGACTGGTCTTTTACACACGCACACATTTCAACCAATATGAAAACATCTTGGCAGATCTTTGTAGACACTGTCACAAATATATGTACAAAACACACCCCACCAAAACCTGTGAACAAAACTAAGTGCAGTATCCCTCAAAACAGAAAAACAATGGTCAGAAAAACTTTTGTCCGGCCCCACTTTTTTGTCCGACCCCACCTTCAATACTGTTGTCCACTGTGGTGTCCCCACGCGAAACAAAGTATCATGAAAGTTGAAGTACCCCAAAGATCGATTACAAAAAATGATAGATGGCATGACAGGCCTTGACTATTGGAGTCGATTAGAAAAGCTCAAACCTTATTCTCTCCAAAGTCGCCGTGAGCGCTACATTTTCTACATGGTGTGCAAAATATTCCATCAACTTTGCCCAAATGATTTTGGCGTCAGCTTTAATGTACACTCAAGGCTTGGGCCCCATGACAAAAATCTCACTTGCATCTCATAACAACAATACGGCACAATTAATTCACCTCAAAGGCCCTGCTCTCTTTAACATTACACTAAAACACATCAATACAGAAACAGACCCCATCAAGTTCAAGAAGTCTTTGGAAAAATTCCTTCAAGAAATCCCGGATAAGCCTCCTACACCCGGATATCCCTCCGTAAACAATAACTCTCTGCTCGAGTGGGCCATCATGCCCACACCCTGATTTGCAAGACTTCGCCAGGTGGTGCTATTAAGTTAGACATGGCCTGGGTCAATACAGTCCGAAACCTATCAAAGTTATCAAAGTTATATATATATATATATATATATATATATATATCCTCTAAGGTAAATCATATTGCAATCTTGTTTAATCGATATCTTTGTACATAATAGCGTTGGATTTGTACATGAAAACTGTCGTATTTAGATGTGTCCGTGTCAATAACACAAATAATGTTGATATTCTAATTAACGGAACATTTTATTAAAACATGTTTAATATTAGTAAATGTGTCTGTATTTCTGTCAGACATATAAATATATTCCAAATCCACGTGAATGTGGTGGAGCAATCACTGATGAAATCCAACGGAGGTTTATTACATCAACGTGAGTAGTGGCAAGTTATTAGACTAACATCTGTCTCTACCCAAGCGCTTCTTTTATTAATATCATAAGGAAACACGGTAGAGGGTCGGACGCCTTGAGTTCAAATCCCGCCGAGGTTAACTTTGCCTTTAATCCTTACGGGGTCGATAAAATGAATTACGAGTCACGCACTGGGGTCGATTTAATCGATTTTCCCTTCCCCCAAAATTACTGGCCTTGTGCCTATATAAGAAACCAATATCATAAAGCAACATACACAGACTTATAATTAAATTCAGATAGTCAATTATACATGTAATGAATATCAGTCTTTATTTAAATATGGATATTCCTCTGATAGGCAATATTTTAAGGTTTCGTTTTATGTATCTTACGAAATTAGGCACACCATTTTCTATCCTGATTGTATTTGAATTGAGTTTGAATTATTTCCCCACATCTTACGTTAACTATTTTTCCATTTTGACGCTATAGTCACTTATATATATTATGGAATACTGTTGGCTTCTTGCTACAATAATTTCTATACTTTTCATTTATATATATATATATATATATATATATATATATATATATATATATATATATATATATATATATATAAATATATATATATATATATATATATATATATATATATATATATATATATATATATATATATATATATATATATATATATATTGTTATACTTGGGGAGGGTCATATTGTTGTAATACTATTGCCAGAATTAATAACAGAACACACTCAATGTTTCGTTGGTTTTCGCTTCTGTAACTTTCATATCAGTTAATTTATTCGGGCCTCAATTTTACCATTGACTGACTAACGGTCAAAAATACAGATATACTATAGACACAAACACATATATATAGTCTAACAAAGTTATTTCGTTGCACATCTGCAACATCGTCAGCGGTGCTGTTATGTTTCCTCCTGTTGTATTGTATGTCTACGCCATCTTTATTTAATCTGTTTATTTATTTATATATATATATATATATATATATATATATATATATATATATATATATATATAATATATATATATATATATATATATATATATATATATATATATATATATATATATGAATGTATATATAGTGTATTTTGCAATACACTGTATGCTCAATTTTCAGCGGACAGGAGGAGTAGTGAGCTTTGATAAGTACCAACAAGTACGAAACAGAGCTCTGTCAGCTAATCCCCCCTTGTTTGCTGAAAATTGAAGTAAGTGACATTGTCACTACTTTAAAACAATAGCGTAAGGTCTTCAAAATTCTTTTATCTAAGCATACAGTGTATTGCAAAATAGACTATATATACATTCACATATATATATCGCTATTTCAGAGCACCAATTCTAATTTATATATATATATATCCATATAAATCATTTAACATTATTTAGCATTCCCAGTTTATATGTGACACTAGAAACCATTATGTTTCTGCCCTTTACCTCTGTCCAAGTAGAACACGTGTTGATCACATTTGCTTAACTATTTAAGACATTTTTTTTCATTTTTCAACAAAACAGAGAAATTGTGTTAAAAAATATAAAAGATATGCTTGGCTAGAAATGTCATGTTTAAGCACTGGGCACCATATAATGCGGCTCACTATGAAGTGAGCCGCACTGCTAAATTTTTCAAAGCAATCCTGAATTTAGACGTGCCATTCAGAAAGCAAAACAGGTTGCAATTTGCCTATGGCTGATATATATATCATAACGCATCGAATAATGATATTCATCCAATGAGAATATTTATTAAAGAATGTAAACCCGGAGTTTGATATTAATATATGGATTTCTATTTCTGACAGTCATCTGCATCTATGCGAATAATAGCAAGTTATCAGACCAAATTCTGTTACCATCGACGCGCTCGTCATCTTAAACTAATAAGCACCACATGGGTTCATTATATCTCACCATATATAATTTACTCCTGTGAGATGATGGCAAATGTAATTAAAAGCCAAGTTTTTGATTAAATGTCGATATTGCTGTGATTTATTTGGTTTTTGATCTGGCAGGAAATTCGTAGAAACAATCGACGAATTAACTGCTATTGCTTTCAATTGAAATCACCAGTCTTGTTACCACCCATCTGATTAGATATCGATTTCTCCCCATATCATCAGGCAGAATTTATAAAGGAATGAATTTGGTTAATAAATTGAAGCTAAACTCTCAAATAATAGTTTGTAATATTCTGTAAAATGTGCCAAAAATATTGCCTCATCTGTTCTGACAAAAATAATTTACAAGTCATTCTAGAATATTAGTTTCCATGCAGTAGGTGCCAGGACTTCCTGGTTAACGTTTATATAATAGCTATTGACTTACAGAATCTAAATATATTTCAAAATTATTTTATTATTTAGATTGCAACTAGACTGAAGCTTAATATCTTCAGTATGGATGTATGTGTGTATGAAATGCCCTGCGTGTACATGTTTTACCCGTTGAAGGGTGTCACGAGCCACGTTCAGAACTCCAGTTGTCTAATAATACTGGAGGTCAAATATGACTGAACCTTCTGTATCACTTTACTGCGACTACCAACGTTATTTGACAGACATTAGGCCACATTTTAATTTAACTTAGTTCTAATCATGTAAATTTCCAAGGCTGTCTTCCGAGCCTTTCTACTCTATAATGCCTAATAAATGTAAAGATTATTTCTCATGTTTGTAATTTTAAATAGAAAAGTTGTTGGTTGGCTATAGTAAGTATATTAGCACCAACCTAACCTATTAGTATAATAATTGTGGAGGTGAGTATGACCTACCCAGGAGTTAAATAAAATATGCGATTAATAGAATAAAATAGAAAATAAAAACTGTATTCTATCTAATCCCATGCATTGCCATATCTATTTTGATTCCGTCTTAAACAGATTCTTTAAACACGAAACATAATATATTAACAAAATTAAATTTTGGAATTCATTTAAAATTTGCAGTTCATAAAATAAGCTAGCAATTTACTTCACTATCTATATGACTTCATTCTATTCACATATACTTCTTTTTTTTCTGTGTGTGGTAAACTATTTATATACACAGCTATCGTATTCTCAAAGCAAATGAAAGGACTTATTCATATGAAATCAAATTGCGACACAGCTGTGTTTGAGAAATTCTTATAAATATTTGGATATATTATATAATAATATTTAAGTTAGCGTTAAAATAACTAACGTGTAGATGATACAAATTGAATGAGAGAAATATATATATATATAGCGAAGGAAATTCAATATTATTAATTCACGAATATAATTTATTATTTAAAGAAGTCAACATATGAAGCATTGGGAAATTTAGAATTTTGAAAGAATCAATAGACTTATTGCTTGTAGTGTTCTACAGAGTGGGGGGCTGCTTGAGATCTACTCCCAACGAGATCAGCTTTGCTTTTAATTTTTACATGGTCGATAAGTACCACTTACGCACTGTCGAATTAATCGGCTTCACCCCTTAAATTACTAGCTTTGTAACAAATGTAGAAAATATTATTACTAGTTTGGTTATAGGCACGTGTTACAAATTGCTCTCGTTATCTTGTTGTTATTTTCATTGCTACCCAATGTAATTTGTCGAAAATATAATATATTTTTATAGTTAAACTAACCAGTATTTTCATCCGTCAATACAAGCACAACTACTACATCCAACACCACCAACATTATTACAACCACAATTGCTATCAAAAAGAAAGCACACACAACCAAAAAATAGCAGACACCAAATTTCGAGCTAGTGAGGAGGACCAAAGAAGATTTGATGGCGCTCATAGCGCGATGTGAACATACTGAGATAGGAAAATAAATGTTTGCTACCAACGCATTTAAAGACCCATAAGTATTAAGGACATTGCGTATGCCTCTTGATAAAAACAAAAGCATAAGGGAAAGCTTTCCATATGTCGGATGAAGAGCTAATGAAGAACCTAAACCCAACCAGGTATGGAATTTGAGTCAACAGACCTCCAACATGGCTGGGAGGGTGACTAAAATCCCTTTTTCTCTTAACTAATTCCGGCCAACATAGCTAATTCAAAAGTACTTGCATAAATGTACGTGGCCTGGAGTAATCCGGAAAATAGGTTACATGCTCAAAGACCTCAAATAACTAAAGATAGATGTCATACAGGATTTCCAAGAAACACCTAATCCACTTTTGTGAGGTGTTTGAGATATACACAGGTCATTATTGGCCAGGAATTGGAATGCGGGGTCGTTGCGGTTTGTAGTAAAGGCCAGGTTCTCTAGATATGAACATCTTTCTGGACACGGACGGTACGTTTTTTGCCTTCGATTTTAGCAATGGTATTTGCTGTTAGACTGGTTGTCAACTATATTCTGATTTCTTCAGTTGTATGGAAGCCTTTCTCGAAATGTCTCACGCTTTATTGTTAGTGGGAGACAGGAACAGCAGCTTAGATGCACGATGAGTCCATGAATAATTAGGTGATAGAAGCGGGTGGTGCATAAGTCTCAAGAGCCTGTTCAGACAATTACAACTGTCTGTAAGATACGGTTACAGGAAGCATAAGGCGCCGTTACCGACACTTTAAGTTTACAGGTTATGGATTAGGACATTAGTTCAGAGACTGTAGTAGAATCAACTTATTTCTGTAACGAAGCAATAGAAAAACAGAGCAGTGGTGGAATTAGTTGTTAAATTTGAAGAGGCGATAAGGAGTATCATTGCCACCGACGTACTAGATACAATAATGAGAATAAGCGATTTCTTCAATGAGCAGCATGAATGTTGAATTGTCATTACTAAGGCACGTGCTCTAAGACACGAAGGACGACAGTTATTCTTTGAGCCCGAGTGGCAGAAGCACAGCCTGACAAGTCTATCTTTGATGGACCGAAATGAGCACATGCAGTTCGATTCTAAGCAGACACGTGCAGCTTTTCGACAGTACTTTGCACAGCTGCGAATCGAGGGTACGGAGTTGGTAATGGACTATATTTCTACATCGACGGTAAACTATGAAAGTTTGAGGGGAACAAACATTAATCCGAATAATTTGGTGGCTTTGTAGCTCGGCACACGATGAGGCAAATCCATGCAATTCAACAGCTTCTTTGGACGCTGGACGGACAGTCCGATGATGTTGCTCGGTGTGTGTTTCTTGTGAATTGGAGTTGGGATGAGATTACGAGCAGAGTGGTAACTTCTACCTAGAAAGGGGCCGAGAGGAAGCTATAGCCGAAGGTTACTATGGAGGTGGTGAACGCGTACATCACATCTGTCATCTATTAACGCCTGACTGTCGTGCCTTGATCCCATCCACGCGTTTCTCATTTAGGGCATCTATTTATCAAATTCTTGTGAAACGAACTTATTCTCCTAGTGAGGCGTTCCATCTGCTTTTAGTATCTTCTACGCAGAGGGTTAGGCATGGTCTGACTGATGATGCGCAAACATGCAGATTTAGTCACGTTTTTTCAGATAAGTGTCTATGACAGACCTCCATTCGTGGATTAATCAAAAACCGAGACTGAGCAGCTGGCATCCGGAATGTTGCCTGGTGTTCACAACCCTCTACCTGCCTGGCAATGCGGTCAGTAAAACTCCTACTTTAGCGTTCTATAAAGGACAAATGGTGTGCAAGATCGATTACGTTCTCGAATAAACTGCAGGTATCGTCAAAGTCGAAGTAACCAGTCTGTACCGGAGGATTTCATGCCGGAGTCTACGGACAATTTCCAAAAATCCCGGACTTAACGGTGAGAACTGGCGTTTCCAGAGAAATTCTACCGGCACAGGAGTACTGTCAGACTAGCCAGTCCAAACTGCGCACAGACAGAGTAAACCATTCTGTGCGCACTTAGTTAGAACATTGCTCATTTGCGGGGTTTTGTCGCACAGCTATTATCGCCCGATTCCATCGTGAATATGACCCCCATCGTCTTCTTTGGGACGGAACGAGCAGGCCGTTTTCCTCTATCTAGTGGCTATAACGAAATAGGATGTGTGATGGGTGTGACTGAAAGGTCTGGAGACAGACACTTTCCTCTGAGACTAAGCCCACATCGACAATTGCAAGTGCCACTTGCAAAGGAAGGTGAAAGTGGAGAGTGAATGCTGCCTATAAGTAAAGTTTTTAAAAGTTGGATGAATATAGCGAGGATAGCCCACTGAGAGAGCCTATTCTGTATATGAGCCTTTTGGCTGTGGGGATCTTACATTACCCTGGGTGGCACTCCATAATTATTAGGGATTTATTTTATTAATTCGTTGTTGATTGTATCCTGTTATCTTATTTTTACAGGTTTTATGTAAATCCCACTCTCTCCGTTTTTGTAATGTCCTTTATGTCTCGACCCTACAAGGCAATAGAGAAATAATTACTATAAGTAGTAGTAGTCGAAATAAATTAGGAAACTAATGCAATAAAGAAGCTATGACGTAGAAGTATAACTGTTTGAAACATTTCTAGAAAGTGTACTAGGAAAACAAATTTCCTCAAATTTTGAGCAGAAAAAATAACGAACATAAATCAATGCGTACAAACTTCACCTCGCCACACTTATATACACATATAAATACATCTATGTGTATATATATATATTCATGTATCTATGTATATGTATATATATTCATGTATTATGCTTATATATATATATATATATATATATATATATATATATATATATATATATATATACATACATATGTATAGTGATATACAAATAAAAACACACACATATTTTATATTATATACATATATACACACAGAAATATATGTGTGTGTATATTTGTGTGTGCATGTATGGATATATATGTGTGTGTATGATGTGTATGTACATAATTGAGTAAATGACTTACTGGTTGACTGGCTGGAGAAAAAATAACACAATAATGTAGAACAAAATGAACGCTTAGAACAATAATTGCCTCATTTTAAACGTAGTTTCTCAATATATATATATTTTTACATGTATTCACACATACAAACACACACACACACACACACACATATATATATATATATATATATATATATATATATATATATATATGAAAAAGTGAGTCCTTCATCAGTGACCCTCCAACCGTCCAAGGCATTTCATCGCTTTAAGGGCCATATACCTCAGGTTGGTGCGAACAACGGCTAAAAAAAGTCGTTGGGACACGTAAATAAAGAGAACGTTAGATGAACAAACAAAATGGTTTAAGCAACAGAAAGTGAGAAGAAAGAGACAAGTCCCAGATTTCTATGCATATAAACTCGATAAAATCGTGAACTAGGGAATAAAGACCATCAAGCCTGGTTGAAATGTGAGCAAGGAAGGAATTTCGCACAGGTCTAACGGGGGGAAGAAGAAGGGGTCTGGTCTGCGAATTCGGTAAACATAAGTTCTGTGAAGACGCAGACGAGAGAGAGAGAGAACCATTTTGTTTGTTCACCCTAACGTTCTCTTTATTTACGTGTCCCAACGACTTTTTTTAGCCGTTGTTCGCACCAACCTGAGGTATATGGCCCTTAAAGCGATGAAATGCCTGGGACGGTTGGAGGGTCACTGATGAAGGACTCACTTTTTCATATGTATCCCATTTGCAACGCCGCAGCTCCATTCTTATCATATTTACATATATATATATATATATATATATATATATATATATATAACGGAGGAAATGTGGTAAGGAACCAGGTGGAGCATAACGCTCCAAAGTACTCAATACTTAGGATAGTAGAGTGGGTAATAGGAACGAGTAGGACCCCGACGGCTGAGCTCAAGCCGTTTCGACGGCTAATTCTGGATTAAATTTAGTCCAGAGACGGCTTGAGCTCAGCCGTCGGGGTCCTACTCGTTACTTTATATATATATATATATATATATATATATATATATATATATATATATATATATAAAGACAACCTTAACGGTTGGAGCTTCCTGGATAGGAAGCTCCAACCGTTAAGGTTGTCTTTTTTTCCCGGTATGTCAATAATTATTTATAAAACAAATCTTTATTTTATCTGATGAAAGCGCACCATAATTTTCACTCCAACTAATTAGTTTCTGCAATGGGATAAAGACAGTTACATAATCCAACTGTCGAGAATTCATTGCGTCATCAGGGAGTCTATTCTCAGCTGAGCCTCCAGGCAATGCGCGGACACTGGCGGCTCATATAAAAATAATAATTCGGTAGAAAGAACAGCTAGGCGAGGACTGGATTCTATGTACTGAAATTCTCACTGCTTCCAGTCAAATGGCCGATTCTAAAGAATCAATCACGTGACATAGAGGCCAGTTAGAAGGAATGGGATGGTAAGATGACTGACGCCTACTAACACCCCCCAAAAAAAAATGTTGAAGTGGTTTTGGCAGGTTTGCTCGACAAATCAGTGATTTGGTGATAAATATAGATAATTTAATATATCAACTAACATAGGCGCACAGATGTACGTCCATGCCAGCAAATACACAGGTTATGTCATAGTACCTAGGTGGTTCAATGCAGGAGGGTGCAGAACAATAATATAAAAGACGTAAAATAAGAAAATATTTTTAAAAAAATTAAAAAAAAATTTTTTACTTACTTACTTAAATTTTCACTCCAACTAATTAGTTTCTGCAATGGGATAAAGACAGTTACATAATCCAACTGTCGAGAATTCATTGCGTCATCAGGGAGTCTATTCTCAGCTGAGCCTCCAGGCAATGCGCGGACACTGGCGGCTCATATAAAAATAATAATTCGGTAGAAAGAACAGCTAGGCGAGGACTGGATTCTATGTACTGAAATTCTCACTGCTTCCAGTCAAATGGCCGATTCTAAAGAATCAATCACGTGACATAGAGGCCAGTTAGAAGGAATGGGATGGTAAGATGACTGACGCCTACTAACACCCCCAAAAAAAAAATTTTGAAGTGGTTTTGGCAGGTTTGCTCGACAAATCAGTGATTTGGAGATAAATATAGATAATTTAATATATCAGCTAACATAGGCGCACAGATGTACGTCCATGCCAGCAAATACACAGGTTATGTCATAGTACCTAGGTGGTTCAATGCAGGAGGGTGCAGAACAATAATATAAAAGACGTAAAATAAGAAAATATTTAAAAAAAAATTTTTTAAAAATTTTTTACTTACTTACTTAAATTTTCACTCCAACTAATTAGTTTCTGCAATGGGATAAAGACAGTTACATAATCCAACTGTCGAGAATTCATTGCGTCATCAGGGAGTCTATTCTCAGCTGAGCCTCCAGGCAATGCGCGGACACTGGCGGCTCATATAAAAATAATAATTCGGTAGAAAGAACAGCTAGGCGAGGACTGGATTCTATGTACTGAAATTCTCACTGCTTCCAGTCAAATGGCCGATTCTAAAGAATCAATCACGTGACATAGAGGCCAGTTAGAAGGAATGGGATGGTAAGATGACTGACGCCTACTAACACCCCCCAAAAAAAAAATGTTGAAGTGGTTTTGGCAGGTTTGCTCGACAAATCAGTGATTTGGAGATAAATATAGATAATTTAATATATCAACTAACATAGGCGCACAGATGTACGTCCATGCCAGCAAATACACAGGTTATGTCATAGTACCTAGGTGGTTCAATGCAGGAGGGTGCAGAACAATAATATAAAAGACGTAAAATAAGAAAATATTTTAAAAAAAATTTTTTTAAAAGTTTTTACTTACTTACTTAAATTTTCACTCCAACTAATTAGTTTCTGCAATGGGATAAAGACAGTTACATAATCCAACTGTCGAGAATTCATTGCGTCATCAGGGAGTCTATTCTCAGCTGAGCCTCCAGGCAATGCGCGGACACTGGCGGCTCATATAAAAATAATAATTCGGTAGAAAGAACAGCTAGGCGAGGACTGGATTCTATGTACTGAAATTCTCACTGCTTCCAGTCAAATGGCCGATTCTAAAGAATCAATCACGTGACATAGAGGCCAGTTAGAAGGAATGGGATGGTAAGATGACTGACGCCTACTAACACCCCAAAAAAAAAATTTTGAAGTGGTTTTGGCAGGTTTGCTCGACAAATCAGTGATTTGGAGATAAATATAGATAATTTAATATATCAACTAACATAGGCGCACAGATGTACGTCCATGCCAGCAAATACACAGGTTATGTCATAGTACCTAGGTGGTTCAATGCAGGAGGGTGCAGAACAATAATATAAAAGACGTAAAATAAGAAAATATTTTAAAAGAAATTTAAAAAAAATTTTTTACTTACTTACTTAAATTTTCACTCCAACTAATTAGTACATCTGTGCGCCTATGTTAGTTGATATATTAAATTATCTATATATATATATAAATATATATATATATATATATATATATATATATATATATATATATATATATATATATATATATATATATATATATTTATGTATATATATATGTGTATATGTGTGTATATATATACATATATATATATTTATGTATATATTTATATATATATATATATTTATATATATATATATATGTGTATATGTATATATATATATATATATATATATATATATATATATATATATATATATATATAAGCATAATACATGAATATATATATATACACATAGATACATGAATATATATATATACACAGATGTATTTATATGTGTATATAAGTGTGGCGTGGTGAAGTTTGACATTAGAGATAGAATAGATACTCTATAGCATTTCCTGTCAGCATGACTTGGCAAGCTATTTAGAACACTGGTTTAACAGCTCTACTTCCCTCTGAAGAAGAGATATTATCTCGAAAATTAAGGACATTTAAATAAATCTAAGGTAAAAGACTAATTGTCAACAATATCTTTTGCATTTGCATTCTTTATTTTATGTCCATACCTGCATTGTTTTGGCTTTATTATACATATACAAACGTTTATACCTCATTACACAATGCTTCAAGTGAACTATAACCTCCTCCTATATATTATGTATATATATATATATATATATTTACACTCCTACATACATACACCCTCCTGAGTATGCGGTGTATGTACGCATATAAACTTATTTGGCTTCGTTTAAATAAAAACACTGCTGCTTTATTTGATAATTCTCTGTAGCTTCCAGAGAACCACAGCATTATTGATGGATGTATTCCGCAGCCTTGTACTGTTGTTGTTGTTATTATTGTTGTTGTTTTTGCTGTTGTGTTTTTGTTGTAGTGTTTGTTGTTGTTGTTGTTTATGTTGTTGTTGTTTATGTTGTTGCTGTTGTTGTTTATGTTGTTGTTGTTGTTGTTGTTGTTGTTCTTCTTCTTCTTCTTCTTCTTCTTTTTCTACTTCTTCTTCTCATTAGTATTATTATTATTATCATTGTTATTTTTATTACTATTTTTACTCCTCCTATTATTATTCTTTTAAATCGATTGCAGTTCTGTTTTTTCCCCCCTTTTTTGTTTACTAGATTTTGTTATTCGTACTGAATACTCTGTTTCTGTCGCTCTTAGCGTATCTACTTTTGTTGTTGTTTCTATTATTATTGTTGTTGCTGCATTTTCTTGCAAGGCTTCACTAAGATGTATTGTGAAACAATGTTTGCTTATTAACTACACAACGGTCAATGTTCACTTTTGGATCGCTTTCAACTTTCGACTGCGTATTGACAAGGCGAAAATCACTTCCTTGTAATATATGCGCTAAGAATCTTTCAAAATCACTTATTTCTCCGGAGTAGGATTTGTAATATCTTTTGAATTATTCCCTAAACGACTGATTTTTAAAACTTATATTTTTTTCTTCCATATTTCTCTACTTATTTTTTATTTCTTCTTTTCTTTTACTTGGCTAACATCTTGATCGAGCATTATGCAGTAATTTTATGTACATATTTATGTACACACTTACACACA
>OZ024742.1:157669925-157675594 GCA_964016885.1 Eledone cirrhosa | reverse complement strand
ACATAATTAGAGTTTTACATTAGTGGGTGTTTGGCATGCGCTGGGAGACGGTTGCTCTGAACTTTGTACTGGATCAATAGAAGGAAAATATGAATTGTGCATGTGTGAATGACATAAATAAGTTTTACAGCAGTCTTAGACTGGAATTGAGATCAGCTTATCGTAATTTTCCTGTCTACAAAAGCTTCCCATTGCCTTTACTGTTGGCTTTATCAATACAATTGCCAATTACAGTATAGGCAAAGAGTGAAATGCTGTTGTTGAAAAATGTACAAATTTCATATTATTTGACCTACTATGAACACGATATATATCCTCCGTTGCTATGTTCCAACTAAAGATACATATCTACCGTTCGTAGGCAATCGATGAAGTGCAGAAATTTAGTGGTCGAATAAGAAAGGAATAACAACCGATATTTACTATGTTTATATATATTTCTTTGGCAAATGATCAAGAAATGTTTTACTTTACATAACAATATATTTTCAAAGAAATACATACATATAATCATACACACACACATGCGCACACATACATGCATATATATATAGTATATATATAGTACTATATATATCATAAATAAGTGGATATATTTGCGCAGCAAGCAAACATGTAGATTTGAGTGGGGAATAACAATACAAGTTGGTAATTGTTTAACTTTTGGAGAGTAGAAAGAAAAAAAGTTTCGCAGTGATGTATTCTTTATACACGCTTTTGAAAAAGTTCTTTTTGGATACTGACGTGTCTGATAAATATATAGGAAATGAATGGAAGTGAAACTTCCGTTTTGTACATGGCATTTTCCATTATATGATTTTATGAATTCTTTGGTTTGGATAGCATGTTTAGTAATGAATGGAGAGTTATCTACTGACAGCCTTCTGACAATAAACTCAATTGCAATGCTGGCTTGATATACCCACGGCTTTCATTTATATATTTAAAACGGGATTTTATTATAGTTGTAACTCTAAATATTAATGCAGTAAGAAATTTACATAGGCACATTTAAATTATTGAAAGTCTTCGTCGCTTTTCCCATTTCGTCCAGAAACCACGTTTCTCATCTCTCATCGATAATGCTGAAAGGAATGACACGTTATGAAATCCTTTTCTCCAACATATTCGCTCTGCATGCGGAAGTAAAAGGTATTCATTATTTAGAGCCCAGTACTTATCGCATCTATCGCTGCCTAACGACGACGGAAATGGGGATGGCACGGGAAACTTGAGTGGGTTCACTTAACATGCGATATGTTTGGAAAGAATGATCTATGAACTATAACCCATTTCAATTATTCCTATGAACACAACGCGCCATATAACACGTTACTCTAAGGCATAGCTGGATAGTGTGTCCTTATCAGAGCACACACCCCCTCATCAGTTCATGAAATATTTAAATATAACCTGTTCTGACATAATAGGATGGAATATATACATGGTATTCCTCTCTGCACTGTATTTATATACATGTGAGTCAGAATGTGACTACTAAATATAACACCTTTTTATCATCGTCGGGTAAGTTGGATACATTTGAATGGGGAATCTCTCGGAGAGGTACTGGAACGGTGGGCGATGAAACGGAAGCTCCTCTGCAATTCTGAGTCATTAACATCAAAAGCCAAGATTCAGTTCGGGATATAGATTGCATCTTCAACAGGAAATCAGCGACCAACTTCTCAAGCAAACAAACTAGTCCAAATACATTGCGAGCTTATTTGCAGCAAATGTCTTTTTGCACTGTGCTTACGAAGGCAATGTCAGCTAGCTATCAATTGGTGTCATATGCTTCCATCAGAACAAACCTATGACATTGCACAGTACAATAATATATGTGAGCTAATTAAAAAAATTAGATAGAAATCATAGGGTGAGAGACGAATGCGTTGACAAACACGGATAGATGAAGTGATGAAGTAATAGGTTGACAGAGACAGACAAATGAATATATTTATAGAATGAAATAATATATAATGTATAATCCATAAAATATGAACGCGAATCTAGGAAGTAAGCAAGCTAGAAAATATATTAATTTACTCTGCTATAATTATATAATCCAGTGGATTTATCACAATGCCTGTAACATTGAGGAAATGTCATTTATCATAGCCTTGGGTCAGCTCTCGCTATATACAAAATGGGCTAAATAGATACTTTTGAAAGTCCAACGGATATATTCTTGAATCAAAGGATCTGACTTGTCAAACAGACTGTTACACTGAAGATCACTGAGAAATATGTGGCTTCAGATGCAAGTGTGTCTATTGATTCCCTAAATGAAACACTCATTGTCGTATCCAAGGAGATCCTTTTACTTTTGTCTACTCGCTTAACAGTATGCTTTCAAGTATCACTTCATTGTAAATTTAGAAATTATATTAATCAATAAAATTGTGGTAATCAAATTCTAAGGCTACAAAAACTAGGTTGATTTCTTTAGAAGGTTTTCCTGATTCGTCCTTCTAAGGAAAAAGTGATTGTTATACATCGCCTTCGGGATCTGTCATCACTTGATATGTTTCTCACACATGGGTGGCAAGAACTTGACGTCGCAGTTCTACCAAATTTTCCATTAATTCTTGCATATGCTGTAGTGAGAAAAAATCGATTACGGCCAGCCATGTTCAAAACATGTGTAAGATATTTAGATAAATGTATACTTGTGCTTGAATCATATTTAAGTGAAGATAGGCTTTGCACTGGACCAATCCCCACCTCCGAATAACAGTGACAGGTATCTAAATAGAAGGAAAGGTCAACAACTTTTCGCTGCAGTCGAGACGCAGGTTAATATCTCCTCGTTTGAAGTCCTAACCAAGACCAGGTGACTCTCAGTCACGGTGGACTAACCTCACTCTCAGGTAACAAAGCACATATTTTCATGTACCTTCACATGCAATTGTATATATATAATATTGTTATCATTTGATGAACGAGAATCATCTCAGATGTGCAAATTTGTATTATATTAAGCACAGAGATTTCTACATATGAGTACTTAAGTGGCTTTTTAGTCCAGACATTTAGCTGAGTGTCAGTTGTTATTAGAGCGTATAGACTGTAATGTATTCACCAGTGAAACCTTCTTATCTTCGTGGGTTTTATAATGTTATCACCGGATGAAGTTATCACCGGATGAATTGCATCTTGTTGCAAATTTGCCGAATACAATATCTGTTCCCGTCGTATGTAAATTCCTTTAAATGAGATTTCAAATAAAGAAATTCAGTAAAACTGGATATGTACTGTCTTCGTGCAGCACTTGTAGGTTCACCATATCTAAAACATGTCTCTTCAAAGTTATTCATTCTTTGCTTTAATTTGCATTTCCTCCTGGATAGGTTAAAGAGTCTCCGTTTGCAGTTTTGAAGAAATATTTCCCATGTTGCACTTGTGTAGTCTCGGGGCAGTAAAGTGAGGTCGAGAAAAAAGTACATTATACCATACATTTTGCCGTAAGTTTATTTTCACACTGGTCCCATACCCGCTGTTTTAGTTTTCCAAATGCATCAGATACTTTTTGAATACTCTAAGAAATCTCATTTTTTAGGCAATCAATTTCAGAAAGTACCGCTAAAATAACTAAATCTGTCAACTACATTCAATAATTTAACCTTTACAATTATGAAGGGGGAATATATCGGTTGTCAGCAATTGGGTTTTACATAAACGTCTTCAAATACGAAGAAAGACAAAATATATTTATAGCGACATCAAAGGATGAAATATTAATTGAATATCATTTTGCATATAGCAAAAACATTGTGCATCATCTGCATGAAGAGGATCTCTTACTAAGGGCAAAAATATTTTAGATTTGGCCCTCACTAGTGTGTATGCTGTTTGTCCCTTCTTTGCTATAATGAAATGCAGTTTAAATCATATATACGAATTTCCATACATATACACCTACATGCATACATATGATCATACACACATATATATATATATATATATATATATATACATACATATATACATAGATACAAAAATGCATATACATGCATGCATGCTTTTATACATGCATGTGTATATAGATATATATACATGCATAGAAGCATACATGCACCTATGCATGGATACATACATACGCATTAAACAAACACATATATGGGAAGAGAGAGAGAGAGAGAGAGAGAGAGAGAGAGAGAGAGAGACAGAGAGAGAGAGAGAGAGAGAGAGAGAGAAGCAAATCGGGTCAATGGATGCCAAGTAATCGATTTATTGACGAGTAATTCATTTGATCAACCAGACAGGATTCTCGAAGCGAGTCAGTCAATAGAATAAAAATAGCATACAGTGAAGCATTTGATGCTTTACCGCAGAAACACATGCACGCTCATCTACGTAAGTGTGAGCCTGCGTGCACCCAAATATATACCAATATATATATATATATATATATATATATATATATGTGTGTATGTGTGTATATGTGTGTGGGCGTGTGTGGGTGTATGTGTGTGTGTGGAAATAGGTAAAATCCAGTCCCCGGCGCCAAATGGTTCGGATTTTATCTATCTCTCTACCCACGCTGCATCGTTTCATGCATAGAGTCATAGAGTACTCCCATGATCAGTGGTGTCCCCGTATCCGCACTGCAGGCTCGCCCCCCCCTCTCTCTCTCGCTCTCTCTCGCTCTCTCCCTGTATATATATATATAAATGTTCGGTGAATCCATACGTACATATATATATGTGTGCATGTATGTATATATACATACTACTGTACGCGTCTGTATACATATATGTATGTACGTGGACATACTTATATTTAAGTAACAGCCGTACTAAGAGTGGGAAATGAAATTTCGTTTCATTTTTTCCGTTTATATATATATATATATATATATATATATATATATATATATATATATATATATATATGTGTGTGCAGGAGGTGCAGAATTACATTGGTATATATTCTTATATCAATACAATAATATGTAAATTCATGATCTCATCACCCAAGACTTCACCCTGTGTCCTGTATATTGAGATATACCTGCCATATTTGTGGGTCTCTTGAATTTATACAATGTCAGGTTTCAGATATGTTCAGTACAGTTCAGCTAAACATTGCTTGATGATTGTTACTGGCGTAATCATTTATAGAACAACTGTAATTGTAAAGAACTAAATGTGTTTTATTTAAAGCATGGATGCATGCGTATCTATCTAATGGATTGTTATTTAAGCACAGGTCTAACAAATTATTGTGGTTAGAGTTTACGTGAATACATCGACACATGCACATGCGTGGTACCCTATGTTATCGGCCCGGCAAGGATGAAAGGCAATGTTGACTTAGGTATGTTTAAAACTCAAAAAGTAATGTGCCGGAAGAATAATTCAAAGCTCATCTGCTTGCATATCTATATTATAAGATGGGAAGTTGTATGGCTTGAAACAGCTTTTCAAAGATTCGTCATAAAACGTAGCAGATATCTACATCCGTCTACACAAATTACTGCGATTAAAATGTTTTCAATATGATATTTAGAAAACGGGGAAGCTTTGTTAAAAGTGAGATGTAAAATTATTATATATTCTATTAATATGTGAGAGAGAAGAAATAGATAGATGAGGAAGAGGTCAACACACTTTATTTCTTGGATTCCAACAATTTGCGTCCAATTTAAATCTCATTATCTGTTA
>OZ024742.1:157617425-157664925 GCA_964016885.1 Eledone cirrhosa | reverse complement strand
TTTATCAATATAAATATACCTATCAATTAAATTAATTTATTTTCTTTATATAGATGTAAATTCCTTATGTTTTAAATAAGATTGATATTTTTCACTAACACATTTATCGTAACATTTTATTCTCTTTAGATTTTAACATTAGAATTATTCTTTTATAACATCAAATTTTCGTGTACCTTTCACCGGCTTGACCTATTTTCATCCCCAAAGTAATCTTTTCATTCAAAATACTCTTTCCATTCAAAACTGAAGTCTGCTTTCCTCTACCCCTAAATTAAATTTCTATTACTAGTATTCTATCATCCTCACCACTTACTACCTTTCTATTGGTGAATTCAAAACCTGTTCCCAAACAGACCTATTACATTAAATCTTTGTTGTTTTTTTTCAATGAACAAATATCATTATTTCTGAAGACAGCATATATATGTGTAGGTATGTATATTCCCTCTGATAGTTTGTAAACATTTTACATAGATATACATACCAACACACACATATATATCCTAGAAACGATCGTAAAATGATACATTTTTTAATATAAGGAACTGTTTCTTTGTTTTTATTCATTATTTTTTATTAATTTATCTTGACTCTGTTTTCCTGTTTTTCATCGAAAAAATGTTGAATACATCTTCTCTTTTCATGATATTTGGATTACATTGAGTTCTTCATACGGATTGGACACTACCGTATATTTTGGTAGATTTATCTACATATACATATATATATATATATATATATATATATATATATATATATATATATATATATATATAATAATAAGTTTAAGCAAAGAGTACCTACTTGCACCCTTTGTAATTAAAGTCGAGTGACGTAGCGTTCAGCGAACACCGGTTTTTAGACACACCGGACTAATGAAACATTTGTTAATACTTTGAATAAACCCTTTGTACAGCCGATCCGTGTTATATTTCACTCATTTACTACTGTATATATATATATATATATATATATATATATATATATGTATATATATATATATATATATGTAATATATATATATATATATATATATATATATATATGTGTATATATATATATATATATATATATATGTGTATATATATATATATATATATATGTATATATATATATATATATATATATATATATATATATATATATATATATATATATATATATATATATATATATATATTATATATATATATATATATATGTATATATATATATATATATATATATATATGTATATATATATTTATATATATATATATATATATATATATATATATATATATATATATATATATATATATATATATATATATATATATATATATATGTATATATATATATATGTATATATATATATATATATATATGTATATATATATATATATATATATATATATATATATATATATATATATATATATATGTATATATATATATATATATATATATATGTGTGTGTGTGTGTGTGTGTGTGTGTATGTAAGTATATATATCTATGTAATTATATTAGGAGTTAATAATGGAGGCCATATGCAATATGATAAAACATATTAAGAACCACCCTTACGATTAGACCAACAACAATAACTCAGATAAACTTCATACACTAGCACCATGAACTGGAAAATAGGTAAACCTCTACGGATATATATGAAAGATACGGATATGCAACTAAATTCAACTCCCCACGACAGATGTTTGCTATCTATATGTGCAGAGAGGCAAAGACGCTGGCGGTGTAATCACACAGACGGAACTGCTACTTAAAATGACAATAAAAATGATACTTAGATATCAACTGCTCTTCGAAAAGGGCATATATTATTGTATCAAACGTTTGAGGTTCTTCCTAGTTTTTACAAGGGACTGACCCCATCCTGTGCCACTTTCCTTTTGCACAGTGTTGTTTGAAGAAATGATTTTATTAAATAGTGGTTGCATACATGTTTAGATGTACTTCAAAATACGAATGATATTATTTCATCGAAATAAATCTAAAAGTGTAATTTGTAATGTTTTGAATTACGAAATCATATGAGCGAACTAAATTCTGAAACACATTTACTGCAGTGCTTTACTGTTTCTACCTCTGCGTCTCTTCCATTTTCTATATAAATATTAGAAAATATTGATTCCATAAACTATGCACATCATATGAACTACTTCGTAATTTCAGGTATCTTTAAGCATATAACGTCGAAGCGTATTTGAGGAATTTCATATAAAAGATGGGATATTAAAGTGATAACGTTATTTTAGTAATTGTATCTCTGTGTTGATTCTAAATATAATGATACAGTTCATACCTAAGCGAGTTCTATCTAGATATATTCGTTTAGAAACGCTTTCACTTAATCAGTATGTTTTGTTATGTCTGTCTAGATTTCCTTAATAGTGGCTTTTACAGATATCTGTCATCATATACAAGTATGTTGGAGCCACTAGTTTACTCTTACAATGCAATTTATTGATTCGGTGGTGGAATTTTTAGCTCGAGTTTGAAACAAATTATCATAAAAAAGGGTAAGAATGAAACGGAAGATGGTAATTTTCTACTAATACCTCTGAATTATATTAATTGAGGATATCATTTATGAAAGATGGTAAACATATAGACACAGCATGGACAGATTTTGAATTTTGGACGCACTTCTCTAAATATATCTGTACCCACAGCGTCTTGTTAGATTCAAAAACAACTTAATAATGTGACTGTAACGTGACTAATATAAATCTCTCAGAAAATTGGGTCTGCATCAAAGCCGAATCCCGATTAATCAGGCGTAAAATGAGGTCACTTCATAATTTTACGAACACCAACAATCGCCAAATAGCACCCTCATACTTGCCACATATCCGAGCATTTGTACAGAATTAAGAGTGTCGTTACCATCAGATTTAACGAAAGAACCCCTATACATTGAGGCCATAGAAGTCACTCTTGTTTCTTATGAAATCGGGAACATTGAATGATGTAGGCTGTATAGAAAAGGTCCGTTAAAGGATGGAAGAGGCATCACCGGAATGCCTTTGGATATAGAGCTCCATAACCAGCGCCCTCCTAAGGCTAAATGGCATAAAAAATAAGAATTAATACGAATTCGATTTTACATCCTACACAAAGCAACAAGGTTAGACATTAAACAATTTCTTCACCTTTTTACTTTCACTCATATCATGCGTAATAAATGTTTTTTTTTATTGTTTGTGCTACTTTATTCATTGCTACTGTATTTAGTATCCATATGTTGGGAAAATTGTCTAACGCCTTTTCGTACTTGATCCATGCTACGTGGGTTTCTTTTTAGTTTTTTTCTGTAGTATTTGGTTATGGCTTTTATGATTAATAACTGGTCTTTACAGCCTAATGAGCCTTTGCATCATCCTTACTTTTCTTCTTGAAGCAGTTTCTTTTTTATACCGGGTGTTTGCCAGTTTCTGCGTTACTAATACAGTTAAGTTTATGTATATAACAAACAGACAGGTTATAACCTGTAGTCGTGGGTGAATGTAGTCATTATCGTTGAGGAACTGGATGGTGTTCCCCTTAGTGAGACAGGCAAGTGTTTTATCTGGTTCTGTCAACATCTCATTAAATTATTCTGCAAGGATATCATCTCTCCCAATTAAATATTTCACTCGAAATGGCCAGGTGCCTTCCAGTTGCTACCGTTTTTAAGTGTTCTAGACACATCATCTTTCATAATATGTTACCGCAGCTGTTCAGGTGCTTTGTTCGTTGTTATTTTTAGTTTTGTGCATGGTAATTCCTCTTCTCTTTTTGTCCAGAACCCTCTCCAAAATGCTTCCAATTTTGGGTCTATATCTTCTTCCATTTTGCACCTTTTAAGTTCCTGATTGAGTCGTTTCGGCTGAAGCAAAATAATTGGTTTTGTTCAAAAAACCTTTTCGTGTTTTTCATGTCCCCGATTTCTTTGTGTCTCTGCAAGTACTTGTTTCAGGTATTCCTTAGTCTCCAGAATTTGTTTTTAGTATATTTATTTTCTTTCCAATTTCTAGTCTTGGTGTTTCCTTTCATATTTCATTTATCTTATTTAGTATGTTTGATTTGCATGTTTATATGGGTTTTGTTTTTATTGATTGTGTAAATCTAAGGGGTTATGCACTCTCTTTTGCTACAAAGGTGGCTGCTGCACATATTTTATTATTTAGCCTTGCGACACTAATGGTTTTTATTCGTGTTTATTAAGTCTAAGGTGGCTGGGTTAGCGTTTTAAAAAATGTTATTTGGTATTAATTTTCATTCTTTGCGAGCTATATTTCATAGTTGTTAGGGAGACTTTTTATTGTATGGGTTTTGGGATTAATTTGAGTTTTATGCTATCGTGGACTTGAGTTTCATCACTAGGGTTTCTTTGTCTTATATATATTTTATAATATTTGTTTTCGTTTTTATTTTTGCTTGTGTTGTCCTGAACCCGTTTCATTTTGGTTAGTATTATGTATGTTTTTGTGGTCTACAGGGAGTTGCCGTTTATTGTTTACTCTATCTGTATTCAATACGTTGTAATTATTTACCTCATGTTTGAAATTCTCAATATATTTATGTTGCTTATGTGTGCTTTCGGTGAGTATTTGTTCTATTAATTGCTTATTAACATGCGTGATATTTCGAAAATGTTCTAGTTTGTTGGAGTCAAACCAGAGTGTGAGTTGTTCTTTGGCCATATTTTTTATTTGTTTTTTTGTGTGTTTTTTTAGGATATAGTATTGGTGTAAAATATGCGTGTAGAATAGAAGCATATTCTTCACGTGTCAATTTGTGTCATTTGCATTTTATTTGTGGTATATGAGGGGTACGGTCCAGCACATCGTTGAGAATATTATCATTTTTGTTGGGTATCGGCTTTAGTGCTTCTAAATATGTACATTTTTGCGTGCATAACTCTTCGTAATTTTTTTTTCTTAAGTTGAAAGAACGAAGGTCCGTACATCTATATGATTCCCTTGTATACATCTTTCGCTATTTTTATAGTATAAGCACTTGTAAAACAATCGAGCACTATTATGCTCCTCATATGTGTGTGTATTCCTTTTTTGTTTGTTTATGTTTTATTCGTGTCTTGTTTATGTAATAAACTCGCTGTGTTGTAGCAGTTTTTCATGCTTTAACAAAACACATTTGTTGTTGTTGTTGTTGTTGTTGTTGTTGTTGTTTTTTTGTTGTTTTTTTTTGTTTTTTTTTCCTTCAGTATTGTTTCTAATATATGATTTCCTGAAACCTAGGGCAAATAAGTTCATTGTATATATTGTTAAGCCAGTTAATACACCACATTGAATAACATTTACAAATTATCATTCTTACAGTATTATTATTATTATTGATATTATTGTTGTCGTTATTATTATTATTATTAATGTTTTTATTTTCTTTCATTATTGTTTCTGAGATATATGCTGAGTGTCTTCCTGACACCTAGGGCAAATAAATTCAGTGTGCATTGGTAAGCCAGTTAATACAGGACTTTGATTATAATAAAAATAACAAAAAAAAAAACGGTATACATATATACACATGTGTATATGCATATGTAAATACAAGGCGGGATATGAATCTTACAGGGATAGTGCTCTTCTCAATACATGTGTCGTACCAGTGAAACTTTGTGCACCTCGTGCAGAATGGGTAAACCAGGAATCATTCGCAAATATTGTTCTGTTCCTATCTTGATCATTCCCAGTACTCCCACAGTCACTGGTATTGTAACGGCCTTGAGGTGCCACATTTTCTGGATTTCAATATGCAGATCTTTATATTTTCGTAGCTTGTCAAATTATTTAGCCGCGATATTGTTATCACATGGGATGCTCATATCTATCAATAAACAGACTTGTTATGTTGATCTTTTCTAATGATGACAGGTCTATTTGCTTTTATGGTCTTGTCAGTATGTACAGGATGGAAAGTCCCTGAGAATTGTTACTTTTTCTCCTTCAGTTACAGCCTCAGGGTGATGGTTGTACCACTTGTCTTCAGATTTGATTTTGTAATGCCGGCATATTACTCAGTGTAGATATTGGCCAACTCTGTCGTGTCTATATTGTATTCTACTGGTGCTAAAACTTTACAGCCATAGACTAAGTGATCCACTGTTTCAAACCGAGCATTGCTGAATCGGCACTTTGGGTTTATTCCGTTTTTCATCACATTCGCCTGGTAATTACGAGTCAATAAGCTTTGATCTCAGGCAGCTAAGATGAAGCCTTCACTGTCCGCCTTTAGCCCTGAACTACGTAGCCACTGATGGGAGTGCTTTTAGCCAACATCAGCTTGTTTGCTACGGGCCACATATTTGCCATGCAGCGGTTTCTGCTCCCATTTGATGCTAATTGTCCCTGCCCTTTTGCTTTTTGAGGTGGTTTGGGCGGTGGATCTGGAGCGCTCGAGTTGGGGCAAACCCCGATCAAGTGACCATCCAGGTCCATAATTGGAGAAGAGTCTGGTTTGTGCCAGAGGAGGACTTTTCCATCTCAGGTAGTTGGCACGATCCAGAGGGATGCGCATCCTGATTAACCATAGGAAAAGCGATTTGGTATTCTGTATTAATTTTTATTTGTTCATCTCGTACTACATGCTTGCGTAACGCATGGTATTGGACGTACATGGAAAGTTTCCCGGCTCTTTGGGTAGTGCATTTGCTGGCTGGCAGTGAGATCATTATTACTATTATAACAGTATAGTTATTGTCATTGCTGTTGTTGATTGAGGTGATATTGTTATGGTTGAAGCTGTAAGAGGTGTACGAGAATTTTCTCAACTGTTCTTGTGGTGTGAGTGGTGTTGGTGGTGTTGGCAGGGAGATTAATGCTGGGGCTGGGGGTGCTGGGAGTGGTGGTGGGTAGGGTAACATTGTAGCTTATAGGGGTTGCTTCTCCGGTGTTATCTTCTGTCTATTTTGAGTTTGAGGTGTAAATGGGTAGGGGGTACTAGTATTCTTTTTTTTCTTCCCCTTTATGTTGTCCTTTGTGTGGGCTCCATACACATACATAAATATACATTCACACGTGCATACTTATACACACGCATGTATATACGCACGCATATATATACCCACACATTAGACACTGAGAAGGGAGGTATATAGCAGTCAGTGACAGTAGTCAAATAATAAATTGGGGATTTACTGGTGTGAATGTGTGAGGAAGTGGTTGTGAATGTGGTGGTGGGAGAGAGAAGTGATCTTTCAACTGTCCATTTTCCCTTCTAAATCGGAAATTTAGCCACAATCGACCAAAATGTAGAAAAAGAAAATTGTATTGGGGAATATTTAAAAATATATATGCACCTTACACATCTTCAGCCACAAATATGATTGCATAATAATAGTCATTCTGTGCCGCCTGTAATATTTTCCTTCATGTTAGCCCTTGTGGCCAATAAAAAAACCTTATTATTAATAATATAACATACTTTTTGTTGAAGTTGCCCGTTGTTATTGTTGGCTATGCCGGTGGTGGTGCTGGTTCTTTTTCCATTGTTGGTGGGGAGGGGGGGGGGGGGGGGGCAGCAGTGCCATAGTCGTTAATGTTTGACCGGGTCAGTAAGTCAGTCTGTTTAAATCTTTTGCTAGCCTCTCCCTTGTCTAGTGTTACCGCCACCTTGCCCTTTCTTAAGTTAACGGAAGGTATAAGGGAGAATAGTGGTGGTAGCAATGATGTAGTTGTGGCGGCGTTGATAGGATAGTGGTAGCAATGATGGAATGGTGGAGGCGGTAACTGTAGTGATGGTGTTGTCGCTACTGAGTTCTATTGAATATACTGTAGCTAGTATGCGTTAGTTTGTTCTGTATATCTATGCGGTTTGTCGCCTATGTTTAATATATATGTTGACATATTTCCTTAATATTTGAATTAAACATTTTGAGAAAACTTGAAATACAATAATAATAATAATTATTATTATGCTTGGATTGGTGGTGTTGAAATTGCCGTTATCTGGCTGTTGTATTTAACGTACACAAAGTGGTGGTGGGATAGGTGGTGTATCTAGGTTGCGGAGGTGGTGAAATTGCTGTTATTTGGCTGTTATATTTAATGTAGACAGAGGGGTTTTCTTCCATTTATAACCATTTTCTTTTTTGAATGTAAAATTTATAATACAAAAAAATATATCTGAGCCATATAATTTGATATTATGTGTCTTCATTTCCTGAGAGTTGGACTGGTGCCTTATGTCCCATTTGTACTAAGAATTGTTATATCACAATTGTTTTTAAAATGTTAAAAATCATATCACTCTATCATCTACGTGTGTCTTCTTCCCTTATTATTATTATTATTATTATTATTATTATTATTATTATTATTGTTATTTGTCTCTCAGTCATTGATGTTAGTTAACTGGAAAGTTTGTTGAAATGAATATCAATCCACTACCTGCAGCCTCATATCTTCAGGACGTATCGGAGGGTTCTTGCTGTTCCCAGCAAGCATGCCTTTTGAAGTGTTCCAAAAAAAAGGCGGGGCCAGTTTTCTTTAACCATCCCTGGAAACTTTTTGAGATAGTACCTGGTGCGCCTATGACAATCGGGACCACTTTGACTTCATGGCAGTTCCAAATCCTTTTTAACTCCGACTTTAAGTCCTGGTATCGGTTAATTTTCTCCCTCTCCTTCTCTTGCACTCTCGTGTCGAATGGGCAGGCCACATCCACAATCAGGCACAATCTTTTTTCTTTGTCCAAAACCACCAGGTCAGGTCTATTGTGTTCCAGTTTCTTGTCCATCTGTATCCTAAAATCCCATAGCACCTTCACCTAATCGTTTTCTATCACCGACTCTGGCTTATGCTCATACCACTTCTAAGAATGTGGTAAATTGTTTACTTTGCATAGGTGCCAGTGAATCACCCTGACCATCACATCATCTATCCAGCTTTTATAGTGAATCTGGGCTAGGTGTTTACACTCGGATACAATGTGAGCCACAGTCTCCTCTCTCCAAAGATCCTGCACAGTGGGCTAGCCTCCTCCTTGTAAACATGGTGTTTCAGCCACTTCATTTTGAGGGCCTGCTCTTGCGCAGCCATTATCATTCTTTCTGTAGCCTTTATAAGGTCTCCTCTTCTCAACCAGATCCATGTCGGTGGATCTCTGAATAGCCCACTCTGCAGGATCTGTGAGAGAGAGAGAGAGAGAGGAGGCTGCGCAAGAGCAGGCCTTCAAAACGAAGTGGCTGTAACACTATATTTACAAGGAGGAGGCTAGTCCACTGTGCAGGATCTGTGGAGAGAGAGAGGAGACTGTGGCTCACATTGTATCCTAGTGTAAACACCTAGCCCAGATTCAATACAAAGGCTGGAGACATGATGTGATGGGCAGGGTGATCCACTGGCACCTATGCAAAGTATACAATTTACCACATTCTGAGAAGTGGTATGAGCATGTGGTATAAGCCAGATCTCTTGTTTTCTCAAATAAGGTACTATGAAGTGACTTTTATGAAGGTTCCTCTTTCTCCTTGTTGTTATTTCCTCCTTGGACATCCCCTGGTCTATTGTCATCTCCTTCAGTACAATTCTGAGCATTGGCTCCTTATTATCGGTCACGTATTTGTGTAGGTTGTTTTTCTCCATCTGAACACAATCCTCTATGCTAATAAGACCTCTTCCACCTTCAGATCTCCTTAAGTAGAGTCTATCGACTTCACTCCTCTTGTGGAACATGTTGAAGATAGTCAATAGCTTCCTAGTCTTCCTATCCATTTCTTTTTGCTCAGCAACATTCCATCTCAGAATTCCCGCACGGTATCTAATAATAGACACAGCTCGGGAATTTTCTGCACTTATGGCATTCCTACTGTTCAGATGTGACTTTAATAAGCTACTTACTCTCTGAATGTATTCAGATCTTATCAATTCCTTCATTTTTTTGTTCTTGATGTCATCAACATCCATAATACCCAAATACTTGTATCCTCCTTCAGTGTCAATGTCCTTTATCATCTCACCTGTTGGTACCTGGATTGCGTTGCTTCTGCTCAATTTACCCCGCTTCATCACCAGGATTCCACACTTACTAATACCAAATTGCATACATATATCATTGCTGAAAATACGGACAGTGTCAACAAGCAGATCCAACTCCTCACTCTTCCCGAAGAGCCTAAGATCGTCCATGAAGTGGGGGTGATTGATGGTAAGCTCTCCCTTTCCCAACTTGTACCCTGCTCTCATTTTTCGCAGTATAATCGCCAGGGGCATCAGGGCAAGGACAAACAACAGAGGGGACAGACTATCTCCCTGGAAGATACCTCTCTTGATCTTCACGCCTCCCCAGGATTCTCCCGCTGATGTTAACTGTGTTTTCCAGGACTTCATACCTTTGCTCAACAACTGTCAGGTGTTATCTGCCACCTTGTAGATCTCTAGGCTTTTGGTGATCCAAGAATGAGGCACCATATCAAATGCCTTTTTGTAGTATATTCATCCCATGGCAAGACCGGTGTGTCTTCTCTTGCAATTCCTAATTACAATATTATCAATAAGTAACTGGTCCTTTGTACCACGGAACTTCTTTCGGCATCCTTTCTGTTCGTCCGGTAACAAGTTGTTTGTGTGGAGGTGATGGTAGATTTCCTCAGACACGATGCTTGTCAACAGTTTCCACATTACGGACAGATATGTGAAAGGTCTATAGTTGGTAACATCATTACCCTTTATTCGGTCTTTCATTATCAGAACTGTGGCACCACCTCTGCACACCATCTAGGCCGGGTGATTTCCAGTTAGTTAGCTTTTTGGCCTGTCCCTTAAGAGTTTCAACTGTGATACTCAAATCAGTTTGTTGGTGTGCCTGTTCACTAATCTCCTTTTGTACTGTCTCAATCCACACTGCCAGGTCATCATGTTTAACATCCTGCTCCCATATTACTCTCCAGAATGTCTTAGTTTGTTCCGCCTCAGGGATCAAGTCTTTTTTTCCCCTCAAGCTGTCCAAACAACATCTTCTGGTTGTTGTCAAACATGCGGTTCTGTCTATACTGACTGACTCTGCTCTCGTATCGCCTAATTTTTGCACTCTTTGCTACAATGCGTTGCCTCACTTCCTCTATGATAATATTTAGCCTTTTCCTCCTAGTTTTGTACTTTATTTCCAGTCTATGTTTTTAGTGTCTATGTTTTTTAGTGTCCCATTCAGTAGGGACTCAAGCTTTCCAATGTCATTTCTCATTTCCCTGATTTGACCATTCAGTCGTTCCTTCCACCAAGGTTCTGATCTTTCTTGTTTGTTGTTTCCTCTCGCTTTTATGCGAAGTAATTTCCTCACCGCATTTGCTGTTGCTTTGAGGATATTGTTGCAATGGTGAAGGCTCCTCGCCTCAAGGTATGGGATGACTTTGTTTACCTTAGCTGTTGTTTCTTTTAACTTTTTCCTGTCTACAAATCTTAGGTTCATAGGTTTCCCACTATCATTGTTCATTTCATCTACCACTAAGTTTAGGATATCAACCAAATCTTGTCCTAGCCCGTCAGCGTTCATCTCCCCAATGGCCGTATCTTTTCTTCCAGGTATTATTTATTTCAGCATTCAGATCATTGTCTGCTTCGGATGGTTCCTCCGTTCTCTCAACCTCCTCACCTTCATTTCCCACTGGCTCGTTTGTCTAGCATACTCCACTCTCCATTTCCAATCTAATCTCTCTGCTCAGTTCCTCAAGTTCCAGCTCGGTTATCCACCCATTAGTTCTTATTACCCGAGCCTGCCCGGCCAATTTTTGTTCATCTAATTTAAATAGACCAATCTCATTCCAGATGTTAGGCATCCGTTTCCTATAGCCTTTTTCCTTGGGGTTACTCTTCAGGTAACATTGCATAACAGTTCTATTCAATTCCTTCGTTCAGTATTTGGTTGACAGCCAGGTCCCTGCTGCTGAGCCAGGGAGCACCTGCTGGATGAGAGTCTGTCTCATGACATTCCAGTCCCCACTTCACCGTTATTCGAACTGTTTAAATTCGACATTGAAACACTCTTATCGAGGATTGGTGAATGTATGGTTACATAACCAGCCGTGATTTGATCACCTCCGGTGATTTGATCACCCTTGGTGATTTTAGCGTGGTACTATCACGCTGTAGACGAACATAAACAAACAAACAAACAAATATGTAACCCCCCCCACCCCCCAAAAAAAAGAATAGGCATAAGTTTCATTGTAATGCAATGTTTGAATGTCTGACTTAGTTTTTTTGCTTGTCTGTCTGTCTGTTTGTTTTCTTTTCTTTTTTCTTTTCTTTACGTTTTTCGTTGCTGCTGTGCTGGTTGGATTTTGATTTTTGAGTTTTTGACCGGGTCATCAAATCAGTCTATTTATATCTTTTGATTCCTTCCTCATTTAGTGGGAAAACTATGATGCCTGTCTTAGCAGGAGGTAGTGGGAGAGAATAGTGGCGGTAGCGATAATGCGGCAGTGGTGGTGGTGATCTGATCGTAGTACTGTAGTGATGGTGTTAAGTTGAAGTAGAAATAGAAGTTGAGGTAACTTGACTAGTCTTTCTGGTGTGGTAGTGGTGATGGTGGCGATGGTGGTGTTGGTGGTGAAATTATTTGCCTGTCTGTCCACTTAGCCATTTTTCTCTTTTTCGACTATAACATTTCTGATCCAAAATTAAATATTAAATACAGGGGCCTTATGCCGTAATGTGATGCATTGTCGCCTGCTGAGGGCCAACACTGTAATCTTATATTTCATTTGTAATAAGAATTATTCTATCACAGTTGCCTTAAATAAGTAAAAATCAAAAACTTATTATTATTATTGTTCTTTGAGTTTCAGTCATTGATGTTATTTAACTGGCAAGTTTGTTGAAATCAATATCAATCAACTAACTGCAGCCTCAGATCTTCAGGACGTATCGGAGGGTTCTTGCTGTTCCCAGCAAGCATGCCTTTTGAAGTGTTCCAAAAAGCGGGGCGGGGCCAGTTTTCTTTAACCATCCCTGGAAACTTTTTGAGATAGTACCTGGTGCGCCTATGACAATCGGGACCACTTTGACTTCATGGCAGTTCCAAATCCTTTTTAACTCCCACTTTAAGTCCTGGTATCGGTTAATTTTCTCCCTCTCCTTCTCTTGCACTCTCGTGTCGAATGGGCAGGCCACATCCACAATCAGGCACGATCTTTTTTCCTTGTCCAAAACCAGCAGGTCAGGTCTATTGTGCTCCAGTTTCTTGTCCGTCTGTATCCTACAATCCCATAGCACCTTCACCTGATCGTTTTCTATCACCGACTCTGGCTTATGCTCATACCACTTCTCAGAATGTGGTAAATTGTTTACTTTGCATAGGTGCCAGTGAATCACCCTGCCCATCACATCATGTCTCCAGCCTTCATAGTGAGTCTGGGCTAGGTGTTTACACTCGGATACAATGTGAGCCACAGTCTCCTCTATCTCTCCACAGATCCTGCACAGTGGGCTAGCCTCCTCCTAGTAAATACGGTGTTTCAGCCACTTCGTTTTGAGGGCCTGCTCTTGCGCAGCCATTAGCATTCCTTCTGTAGCCTTGTTAAGGTCTACTCTTCTCAACCAGTTCCATGTCGGTAGATCTCTGAATAGCCCACTCTGCAGGATCTGTGGAGAGAGAGAGAGGAGGCTGCGCAAGAGCAGGCCTTCAAAACGAAGTGGCTGAAACACCATATTTACAAGGAGGAGGCTAGCCCACTGTGCGGGATCTGTGGAGAGAGAGAGGAGACTGTGGCTCACATTGTATCCGAGTGTAAACACCTAGCCCAGATTCACTACAAAGGCTGGAGACATGATGTGATGGGCAGGGTGATCCACTGGCACCTATGCAAAGTATACAATTTACCACATTCTGAGAAGTGGTATAAGCATGTGGTATAAGCCAGATCTCTTGTTTTCTCAAACAAGGTCCTATGAAGGGATATTTCCTGAAGGTTCCTCTTTCTCCTTGTTGTTATTTCCTCCTTGGACATCCCCTGGTCTATTGTCCTCTCCTTCAGTACAATTCTGAGCATTGGCTACTTACTATTGGTCTCGTATTTGTGTAGGTTGTTTTTCTCCATCTGAACACAGTAATCTATGCTGATAAGACCTCTTCCAACTTCAGATCTCCTTAAGTAGAGTCTATCGACATCACTCCTCTTGTGGAACATGTTGTAGATAGTCAATCGCTTCCTAGTCTTCCTATCCATTTCTTTTTGTTTAGCAAAATTCTATTTCAGAATTCCCACACTGTACCTAATAATAGACACAGCTCGGGAATTTACTGCACTTATGGCATTCCTACTGTTCAGATGTGACTTTAATAAGCTACTTACTCTCCGAATGTATTCAGATCTTATCAATTCCTCCATTTTTTTGTTCTTGATGTCATCAGCCTCCAGAATACCCAAATACTTGTATCCTCCTTCAGTGTCAATTTCCTTTAACATCTCACCTGTTGGTACCTGGATTCCGTTGCTTCTGCTCAATTTACCCCGCTTCATCACCAGGATTCCACACTTACTAATACCAAATTGCATACATATTTCATTGCTGAAAATACGGACAGTGCCAACATGCACATCCAACTCCTTCTCACTCTTCCCGAAGAGCCTAAGATCGTCCATGAAGTGGAGGTGATTGATGGTTATCTTCCCCTTTCCCAACTTGTATCCTGCTCTCACTTTTCGCAGTATAATGGTCAGGGGCATCAGGGCAAGGACAAACAATAGAGGGGACAGACTATCTCCCTGGAAGATACCTCTCTTAATCTTCACGCCTCCCAAGGATTCTCCAGCTGATATTAACTCTGTTTTCAAGGACTTCATACTTTGCCCAACAACTGTCTAATGTTATCTGCCACCTTGAAGATCTCTAGGCTTTTGGTGATCGAAGAATGAGGCACCATGTCAAATGCCTTTTTGTACACTATCAATCCCATGGCAATACCAGTGTGTCTGCTCTTGCAATTCCTCATTACCATATTATCATTAAGTAACTGGTCCTTTGTACCACGGGACTTCTTTCGGCATCCTTTATGTTCGTCCGGTAACAAGTTGTTTGTGTTGAGGTGATGATAGATTTCCTCAGACGTAATGCTTGTCAACAGTTTCCACATTACGGACAGACATGTGATAGGTCTATAGTTGGTAACATCATTACCCTTGATTCGGTCTTTCATTACCAGAACCGTGGTACCTTTCGTCAACCACTCTGGTACCTCACCTGACATCAAGCAGTCATTGAACATGTTTTTCAGTTTCGGGTGGTGGGATGTTATATTTTTAATCCAACACCCCTGCACACCATCTGGGACTGGTGATTTCCAGTTGGTTAGTTTTTTGGCCTGCCCCTTAAGAGTTTCAACTGTGATACTAATCTCATGTTGTACTGTCTCAATCCACACTGCCTGATCATTATGTTTAACATCCTGCTCCCATATTCCTCTCCAGAATGTCTTAGTTTGTTCCGTCTCAGGGATCAAGTCGTTGCCTCTTTCTTTCCCTTCAAGCTATCCAAACAGCATCTTCTGTTTATTATCAAACATGCGGTTCTATCTATACTGACTGATTCTGCTCTCGTATCGTCTAATTTTTGCACTCTTTGCTACAATGCGTTGCTTCAGTTCCTCTATGATAATATTTAGCTTTTTCCTCCTAGTTTTGTACTTTATTTCCAGTCTATATTTTTAGTGTCTATGTTTTTTATTATCCCATTCAGTAGGGACTCAAGCTTTCCAATGTCATTTCTCATTTCCCTGATTTGACCACTCAGTCGTTTCTTCCACCAAGGCTCTGCTCTTTCTTGTCTGTTGTTTCCTCTCGCTTTTATACCAAGTAATTTACTCACCGCATTGGCTGTTGCTTTGAGGATATTGTTTCATTGGTGAAGGCTCCTCGCCTTAAGGTATGGGATGACTTTGTTTACCTTAGCTGTTGTTTCTTTTAACTTTTTCCTGTCTACAAATCTTAGGTTCATAGGTTTCCCACTACCATTGTTCAACTCATCTAACACTAAGTTTAGGATATCAACCAAATATTGTCCTAGCACGTCAGCATTCATCTCCTCAATGGCCGTATTTTTGTTCCAGGTATTACTTATTTCAGCATTCAGATCATTGTCTGCTTCGGATGCTTCCTCCGTTCTCTCAACCTCTTCACCTTCATTTCCCACTGGCTCGTTTGCCTGGCATACTCCACTCTCCATTTCCAACCTAATCTCTCTGCTCAGTTCCTCCAGTTCCAGCTCGCTTATCCACCCATTAGTTCTTATTACCCGAGCCTGCCCGGCCAATTTCTGTTCATCTAATTTGAATAGAGCAATCTCGTTCCAGATGTAATGCATCCGTTTCCTATATCCTTTCTCCATGGGTGTTACTCTTCAGGTAATATTACATAACAGTTCTATTCAATTATTTCGTCCAGTTGACAGCCAGGTCCCTTTCCTTCTTCTTCTTCCTCCGACACCAGCAGTATTCGGTTGACAGCCAGGTCCCTGCTGCTCAACCAGGGAGCACCTGCTGGGTGAGAGTCTGTCACATGACATTCCAGTCTCCACTTCACCGTTATTCGAACTGTTTAGGTTCGACATTTAAACACTCTTATCAAGGATTAATGAATGTATGGTTACATAATCACCCCCAGTGATTTTATTATTATTATTTTTATTATTATTATTATTATTATTATAAACGTAGAAACAATTATTATTCGGACACCATGCGTTGACGTATAGAGTTACGGCCCTTGCCATTCTGAGTTCAAATCCGGCCGAGGTTAACCTTGCCTTTCATCATTATGGGGTTGATAAAATAAAGTACCAGTAATACACTGGGTAATTGCTGGCCTTGTGCCAACAGTAGAAACAATTATTATTATGGCCTTAAGACAGTGGATTGGCAGAATGGTTAGAGGGTGCATAAATATTTAGCAACATAAGTTAAAGGTCTGTACGTTATGAGTTGAAATCTCACCGAGGTTAGCTTTGGTTTTCATCCTTACGGTCTTGATAAAATGAAATACCAGTAAAGAAGCGGTGTCTAGTTAATCCTCTTTCCCTTGCACCAAACGTGGAAAGAATTACATGCATGCTAGCCTCGTGCCAAATATAGAAACTATTATTATCTCACTCTTGTCTTTCTACTTGGCCATCCGACCTTAATATTAAATCTTTGTGTTTGATTGATTTGACTGTTTTAGCTAACTGCGGTGGTAATATCTCAGCTTTAATTGTTTGTTTTTTTCAACCTATTTGTTTCTTTCTTTTCTTGTTGAAAAAACAATTGTTCTCTACTTATCGCAAGTGGATATATTCTTTGATATGAGTGGTGTTGTTTCTGGTGACATTGGAAGTGGCAAAAAAAGGAAGCAATAGATTAAGGGGAAGTAACTGGATGGATTTTATGTATAAATCAGGAACAATAATGAGAGTGTTTGGAGAAATGAACTAGCGAACAGGTTTTCTGATCTCAATGAAACACGGTTTTTCCAAACGAAAGAATAAGTCTCCTGTTTCATTCAATTTCCGATCATCAAGCTAAACACATTGCTATATGGAAGATTAAGTTGTTAGGTAATATTAACCGATGGAGTAATATCCTATTCATTGGAGAGGCGAAGACGTACCAGCAAATCATTTCACATAATGGAGAAAGCTGCTACTGATTTTAGTAAGATGTGGTATTTCATGCGTTATTTATCGTCAGCAATATGCAATGACAACTGTGTGTAATGACTTCTCTGGGAGTGTTAGCGTATTTTTTTTTGTGACGTCCATGCTGGTTTCGCCCCTGCATTTAATCTGGCTAACTTCTCTGACCCTCCGACCACAGAAATAGAATAGGCCATCCATCGCGCACACACACATACACACATACACCCCAATAAATCAACATGATAACAAAACTACTTGTCAAATCTTCAACTCAGCCAAATTCTTCCCTCACCCTACAAATCCACAGTTTTTCACACCCATCCTCACATAAGTAATGAAGCATACAGACACACATACACACGCACTTACGGAGACACCCCCCACAGCTTGAAAACATGTATAAAAATATATAAAATATATAGTCAATTTATTCTAAAACATTTATTTAATAACCTATAAAGAACCTTTACCCTTATATGGACAACCGACATGTGAATAACTCTGTGGAGATGGCTAATGAACTGCAGGTAGTGTTGTCAAGAATCTGGAACTAGCTGTCGTACCGGTAAGAGGTCTGCAGTCGGCCGCCGACACTTTCTAATATATTATATATATATACATAATATTTATATATATATATATATATATATAACATACTAATACAACGGTATCAATAGTAAATGCTACAAGGAAAACACGGCCAAGACAAAATTACAAAGTGAAAGGGAAACGTGTATGAGCATAGTCTACGCTTCAAAGAAGAGAAACGTTATTTTTTGTGATATAGATTAAATGGCATGTCGACGGAAAGTGGTTTCTGAAAATGACACTCTAAAAGAGCTCCAAAGAAATAAAGGTTAAGCTGAATAGATAAGTCCATTGAGTTTGTTTTACCTGTTTAGATTAATAAAAGTACATGGTAGCTTCAATATAACAGTTTTTACACAAAAATGTTTTCCATTATTAACATAGATTAACGAATGCTGCAAACTTATGTATAATGCGACGTCGGGTGCAACTGACATTAGTTTTTACATAATAGTCATGATAAAGAATGTGAGAGTTTATTGCATAATTTTTGAATGCAAATAACACAATATATTGATGGTCTGCGGAGCATCTTTATCAAACCCAGGTTAATACGTGGAATATTCGCCAGAATGAAGAAGTGTGTTTTGTACCACATAGTCAATAGACTACTTCCTCTAACCCAAATGTAATTGCAGTGCAAGCTAACGAAATACATATATGGGGTATTGATATGTGTACAACGAGAACAGCCATGAAAATGTAGAGTGAAATGAAAGGACAATTTATACATGAATTCAATTGGATTGACTATTTAGATGGGTAAAATGATAAGTTAATAGTTTAAACGAAACAATATATAATATGGCTGTAGGCAAACACATCTGAAAGCAAAAGGGCTTTAAAATAGTAGATATATAGTATATAAAGTATTGTTCTCTTTCGCCATACGAATTTTACTTCCACCATTATATTTTCTAGTGGCATTCTGCCTTTTGATTTGCATACACACTCACATACACAGACACGCACATCTACACACAGGAAAATGTATGTGTATGTGTGACATATATATATATATATATATATAGAAAATGTAACGACCAGTTACTGTAGGTTCACCAGTGTGAGAACACGACGCGTAGTTTAAAATAGGTATAGAGGTGTAGTATTTGTCATGTTTTCATTACGTTTTTTGATTAGTGATGCGCATCAATACTAAAAAAAACGTAATGGAGACATACCAAATACTCCTTTTTATTACTATACTAGACGTTGGGTCACGTTCACTTCACTTTTCGAAAAATCATGTTCACTTAAAAATAAATTTTGATTAATTAAAATATACACTGACATGTATATACATGTATATAATATGAAATGAAACGTGTGTACATACACACACATACATGTCGACGTCGCAGAACTCCACCTGCGACGTCGACACAGACGAACTGGGCCTCCTAATTAGACTTACCTACGACACTGACTACCTAGACAGCCATGATCTTAGACGTTTCTGCCCTAGTAGAACCATAAGAGGTAGACACCCCACCATAACCTCAATGGTAAAAAAGACTCCCATGGGAAGGTGGATTGGGTGGACCAAAGCTATACGGACCCCCCAAAACAATGATCAGGTAAGAAAAATGGTCGCACATGCAATAGGGGCTATTATCAAAACTACCCTAAAGGGCCACATATTCAAATTCAACGAGAAGATCTACAGCCAAAATGAGGGAGCAGCCATTGGCGTCAGCATAGCTGGTGATGTTGCCATCCTTTTCATGGTATGTTGGAAAAGGAGACTTACAGAGCTCCTTAATGAAAGCTCCATAGACCTAATCATGTACTCTCGTTATGTAGACGATATCAATATAGTTATAAGAACACCCCCACTAGAGAGCACTAACAAGTTTGATTTAGAACGTAGCACGATGGAATGCATCCAGCAGATAGCTAATTCCTTACACCAGAGTATAACTGTAACTATCGATTTCCCTTCCAAACACCCTAACAATAGACTACCTCTATTAGACACAGGAACTCTGGATTAACACTATAGACGAGAGAGCCCAAATTATCCACTCACACTATGCTAAACCCATGGCCTCCAAATACCTGATACTCAAAAACTCAGCAATGTCCAGTAGTGCTAAGTTTAATATTCTGATCGCAGATTTGGTACGAGTTATGAAGAATGTGTCCCGCATGTGCGATCCAACAGAAATGGAAAGACACATCCAACAATTCATCAGCCGCATGCAGTTTTCTGGCTACAACCAAAGAGACAGAGTCAGAGTATACGAAGGAGCCATAGGGAAGTATAAGACCCTCATAGAACTGGACATGAAAGGAATTTGCCCATTATACAGGAGTAAATCATGGAATAGCTTAGATAGGGCTAGACATAAGATAGGGAAAGCCACCTCATGGTACGACATCAAGAGATACCAGAGTGTCATGTTTGTGGACGCTACCCCTGGAGGGAAATTAGGTAACCAGTGTAGAAAGGCCCTGAGAAAGACCCACTTAAAGATTAAGGTGGTAGAAAAGCCAAGAACCACCATAAAATCCCTGATCAGCAAAACCTAACCTTTTAAGAAAACCCACTGTACTAATAGGAAATGTATCATATGTAAGGTAAACCCCCGGATAAACTGTAAAACTAGAAACGTAGTCTGTAGCATAAGATGTACAGAGGGTACTTGCAGAAACATGACAACATACATAGGCGAGACAGCTCGTAGCATAGGTGAAAGGATAGACCAACACTGGGGGGAACTAAAAGGACGTAAAAACGGCGAGTACTATACGAACATGCCAGACAACAACACGACGGTAACATAGACGACATAGAAATTGGAATAATATCTAATCATAGAAATGACCCAGCAGATAGGCAAATCAGAGAGGCCAGTGAAATAGAAATTAGAAGGCCAAGACTAAACAGAAAGAATGAATGGAATAACAACAACACCCAAACAAACAACACTGACCTAAGAGGAGTATAAATAAATAAATAAATAAATAGATAAATAAATAAATAAATACATACACAAGCACAATAACAACAAACACATATAAACACACTCTAGTCACCCAATCACGAACACACATCAAACAAAACACTATACACACACGCAAACGCATGCGCAAAGAAGACACAATAAAATGAACAAACAAACAAATAAATAAATAAATATATAGACAGACTAAATAAAAATGGCGTAGAAATACAATGTAACGGGAGGAAACAATAGCACCACTGACGATATTGCAGATGTGCAACGAAATAACTCTGATAAACTATGTATATGTGTTTGTGTCTATATTGTATCTGTATTATTTTTGACCGTCGGTCAGTCAATGGCAACATTGAGGACCGAATAAATTAGATTACCGATATAAAAGACACAGAAGCGAAAAGCGAAAACCAACCAAACAGTGAGTGTGTTCCGTTATTAATTCTGGCAATATTACACAAATATGACCCTCCCCAAGTATAACAATATATATATATATATATATATATATAGCGGCGATGAATTAGTTTAGCGAGGTTTTTAATATGAAATCGTGTGTCGAAACAGATATTGTTATACTTGGGGAGGGTCATTTTTGCGTAATATTGCCAGAATTAATAACAGAACACACTCACTGTTTGGTTGGTTTTCGCTTCTCGCTGTCTTTTATATCTGCGATCTAACTTACTCGGTCCTCAATGTTGCCATTGACTGACCGACGGTCAAAAATAATACAGATACAATATAGACACAAACACATATATAGTTTACATAATTTACATAAATCTTTCGTTGCACATCTGCAACATCGTCAGTGGTGTTATATTTTTTCCTCCTGTTGTGTTGTATGTCTACGCCATTTTTTATTCAGTCTGTCTATATATTTATTTTTATATTTGCTTGTTTGTTTATTTTATTTTGTCTTCTTTGCGCATGCGTTTGCGTGTGTGTATAGTGTTATGTGTGCTGTGTGACTAGTGTGTATAGTGTTGTGTCTGCTGGGTGACTAGTGTGTGTTTATGTGCTTGTTGATGAAGTGTTGGATGTATCTTTCCATTTCTGTTGGGTCGCACATGCTTGACACATTCTTCATCACTCGTACCAAATCTGCTCCCTCATTTTGGGTGTAGATTTTCTCATTGAACTTAAATATGTGGCCCTTTAGGGTAGTTTTGATACTAGCCCCTATTGTATGTGCGACCATTTTTCTTACCTGATCAGTGTTTTGGGGGGTCCGTATAGCTTTGGTCCACCCAATCCACCTTCCTATGGGAGTCTTTTTTGCCATTGAGGTTATGGTGGGGGGTCTACCTCTTATAGGTCTACTAAGGCAGAAACATCTAAGATCATGGCTGTCTAGGTAGTCAGTGTCGTAGGTAAGTCTAAGTAGGAGGCCCAGTTCGTCTGTGTCGATGTCGCAGAACTCCACCTCACTCTCAATGATCATCTCCACACATCTTTTCACAGCAAAATCAATGTTAATGGATGGGTACAGTGACACCACATCCATGCTGCCTATTACGCAGTTGGATAGGCTCCTGTTTTTGTTGCACTCACTGATTCTGCTGAGGAGGTCCTCCGTACTTTCACATACATCTGAGGACATCTTGATTATGGGGCGTATAACCATTGAGAGGAAGTAGAAGATCCTGTAGTTGCTAGCTATATTTGCTCCGCATACGGGTCTTGTTGGTGGTCATGTTGTCGGGTCGTTGACTGTCTTGTGGTCTTTGTGGAGCCCATACAAGGGTCGTATGCCATTGTTAGACGCCTGGAAGTTGTTAGCAGTGCGACTGCTTGGCTTTAGGATGTCAGTCCACATCATCATGTGAGCGTTGAGGATTTTTTTTTTCTTTTGTTCTCTCCCATCGTGTGTTTGTTGTGCAACTTCGCTCGTGTTGGTGATGTGGGGTTGCATAGCCTCGATGTAGTTCGGCATGCTATCTATTGACATCCTACCAGACTTATCTGTGGGTAGACACACTACCTCACCATCCCTTGTGCGCTGCTTGAGGCTAACCAAGCCTTCTACAGGTTTTCTCCCAAGTTGTTGGGCCTCTGGTTTGCTCTGTCTCTTAGTATACCTGTCTACTACTTGTCTAAACTTATTTCTAGCTATGGTGAACTGTGCCTCCGTTTCTTCATCTATTTGCTGTGGTATGCAAACTCTTTTATTAAAGGGTAACCTCGTAGGATAGATATTACCCATCTTATATGTTTTGTCAGCTGGGTTGAAAAATAGTTTCTCTAAGGGGTTGTCATTATATCTATCGTCATAGTTGTGTGTGTTGCTCTTGTTGTCGTTATTATCAGGGTGGTTGTTGTTGTTTCTGTCATTAGCATTATTATTGTTGTTATGATTGCTAGATGTATTGTTGTTTACTTCACCGTTATTGTTGTTGTTGTTACTGTTATTTCTACCATTGTGGTTGTTACTATTATTATGTTTCTTGTTTTTATTGATGTTGCTACATGTACTATTTCCATTATTACCACTGTGGTTATTGTTGTTGTTGTTCGTATTGTTACCGTTATTACTACTGTGGTCACTGTTGCTGTGTCTGTGGTTAACGTTTCTATTATTATTATTATTGTGGTTGTTGTTGTTCCGTCTATCGCTAGTATTATTGCCATTATCACTATTTCTCACTTTCCTGCCATTGTTATGGTTATGGCTGTTATTTCTATACCCAGAGTTATTGTTTATATTACTACTACCGTTATTATTGTTGTTGTTGTTTACCTTTGCATTCCAACGTATTTTTGTGAAACACTTTTCCAGCTCCGTTTTGCATTCCATAGGGTTAATCTTTTTGTAGATGGCAAATTTTGGTGGTAACCGTAGAATTTGTTGTTCTTGTTCGCAGATGTGCAACGAAAGATTTATGTAAATTATGTAAACTATATATATGTGTTTGTGTCTATATTGTATCTGTATTATTTTTGACCGTCGGTCAGTCAATGGCAACATTGAGGACCGAGTAAGTTAGATTGCAGATATAAAAGACAGCGAGAAGCGAAAACCAACCAAACAGTGAGTGTGTTCTGTTATTAATTCTGGCAATATTACGCAAATATGACCCTCCCCAAGTATAACAATATATATATATATATATATATATATATATATATATATATATATATATATATATATATATAGTGAAAAATTGAACGGGAACAAAACAGAGAGGCAGTACGAACAAAGGTTTATTAGTTTCACGTTCTTGAGAGTGGGGTGGTGGGGAACGACGTTTCGAGCATAAACCTTCTTCAGGCGAAAGGTGTGTGGGAAGATAATTCCAAGGGTGTGTTGGGGAGTGGGGGAGAGACATTTAGAAAAAAGGGGGTGAGAGGAAATGGTACAAATGAAAATAAATATAAAAGCATAATTAAATAAAAATAAACATGAAGTTAAACACGTGGTGGAAGGCTGTGGGGCGTGTAGGTGTGGTTGCGGGTTTAGTGGGGAGGGGAGGCGGGGTGTCCGAGCGGGGAGGGCTGAAGGTTGTGTGTAAGTGTAGGTGTACGTGTGTGTATGTGTGTGTGTGTGTGTGAATGTGAGAGTTGGGAGAAGAACGGGGTGTATGGAGTGGGGTGTAGGTCGGTGTGTGCGTGCGTGTGTGGATGGGGAGGGGTCAGATGAGTGGGGAGAGGTGTGTTAGGATTCCGGAGACTGAGTGTGTAAAAATGTGGTGGTACGCACGTGTATGTGTGGTGTTTATACGTATAGCGGATGTAGGCGGCGTGTGGGAAAAAAATTGTTTTGAGTGTATGTGTATGCGTGACATACGTGGTATGTGTATGTGTCACATACGTGGGTAAGTTCATAAGATAGTTCCGCAGAGGATGTGGTGGGTTGCCGGATAATTTCCTTGTGATGGAGTTGATTCGTGGGAGCGATGTCCAATGTGTGTAATCTGTGCTTGGGTTGGTCGGAAGTGGGGAGATGTGGGATTCGCGAGGAACAGGAAGTGGTCAGAGGGTCAAGGCAGGAGGTGGGTTGTGTGTCTGTGTGTGCGGAGAGGTGGTCAGAGATTCAGGGCATAGCAGCAGTCGGGGAGAATGGCAGGTGGAGAAAGTCGGTGTATCAGTGTGTGCGGATGCGCGGTGGACAGGGGAACAGATGTGTAGGTGTGAAAGGTGGAGTGGGGATGGGGGTGGGTTTGTAGAGATGTTAGTGGGATGTGTGTGTGGGTGTATGTGAGAGACAGGGTGTGGGTGGAGCGGGGAGAGGGAGGGGAAGAGAAATGTGTGGGGGCCGGTGGAGGGAGTGTAGTGTACTAGTGTGTGTGTGTGCGTGTTTGGATGAGTGTGTATGTGGTGAAGGGGTGTTAGTGGGTGTTAGTATACTGGTGGTGGAGAAAGGGTTGAATGCGGGTGTTAGTGGGGCTCAGTGTTGGTAGGGTGTGTAGAGTGGGTGGTGTAAGTGGGTGCGTGTGTTCGTGGGCATGGGTCGGAGGGCTGTTAGTGGTATTAGTGTTCGGGTGTTGGGAGTAGATGTGTGGGTGAGGGTTAGTTGTGGTAGTAGGATGTGTGGTTAGTGTATATATGTACCGGTGGGTGTGTGCGTGATAAGGGGAGGGGGGAGAAGAAAGGATGTTAGTATTGTTAGTTGGGGAAGGGTGGTCGGGTTTGTGGTGGAGGTGTTAGTATTGTTAGTTGTGGGTGGGCGGTGAAAAGGAGGAGTGTGTTAGTGGTGTTAGTGGGGGATATGTGTGTGTGTGTGTGGCGGGGAACAGGGCGGTAGAAGGCTAAATGAATAGGGATGGGGAGTTCAGGCCGGGGGGAGTGTGGGTCTGTAGGGTGAAGATGGTGCGTTGTTCGACCCTGAGGAGGGTGGCGGGTATTCCGTGGCATTGGAGTAGACCACAGACTGTGAGGTGGTGCGCGGAATGTCCAGGGGCGCCAAAGTGGCGGGCGATAAGGAAACTCCCGCCGAGACGAATATCCCGGAGGTGTTCGGTAAAACGGTCCGCCAGGCGTAATCCAGTCACTCCGACGTAGGTTGCGATGCACTCCGTGCAGCGAAGTCCATACACTAGGTTGGAGGAGGTGCAGCGGAAGGCATGCCGGACAGAGAGAGAGAGTGACCTTTGGACCCTGGAAGGTTTTGGTGTTGGTGATGTGGGGACAGGTGTTGCAACGAGGCCTGGAACAGGGAAGGGAAGCGTGGGGGGGGTGTGGATTGGGGGTATGGAGCTGCGGACGAGGAGGGTGTGGAGATTGCGTGCGCGTTTGAAGGAGGGAGTGGTGGGGCTGGAAAGATGTGGGAGGTGGAGGGGTCGGACTGCAGGCGTCGGAAGAGGCGGAGGATGGTGCGGTGAAGGGATAGGGTGGAGGGGTAGGGTGGATGTGGTAGGGTGGAGGTGGTAGGGTGGAGGGGTAGGGTGGATGGGTGGTAGGTAGACATAGGTAGACATAGGTGGTAGACATTGGGTGGGTGTGCGGTGGCTTCGGTTGAGGGTGGTGAAGCGGTGGACAGCACAGGCGCGAGTGAGAACGGTGTAAACGAGAGGGGGCGGGACCTCTGCGGATGAAATGGCTGACTAGGAGAAGGGCCTGGGACTCAAAGTCAGCGTCTCGGCTACAGAGGTGGCGGATCCTGAGGAGTTGGGTGTAGGGAATAGAGTTTTTATTGTGTGTAGAGTGGGAAGAGATGAAGTCGAGATAGGAGTGGGAGTCGGTGGGTTTGAAGAAGGCGGAGGTGACGAGGGAGTGATGAGAGGGGTCGAAGGCGACAGAGATGTCTAAGAAGTGGACGTGGGTGGTGGAGATAGAAGTGGTGAGGTGGAGGGAGGGGTGGAAGGAGCAGAAGAAGAGAGAAAGGAGTCGAGCTGTTCTCGGGTGAGGGTCGTGGCTCCGATACAGTCGTCGATGTAACAACCGTACAATTCGGGCGTGGGGCCGGTGTACTGGGCAAATATTTGGGCCTCAACATGGCCAACAAAAAGGTCGGCATAGTTTGGGCCCATTCTTGTGTCCATGGCTACCCCCGTGACCTGTTGGTAAAACTCACCCGAGAAGGAGAAACAGTTGAGGGTGATATATATATATATATATATGTATAAGTAAAGTTATATTTAAAATTGTTGGGTTACAACTAGTAAATATTTATAACTGATATAAAAGCACTCGACAAATATTTGGAGTATATTTACAATATTAAATAAATGGAAAACTATATTTATAAAACCATATTTATTTCATTATATATATTTCGGGGATATCATATTAACAATATGCTATGCCTTCATCAGACAAAATACAATATAAACAGTTTTATAGATAAATAGATTCGACATACCGTAATAAACACCGACTTCATTTGAAGAGGTTTACGCTAGCGTAAACCTCTTCAAATGAAGTCGGTGTTTATTACGGTATGTCGAATCTATTTATCTATAAAACTGTTTATATTGTATTTTGTCTGATGAAGGCATAGCATATTGTTAATATGATATCCCCGAAATATATATAATGAAATAAATATGGTTTTATAAATATAGTTTTCCATTTATTTAATATTGTATATATATATATAATATATTTATGTGTGTGTCTATATATATATGTGGATGTCTGTAATCTATATACACTAGTAATCGAAGTACACACACACACACACACACATATATATATATGTATATATATATATATACACAACAACCCCATCACCTCTCTCTCTCTCTTCCATTCTCATTCTGTATCTCGTCTCCCTCTCTCTCTTTCAATATACTCTCTCACAACCTCTCTCTCTTTCTCTTTCTTCCTCTCTGTTTATGAAGGTACCCAGAAAACCCCATATCTCGGGAACCCGTGTTTCGATTGACGCGACTCTTGTTTCATTCCATTTCTATTCCCATTTCAGCAGCAACATCCTTTCAAAGTATTTTCCCATTATCCGCACTTTTGGCTGTATTACATTACAAACAAGCAAGCAAGAAATCACAGATATACATAAATATATATATATATATCTTATCTCCAAAATGGTTTTCGGAATACACACGTGCTTCTCAAAGATATTTCTTCCGTTCCTTCCTCTTCTCATTTCTATCTTTCTATTTCATCTTTTATTCTTCAAAATAACTTCCGATTAAGTACTAGTGTCCGAAACTTAAAACTCTTTCCCTACTTTATTAGGGGTTAAACTAGTATATTCTTTAATTGTACTGATGTGTTTGATCCGCTGATTCCGTTTTCTCTTTGCCTATATATAGAAATGGCTTCCACAGGATTAGAAGTGTTTCATACATATGTATATATATATATATATATATATATATTGTTATGCTTTGGGAGGGTCATGTTGCCAATGAGAAACACATGCACCAGTGGCTTTCACTTCAATTTATTTATAAATTAAATTAATAAATTTAGGAATTTATAAATTTCCTGCTGGTTGGTTGCTTAATATAAACACACACAGACACCCGGATGTAACACATGCGCAAACTAAGCACACAGCACACACAAAAAACAAGATGGCGTAGGACAGAACAAAGGAGAGGCACAAAAACAAAGAAAAGAATCCCCAGTCACTGAAGAGGTCACATAATGTGTGACGAAATAACTTTGACAATATATGAACAATTGTCTGGTTGTGGAACCAACCAACTAACCGCACATTTATAAATTCCTAAATTTATAAATTAAATTTATAATAAATTGAAGTAAAATCAACTGGTGCGTGTGTTTCTTATTGGCAACATGACCCTCCCAAAGCATAACAATATCTGTTTCAACACAGGTTTTCAGATAAAGAATCTTGCTAAATAAATTCAGAAACGATATATATATATATCACAGTGAGACAAGATACATCTACTGATGCGAAATCGCTAGTTAGTGAATTATACAAAAAACCAAGATCAATGTTAATTATGTTTGAAGCTTTATAATCTCTATAATATACTCCTAAGATAACGATGTCATACGCTTAAATTTATTTAGTCTGAATTAGTTAAAGGATCGAGCAAAATTGCTGCCAGAAATTACCACTGCCTTATTAGCTAAATAAATACACCTATTCAACAAGCGAGTCTATATATCATTAAATATTCAAAGTATTCTTTTGAGGCCATTTTACTTTTACGCTTCTTTGATGTGTAGATTAAATGACATAAACTTTGTCGCTGCACGTTTTAATCGGAAAGAAGTAAATGGAACAATGCATCAGAGAAGCTAGAATACTTCTATTGTGTACTGGATAATCCATGATGAAAAATCAATATTTACTATAAACATATAACATAATGCGTATCTTAAAACGAGGTTATATAGACATTACTCCAGTACATTTCTTTCAAAAGTTAGATTGATATTAAACGACAGAGACAATGTGAATATTTCAAATTGCTTGTTAATACCAATGTTTTGTGTGTAAATTATTGACAACATCTATGAAAACAATAATTCTTGTTTTTATGTGAAATGGCATGATACAGTCACATTGATGCATTTCGAAATTTAACAGTATATGTGTAGTGGACCAGAAATAAAACGTGTTACACTCTCGTTTAATTATGTTAAACTGTCAATTCAGTGTTGTATTGTTTTTTCGTGTTGGTGCAAATATCCAATGCTGTACTATATTATAGCAGATTACTACAAAGACGGTATTTGAACATGGGAAATTACTTTCTCAAACACTCGAGTTATTTCATCATGTTTTCATTATATGCATCGATCATTTCTCAGTGTTTGTCGGAGGAAGGAAAACGTTGCGAGAACAAACCCTACTGAATACAATCCACCGCAACACCATTACACAGGGACCCACTGTTGAGATGGCTGGAATAAATCTACTTATATGCATGATGAAAATGTGTTTCATCTGCTTTTTCATTTTAGTGATAGATGCTTGGAAAAAGTATTTCATTTAAATTTGTCAAATAATATGACATAGCGTATATTGAATATTTCTAACTTATACAAATATGGGAGGCATGTATCGGCAGAGATGCGTCATAGTAATAGTGTAATAGATCAATATATAGTTAATTAATAATTGTTTCTACGTTAAGCATAAGGCCAGCAATTACCCAGTGGATTACTGGTACTTTATTTTATCGACCCCGTAAGTATGAAAGGCAAGGTTAACCTTGGATATAGTTAATTAATAATGTTTTCTACTTTAGGCACAAGGCCAGCAATTACGCAGTACATTACTGGTACTTTATTTTATCGACCCCGTAAAGATGAAAGGCAAATTCAACTTCGGCGGGATTTGAACTCAGATTGTAAAGGGACGTAACTATGCTCGAAACCATGGCGTCCGACCCTCTACCGATACCGCCAATCCAAATAATTGTTTCTACTATTGGCACAAGGCCAGCAATTACCCAGTACATTACTGGTACTTTATTTTATCGACCCCGTAAGGATGAAAGCCAAAGTTAACCTTGGGGGGATTTAAACTCAGTCCGTAAAGGGACGTAACTCTATGCTAGGCCATAATAATAATAATAATTGTTTCTACTTTAGGCACAAGGCCAGCAATTACCCAGTGTATTACTGATACTTTATTTGATCAACCCCATAATGATGAAAGGCAAGGTTAACCTCAACCGGATTTGATCTCAGAACGTAAAGGGACGTAATTATGCATGGCGTCCGACCCTCTACCGATACTGCCTAATGATATATAATAGCCATTGCTCTAATTCATTTCAAATAGAGGCATAAAGATAGAGACAAATCAGAAAGGAGAGCCATGCCATAGAGATGGATGTATTTTGAATAAATAGAATTATCATTTTCCTTGCCAACTTGAAAAAGTATTCGAAGTTCAAATTCCTGTTAAGGTATTCCGTTAAGCGTTTCTTTTCTATTGGGTGTTTGCGCGTTTGTGACGGAAGGAGACTGGCGGGCAGTAATTGACAGACTCGATCCGAAGAAAATAATACGGACTTTACATACGATAATTCATGTAAGTACCACGCACTACGACCAATCACGACAAATGACATTCTATCGTTATGGTGACTGGGGAATGTTTCTTTCTATAAATAGCATTTTTGTTGCTCTTTCATCCATTTCTGCGTATAAAAATCAGACTTAAGAGAAAAACAAGTTATTGTTTTCAATTTGAGACAATACATTATGTTATTTTAACATTTAATATGTAATATGCAATATTTATTCTGTGACATTATATAACCTTAACCCGTCTATTGTGCGTCATCCGCAGTGTCAACTAAGGCAATGGAGAGTCAACTAATTATATTACAACTATTGTCATTATTTCAGAAAGATATGGAGCATGAAAAATGTAAATATAAAAAATATGAGATTGTTAAAAATAATTTGAAGATAAGTAGGCATGATATATATATATATAAGTTGAAGATAAGTAGGCATGATATATATATATATATATATATATATATATATATATATATATATATATATATATAAGTTAAAACAGAAAACAGAAACAATAACAAAGAGTGCAGTGCAAAATGTTAGTATTAGGTTCCCTCTTGAGAGTGAGGGGTGGGGGACGACGTTTCGGGCATAAGCCATTCATCAGGAGAAAAGTGGAAAGGAAAAGAGTTCCGAGGATGTGAGGCGTGTGGGGGTTTTGGTGGGTAGATGGAGAGGTAGAGGTGAGAGGGAGACAAGGGCTCCGAGTGGGGAGGGCGGAAGGTGGTATGTGTGTATGTGTGTAGGAGTATATATATATATATATATATGTATATATACTAGCAGTATTACTAAGATAAGGTAATTCATAATAGAGGCATACAAGAAGGCATGTTTAGCAGTGACCTGATTCATAAAATTCGCAATACAACAGCTTGCTTCATTATATCCTTGCATCCGGTCATAAAAGAATCAGTCCTGTGGTCGGTATGCTCATGTAAGTGAAGCCCCAACATGGCATAGCAAAATGACCGAAACAAACAAAAGAATGTAAATATATATATATATATTTATTCAGGTTTGAAGGTCTCCCACTGGATAGAGCTGGTCAATTCCGCATGGTCAATCTTAATGTAATAATATGGAGAGTACTCAACGTAAAGCAGTTCAACCATCTTCGTTTTTGTAGTTGGTGGTGCTAGTACGGAGTTAACGCCATCCTATGAATCTAAACAAAAATTTAACGTTCCAATTTTCTCTCGGACTGTTGGGTTGGTTTTCCTGGCTGCGGGGCCGGCCACCTGGCGCATAGGCCTACCTTGAGTGCTTGGAAAAATAGATTTCCCCTTCTTTCGGTAAATGAAATTACTCCGAGCGGAAATTCGCCCCAGTCGCCCGACGCGCAGCCGTTTTTTAGCCGCCATATAGTACCTTTAAATCATAACTATTAGATGTATCATGCCCCCCTCTACTTAAACAAATCCTCCTCCTGGGTAAATTAATAGTACTAGTTTGGTACACAGATGGCCTAACGACGAGGGCTCACTTCCACAAGCACACCCGAAGCCTGATATACATTCCTAGAGTGCTTGGAAAAATTGATTTCCTGATATCTTTCGCTAGGCTATCTTACTCGGAATGGCTGACACGCGGTTGGGATGGGTTGGCCGGAGCCTGCAGTCGCCGCATGCTGTCTGACTGCTAAACAAGGACATAATCTTTACTCTATAATACAATTAAAGTTTCTTCATAAAATACTCTTTCTTTAACTAAACTTCGAACCCCACACCCTTAAAAAATTAAAACTGTTTAATTTTCAATTTTATAATTTTATAATGTTAATCTTAAAGTTTTACATTTTTGTAACTTCATTCTATAAATCTAAACAAACATTTAACGTTCCAATATTCTGCTCGAACATTGTAACATGCAGAGCCCCACTATATTTACCTCTGTTATAATATATACCTCTGTTAATATACGGGTCCTTTAGAATACATTTTTTCGCGGCATTCCTGGCCTGAGTGTAGCAGTACATCAGCAGTACGGAGTTCTCTTCCTCTTTCTTTCTGCTTGTAGTTTGACACTAACGCTGACCTTTCTTCTTCTTTCTTTTCTTCCTCTTTCTTTTTTCTTGTAGCGTGATATTAACGCGGACTGGTCTTCGTCTTCCTTTCTATTTGACCGGGAAGGTAGTAGCACACTATAAGCTTTAGCCCCCTCACCAGATGGCCTCAAGTAGACCGAAAAGCCAATACTTGAGGGCGACCGGCTAAAGTGGAGGATGTTAGAGGGTCGGTCGTCCTCGGATTTTCAGCCTCATGGATTTTATCTATTACATTCATTTATTATATTTCGAATACCTGATGATATCACCGGATTCATACGGAACCCGGTCATTGAAATGATCATAGTATAATAAACCTTTCAAGGATTTACACAAGTCCAGCCTCCTGTTATTTCATTATGATATATATATATATATATATATATACCCAGAGTTGACATTGCACTCAGTGCTCCTGTGGGAGCCTCTACATGGACACACTGGAAGAAGAAGAACAAGGTTAACGTATATTGATGCCCTAAGGACAGACACTGGTCTGTTGGAGACTCGGGACATGGCGTCGATAATGAAGGACAGAGCCCGCTGGAGAGAACTCTACCATGGATCTCTGGAATTTTACCCGCACTAGATTGATAGATATATATATATATGAGTTAGGTTTGTGTTTTCGTCCTCCTGTGAACCAAATGCATATCCTTCACATTTCCTATGTATAAAGCCCAATGGGTTTATAGACAGTATGAATAACATCAAAAGGAGACTGTCTCCTTGAAATATACCCCTGCAATATTCTGTTTTCTCAGTGTCAAAACTGTCCTTATTCTATTTATTTAAGTTCAGGCTTCTCTAGCATCCAATAGTGGGGAACAGAAGCAAATGCTTTCTTGTTTACCTGCCAGACTCTAACTAAATCCCTCCTATGCTGCCACAACTTTGACGAGGTGGTTCTGTTGATTACGACTTGCTCAACACCCAATCAAACTCCTTTCTTCCCAGTTGCATGCTCATCTATGATAATTTTGTCATTGTGGTCCTGAGTTCATCTCTCTCCAGAAAGGTGCATCCTAGTGAGGTGGAGAGAATACGTTGTTTATCTCCTAAACCGCACCACAACAGCATCTTCTGATGTACATGAGGTGCATTTGGTGCGTTGACTAATCTCTTGGAGGCTGACGTCACAAGAAACGTTAAAGAGCTCAAATGTGGAAGATGAGATCCAACCGAAGAAAGTGGTGTAGTAGGTGTTGGAGATGTTGGAATTAACAACAGCGAACACCTTTCAGTGGATATGTGATTTAAAAGTTTGTGTGAGACCGAGATATTGCGGGAGACGTGTGGTGTTAAATGCTCTTTTTATAACCACAACAATTTACAAAACTATTGTTTGCCTTCAATTTATGAATGAGTAAATTATTACATTTTTTCTTAGTTTCAAACATGTTAACATATCATTTGTATATTTATAGATAACTAACAAACACAACACTTAAAATGGCATATTGATATATAACATTTGGTGGTCATTTCTAATGAAAAGAATAAAACCTACAGGGTGTCTGCTAGTATATAATAAATAGAAAATCACTGGGGATTCTTCTCATCAATCATTTAAAACATTTAATAATATACTTGACACACCCGTGCAGTGTCCAATTTGTAATGAAAAAATATCAAAATAAACAAGACAGATAATATGATCAGATAGATTAAAGCGAAAATAACAGAATAAAATGAAAGATATATATATTGAAAACAAATGTTCGCATAGATAAACATACGCCGAATTATCGAAAGGGTAAATATTATACTCATTATAGATGTATAAGGGGCAAATTCAGAATGATGTTCTTATATACAATTGTAAATAATGGAAATAACATGACTCGAGGAACAAAATATGTGGAGGAATTATTGGAAAAAAAACATCAACTTACAACAACATAAGCGTTCTGTTTTCCTAAGTAGAGAGTTCACAGAATAATGATGAGAAAATACCTTCGATACTGAAGTGGATGTGTATGGAGTGGACGATGATGAAAACAATTACGATATGTGGAAAATGATGATGTTGTCGATGAAGGGGATGACGATGATGATGATGATGATGATAAATTGATACTGGTGGAGTACGGCGAAGAGTATTTTGCTGATGATAATGATGATGATATTGATGTTGAGACTCAGGATGTCGATGATGAAAATAATGAGAACGACGACAAAAATAATGATGATTATGATCATCCACATTGTTTAATGCGGTGCATAATTAGGATTCGTTCTGATAATCTTTGAATAAACTATAGAAATTTTACATGAGTGGGTGTTCAACAAATGTTTGTTTTTTAAACCATTAATGTCATATGATGCAGCTAACTACTGGAACATGAGATAGCTAAGTAACATAAAAAAAAACATTCTTCAGATAATATCAAGTAGGTTCAGGAATGACATGCAACAATTTGTTTCTTAATGATACAAATGTTCCACTGTCTTGTATATATTTGAGGGACAATTAAAGGGGACATGATACTAAGTAATAAACATAACAAATTAGGAGTCGGAAAGTACGGAAGGTATAAGTTAAAACAGATTCCGGCTAATAATAATTCTATTAATTAATTAGTGTTTATCACTAATATTTGTAAGTACAACCATATAACGTAAATTCCAAAATAAAATCTCTATGATATTATTATAGTTAAAACGATTTGTATAGAAAGTTCTCTCCGATTTTTGATATCAGTTGAAATGTACAAACGAGTCGTTCATATTGCCCTCTATCTCACTACAGGACTCAACTATATGCGTTCGCTTTTTGACTATGCCGAGTAGACATTTGAATATTTAAGAAAACAACCCGTCTTAGTGGCATAATGCAGGATGGAAATTATGACAGTATATAACTTTTATTATATGATGCAATATGCCTTTTTCTTTCAAAGTGCTTCCTTGAATATGCTTGTGATTTTATTGCAATTTCTAACATTCCATTATGTAATGCCTGGCCTCTTAAAACTGTTTTTATAAGCGCTATTGTTCATTGTATAATCACATATCCTTTATTAAATTTCTGGTTAATAAGATGTGATATGTATATCTGAATGTGCACAAAATGGTTCTCTATACTTCGTAAACAAATATTTCAGTGCCATGCATCCATATCTCAGAACCATGTATCCATTACTAATACTGCGCGTTGACAAATAACTTGGAATTTTATTTGGGGACATGGTTCAGAATCTCACCATGCATATAGATATATTTATTTTTCCGTGTGTGTTTTTGTGTTTGTCTGTGCATATGTGTGTGTTTATCTGCATAGCAGTGCAAAATTGGATGAAGATTGTTTAAAATATGTCAATTGATGCGCCTCAATTCAGATATATCATATATGGGTCTAAATGTATATACGAGCGATCGGAACCTTGTCCTAGTTGCGAGGCACAAGAACGATATGATTTTATAGAGATCATGTATATACATATATAGATATAAACAACTAACAAATTGTTTATCGCTCTACATTGCTGAATGCAGTAAATTTAATCTGAATTTTTCGAATATTAATAATAATATTCAATTCGTTTACAATTATGCAAACAGCCTCTTTAAGCCATGTCTGTAGAATGTCTTGAATATGGCGAAGCCGGCCATTGATAGTTCGTATAGGCGAAAATGACTGGCTTATCTGCTAATATGCAAATGTGACTGATCAGGCAGTTTGCTAATATGCAAATCAGGCCAATCACTCACTGTATATTTTAGAAAATATCATATATTTTCAGCAGATCTGACAGTTGTCAGGTGAACAGTAAACTGTACTGATGAAGGGTAATTATCCAGAAACTTTAGCGACTGCAGTTATGTTAACATGCCAACACAAGAGCAAGAACAACGGTGTCATTCTACTGACATAGCTTAAAGAGGCTTGTTTGTATAATTGCAAAACGAATCGAATAGTATTATTAATATGTGGATTAGGCGGGATTGGCAGTATCGGTAGATACTCGGACGCCATGCTTTGTAGCATAGAGTTACGCCCCTTTATGATCTGAGTTCAAATCCCGCCGAGGTTAAATTTGCCTTTCATCCTTAAGGGGTCGATAAAATAAAGTACCAGTAATGCACTGGGTAATTGTGCCAACAGTATAAACAATTATTAATAGGTGGATTGGCAGTATCGGTAGAGGGTCAGATGCCATGCGTTGATGCATAGAGTTACGGACCTTTCCATTCTGAGTTTAAATCGCGCCGAGGTTAACTTTGCCTTTCATCCTTATGGGGTCGATAAAATAAAGTATGGGTAATAAAATAATGTACTGGCTAATTGCTGGCCTTGTGCCAAAAGTAGAACCAATTATTAATATTCAAAAATCTGAGATTCCATTTACTATATGTATATATATATTTTTTTTTTTTTTTTTTTCGATCGACTTTCGACAAATCGGATCAAGGAAACAATGTTTCCATTTGTCTTTCCAATTGCTAATACTATCTATCGGTCGCAACTCCAGGTAGGAGGAGCAATGTGAAATAAAGTGCGTTTCTCAAGGATTCAACGCCTCGCCAGGTCCCGGAATCGAACTAATAACCTCACAATTGTGAATCCACATATATATATATATATATGTATATATATATATATGTGTGTATATATATATATATATATATATATATATATATATATATATATATATATATATATATATATATATATATATATATATATATATATATTACCTGACGTCACACAGATTCTATATGTATTTTTATAGTTTAATTGTTATAGATTAATATCATGTTTTCCGCCTCTTGCTCCACAGGACAGCGTTTGGCTTGTGTCAGACCCTGTGACCCAGAGTGTACTAGCAGTACCGTTGGTAGGGGTCAAAACTGCCAAAGACCACCTCAAAGGCTGATCACCCTGGACTTCTGTGAGTTTCGTTTGTATCTTTATTGAAAAAGGTTATTAAGGTTCTGCTTAAAAGAAATTTATTTCGTATTGCCTTGTTTTCGTGCGCTCCCTTCTCTCTGTTAACTTTCCTTAGTTTATATATATATAGGTATATATATATAGAGAGAGAGAGAGATAGAGCGGTAGTTTGGTAGAAGTAGTAATACAACAGTTAGTTCACCATACGAAGAACAATTCTTTGACCTTATGCGTATCTTCAGCTCGGACTGGTCATGGTTATACGGAACAGGAAGCACAACCGTAAGAACGCGCATGCGCAGAAACGCGATACAATGCCATGGGCGAAATGTATAAGTGACATAACTGAGAAAGTTCGGAAAAGATGTTCGAGTTGATTAGAAAATTAGAATGTTGTTCAATCCGGAGCTTTGTAGTTATGCAGGAGGTGTTTCCAGACATGTGGACAACGTGAGAACATATCATTTTTTGAATTGAGGCAATCGCTATTGCGTAATCTGCTTAGAATATGTATCCTTTCTTCAATACACAGTCCACAAGACGGATTGCCTCTTGCGTATGGATTGAATGGAGTAGTCTATACCTACGTGGCTCGCGAGTTTCGTGGATGATCGTTTGACCGGGTATCTAAATGTCGATTGATGGTCCAGGAAGCGTTCCTTAAATCGGCCCTCCACTATACCCACATATGATTTGACCTCCTGTGGCTGATTTGGTCGGTTGGAAGTGACCACAGTTTCATAAACTATAGCGGGTGTTTTGCATTGCTTTTGAAGGGGACAAGCTTCAGGCTTTCGGCAAGAGCATCCTGGTGGGGTGCCGCTCTTAGGACTGTTGGTGATGTGGGCTTTCATATTCTTAGCGCAGGAGTACCCTATTTTTACTCTGCGTCTGTTAAAATTGGAGCGGTATGTGACCTATGGGAAAGTGTCTCTCTAAAAGGGCTAAAAAGATTTTTCCTACATTGGTTTTAACGTTGAGTTTGTCTATTGTTACGATTTCTTTTCTTATTGCTGTTGTTGTTAGTGGGGGAGTAAGAAATTGGTTGCAAGAAGCCACTGTTAGCTAACGCTGTGTTATGGTAGGGTGCCGCTCTGTCAAAGATAGCCTCATTAGAGGAGAGGTTAGAGATTCGAGTACTGATATTATTTACGAAGTTTCTAAAACAGTAGGAGGGTGGCATGAGTCCTTGTGTATGTAATTAATTTTTTCGTTTAGCTTATGGAAGGGTCTAAGGTATGTGTGCGAAGGTCTAAAGGAACGTCTAAGAAATATACGCTAGAGCGGTTGGTAGCTACTTTTATCCTAAGTCCTAACTCATTAAATGTAGAAGTTAAATCTTTTTTAAATGGTCAAGATGGTGACCACTTTTATGGCTCAATAATATCAGGCCATCGTCGCGGTATATTCCCGTGCGGAAGTCCGGGAATCTAACACGTAATATGTCTAAAAATAAATAGGCCAACTAAGTGGCATACGTCAGCACTGTCAAACGATCCCATGGAGTCATCGAATAGTTCTGAAGTGGTTGACTTATTTGCACATGCTACTCCGTTGTTGAAGATAAGGGTTTTCCGGCAGTGTGCGATGATATTCTAAGGAGTTTACGCAAAAGCGATTGCCTAAAATCAAAGAATGAAATCTACTTCGTAGTCCCCATGTCTGGAAACACCTCTTGCATAACTACAAAGATCCGGATTGAAGCAACAACATTCTAATTTTCTAATCAACACGAACATCTTTTCCGAACTTTCGCAGTTATCACCCTTACACCTTTCGCCCGTGGCATTGTACCGCTTGGGTGAAGTGACCGTTTCTGCGCATGCGCGTTCATACGGTAGTTCTCCTGTTCCGTATAACCATGACCAGTCCGAGCTGAAGATCCCTATAAGGTGAAACAATTGTTCCCGGTATGGTGGACTAACTGTTGTGTTACCACTTATCTATATATATATATATAAAACTGAGGATGTCTGTGCGCGCGCGCGTGTGTGTGTGTGTGTGTGTGTGTGTGTGTGTGTGTGTGTGTGTGTGTGTGTGTGTATGTGTGTGTGTGTGTGTGTGTGTGTGTGTGTGTGTGTGTGTGTGTGTGTGTGTATGTGTCTGTGAGTTTGAATCCATAGAAGTACCCAACCGATTCTTTTCAAACTTTACATGTGTATTACATATGTTTCAGGGAGTGTTATGCACATAATAAAACTAAACTTTTTGATCCCCTAGGATACATTAGGGGAAATACTGCGTTTTTTAAGCCTTTATGTTTTTCTTTTGAGGCGTTGCGTCAGACCGATTTCCTTGAAATTGTAATTATGTTTATTAGTCATTTTCTTGGTCCCCGAGGTGAAAACCTGCATGTTTCCTTCTTCATCGAGGAAAATCTGAAAGACTATCCAGCCATCAGAGTATTCGGTTTATTTTCTTTACATATGTTCCAGTCATGCAGTTTTTCCATGATTAGGTCTGTTGGCGGCACGTGTTCCAAAGTACCTTATCCAGTGCAACAGCGGGTAGCACTGCTAATATATATATATATATATATATATATATATATCAAATGAAAATCCGAAGGCAAGGTACAATTCCAATCATTTAATCACGACACATGTTTCAATAAGACCCATGATAAATATTTATCGGAGGTTTGCGTGACATGTTTTGCTTTCTTTCTTGTTGGGGTTTTTCAAAATGTTATATATTACGGAGTGAAGGTATTTGAATGATATTAATAGAAATAAAAGCACTCCATTAACGTATAAGCTATGGATACTTATAAAATTAATATCAACATTGATAACTAATAATATATTATAGAAAATAAATTTTATTGTTCGTCAAAGCATATATTTTTTTCTCACTCACCGACATGAAGGGAAAATGCACGAAATATTAATAACTCCATTTCCGAATAAATATTATAATTAGAGAATTATATTATTGTTACTGTGTTAGAGAAATATCTCGAATAGAATATCTATTGAATAGCAATTTGAAATCCTATCAAACTGAATGGTTCTCTAAACTTTAAATCACATTTCTAAACAAAAGGAAATATTTTTAAAAAGTTACTGATGATTATTGTTATTATTTTCCTGACTGTTTTTAGTTTCTATAAGCATTTTTGAAGTTAACTTTCATTCAATTGACGGCGATTTAAAACATGTTATTCAATTAAAAATGTTGAAAGCTCGCATAAATAAAATTCCTAAGCAACGTATTTTAAACAGTAAATACACTCCTACAAAAAGAAATAATAATTCAGATTCAACTCGGTTATATATGTGAATTCCTGGCACATAATGGCCTAAAACGATGAAAAATTCAATGGTAGTATTGATATTTTGAATAAATTCCTTAATACAACAATGTCTGATGCTTTATGTGCTGTACAGTTTGATTGAAGAGAATTATTAAAAAAGAAACCTTAGTAAAATATAATAAATATCAATATATAAAACAAATACACACACGAAAACTACATACCCTTCCTATACTGCTTACTGACGCTGCCTTCCGGGTTTTATAGTCAGAATACGACATATGATTTATTTGTTCATATATTTTTACCAACAAATCACCTGATTATATTTCACCTCTCTTAACTACGACTCTATATTTTGTTACAAATGTATCGCTTGGTCATTTTCCTGAAACTCAGATAGAGGGACGGGAGTTTGCATCTTGTACCGACGTTAGTATTATTTGTAAAAATTCTGGTGAAATATGATCTTTATGGTGCAGACACGCAGATAACATTACGGTCAGCTGAACGTACAAAGCATTGATACTAGGTGAGAACAGAATATACATATGAAAGATAGTCTCTACACTAGCACCAAAACGTCATGGTTACTCTAACAAACATGTAGGGATATGGTAGCTGAGACAATTCTCGGCAAATGGTGCGTATCCCTACACACTTGAAATGATAGCTTTCAATCGGGTTCCCTTCCAAATAAATACAGTAAAGATTTATTTATAGGAAGTTATCGGGTGGGGCCGAGATAACGTCGGATGAAATGCTTATGTTTATCTATTCGTTCGCTGAATTCAAATGAAGTCGTGGTTAACTTTGTCATTCATACATTCAAGGTCGATAAGAAACAGTCTCAGTTCAGTACTGGTGTTGAATCTGTCTATATATCTCTGCCTAATTTCCATTCTCCTTCTCTGGAGAGAATTGACTGTGTTCAAAAATTGTCAGTAGATGTGTTTCGTCCAGTCAGTATAATGTGCTCACCAGACGCCATATATCACGATGTTACCCCCTGGAACAATCAGATGCTACGGTTACTTATATAAATACAAAAACGGTTTATGTGATTTATCAAATAGTCTCTAACAACTCTATATTTTCAAATCATCACCGACTGTGACCATCGTAACGATATGGTGAAGCAATTCGCCGGAATCAGATATGATTCTACTACAGTTAATTTCGCTTACTATACACTCTTGATTGATAATTATTAAAGAGTTTATTATTGTTACAAGTTACTTGAATATATGAATAATATTTAGTAATCAATCTAGAAACAAATAGCTATAACTTTCACAATATGTGCTACGGATCACACGTGTATGATGATGGGTCAGAATCTTGAAATACTTGTACCAGGTATTCTCAAAAGGCCTCCCACATAACGGTAGCCTGACTGCAACCAAAAAACCTCTAAGCAAGATTATAAATGTTTCCATATAAAGCTCTATTCAGTATTCCGCTGTGTTACAGTAACTGTAATTCAAGCACGCACTAAATGCAAATGTTTGTTTCAGAAGATGTATTATTTGCAATATTTAATATATAAGCTATTAGCTTACTTTCATGTGTGTCAAATGTGTGGATGTACACGGTTATTGTGGCAACTGTTACACGATCATAGCTAAAATAATCATTTCGAGGCGTATGTCTGTACATATATTTTATACACTTCCATCTTCTCAACTACGCTGATTTAGTGATACTTCTAATTAACCCTGTGTACACGTCTTGCAACATACATCATCCATTGGTTGGCATCACTACACAGAATATACTTTCTTGAATTATTTGGACATAAATTCTAATTAGAGTATAAGCCAGAACAGCTATTGTTTAAAGCTTCTGAAGATGAACTTAAATCATAATAATTTAGTTTAAAAACAATTACATTTCAGGGAATTTGTTAAAACCTGCAGGAAATACGTTATTATATATGAGTTAACCAGAAATATTTTAAAAAGATTTCTTCAAAAATGTCAGTATGAAATTTTCTAAACAACTAGAAATTAATTTGATACTTCATTTCTTAATACATTTAAAAAAGTAATTGGTTTTAGAAAGGGAATAAAAGGAAACGGTCTTCAGGATTTGTGTTAACTGAAAAGTAATTGGTGGGTAGGATATAAATCCCTGTTAGCTTCAAACTGTAAGGTAATTCCAAATTGAAGGCCATTAATGATATTCGGAGAGGCATAGAAATAAAGGGACAATGAACTACTTCATCTATTCTATACGTCCAATGTGATAACCTATGAATGTAATGAATCAAATAACAAAATTTCACCAATCAAATACCAGCAAGTAATTTGACCCCAAATTTAAAAGCTGTTTGTGACACACACAATTATCCTTCCAATGGTAGATGTACATTTACCAAAAAACAGCTGTGGAGCGTATGTTTAACTGGGAAACCGTGAAAACCTGATTCGAGTTTTTACAATTTCTACAATGTGCCTATTTATGGAATGATTGAAAAATAAATATTACACTCTCATGGGAAGATAAATTCTGGCTATTCAAAATGCATCAAGGATGATGATTGGTATCCTACAGGTTTTCCAAACTAACGAAACAAAATAAGTAGGTTGGGTAGTACACACAAAGAGGAGTCATTTTCATGGTTTCCCTTCCAAAACTGATTTAATTGTGCATTAGTTTAGATGCATATTATGTGTAAAAGTCGTATAAACGAAGTTTCTTTTTGGAGAAAATCGAAGAAATAAATTCATATCAATTATTAATTTCCGTTTAATTATGGAATATATTTAAAAAAAGTATATTAGGGAAAAAAGAAAATAGTCATCTTTTGTGTCCACATTTGATTTTAAGGATTAAATACGCCTTGTGTTACTCAAGTTCCAGTAAGTTACGAATAAATTACGAGAACGTAAGCTTATTTTAGAAGTGAGATGGAATCTAATTAAGATTATTCGGATTCGTTGTTAAGCCGAATGCATTGGTGATATCTTTCTCCTCACTCTGTCTCACTCTCCCCCTCTCTCAAGCACACACACTCTCTCTCTTACTCGCCCCCTCTCTCTATGTGTGACTCATACAATCAAATTACAATTGAATACTATTCATATATTTCTTTTTTACTTTAAAATATCAGTATATTTATGATAAAAACTGTATAACCATGATATTATTTACAGTAACAATAATAATAATAATTGTTTCTACATTCAGCACAAGGCCAGCAATTAACCAGTACATTACTGGTACTCTATTTTATCGACCCGGTAAGGATAAAAGGCAAATTTATCTCGACGGGATTTGTACTCAGACCGTAAAGGGACGTGACTATGCTGGAAAGCATGACATCCGACCCTCCACCGATACTGCCAAAATAATGACAACTAAAACCCCGACAATAATAAAAAAGGAAACAAAAGTAAAAACAGATTAGGGAAATATAAAGAAAAAAGGGAGAAAGAAAGAAGAAAAAGAACGGGAATGGGAGGGGTTGGCAAGTGCTCTGGTGTCGCAGAAGACAGGGGATGGGTGAAGGGGGAGTGTGATAGGGCTTTGGGTCTAGGGCAAGAGGGCAGAAGTGCTGCTCCTCGCGGACAGGTGGGCTAAAGCATTACCGTGAACGGTGGCCAGTGACACCGGCTGCAAGGATAAATACATTTAACTTCTACAGCCAAGGCACATATAAGAGTGTGTATATTCAGAGTTTCACCCACGAACTCTGAATTGTTACCTGATGTGAGATGTGATTCCTTATAGATTGGCTGTAGCAACATTTAAATGAAAGGGCAAAAAAACAAAACAAATCAGGATGAGAGAATATTTAACCCAATAAAAATACACTCACCAGAGAATGCAGCTTTCGATCTAGTTAATCAACATAAAATCGTATGTATGTATGTATTTATATATGTATACTAAGTTGAAATTTGAGCCAGCAGTATCTGGGAATTTACTCATGCGACGGTATTGTGGCTGATCAAAGAGGTGGGGGGTGCTTTCAGTCCCTTCTCGCAACCGAATCTGTGATAATCACCATTGCTACAAGTTCGCAGAAAACAATCGCACACTCATACCAGATACGAATAAACAAAAGAACATATCATTTATTCAAAATAAAGAAAATATTTGTGTCAAACCGGTTACTTGCTGAGCCACAACAACGCACATTTGCACACACACACAGGCAGTCACGTACAATTCTTTTTCGTTTCACTGATTGGATCATTATTATTAGAATAATTGTCATTATAATTGTCATTATGATTGTGAATGCGAGAATGACAGCATAATTGATAAAGGTATTTAGCTTAAAAATTAACGCGGGCTTTATCTGGTTCTTGTTTTACAGATCTTGGGAAGATGGAAGGCTAGTTAACTTAGAATACGTCAAAGTGTTCTATTGGCCTTGTAACACACTGCTAATTGGCTCCTTAAACATCACCTTGGTGGATGCGGAGAGGCTGACAGAAGGGACCACCAGCGAGAGAGATCACAGTTGGACTTTTTCGACTCTACGCACGCTGACGACTTGGGATGTCTAACATAGGATACACAAGTCGCATCTAGCACAAAAGAAGAAAAGAAGAAATCAGATTTAATACTTGACATAGACAGAGGTGCTAATGTTCTATGTACCACATACAATTTCCCTGCTAACATATTAAATGATATCGAACTGGACAACTAGAGTCCTCACACCAACAAAATTAATAGATTTCTGATATTTTTTCCCGGATGATATAAAATCGCTTTCATATTTCTTCATTCGGGGTTTATCCTTATTCTCGTGTTTATGTTATTTCAATATCGCATATTAAAACCTAATACAATTCTTTAATCACATTTAATATATTCTTTTTAGCAGTTTACATAATCTTGGCATTGAAACAAATTTCCCTTTCAAAAGATCGATATGATATATAGAATTCAAAGAAACTTCAAATGTTTACAGCTAGACCATTATGTCAATATCGTAAGGAAAACATATCATTGAATCGACTAGAAAGGAAGTTGTTTTGGAAGTAATTTAACATTTTATAAATTAAGAAATTTGCCGTTTATTTTATTGAATACTAATAAAAAAAAAAAAAAACATCTCATTTATTTACATAAAAGTATGAGAGGCTTGCGCATCAGAGTGGTTTCCAGAATTCCAATATGTTTTTTATCGCAGAAGAAATGGTAGCTATTTACATGTATATACTAAATAATTGCTGATGGCCATGTCTTCAATATCTCATTGAGATTTGAGGCCTGTACTTGTATGTGACTGACTGAGTATTGCTCACTCTACATCTGCCGCATAAGCTTAGCTTCTCATGAATGTTTTCTCATCATCATTACGAAAGATGTTTAGTATTCCAATGAATCAATAGATTTGTGTATGTCTATATTTTAAATATATTGTATAAGATTCCAAAAATGGAGATGCTCAATTGCAAATGGTGCAACATAAACATGGGTTAGAGATGCTCATTTACACATATTTCAAACGTGATTGGTTAACCAGGTTTGATTAGACGTGACACTAATATAGTGTGGTTACACATACGCAAATCAATTACATGATATAGCGAAATCTGTCGTAGTATTAAGTGAGTAAATGTCATTTATGATAGATAACTGGAAAACGATGGCTGGTATTCTCATCGCTACTCAGATAGATGTGACACGATACCAGCTTTAAAAAATTCATATAGATACCCTATATGCTTTCATAAACTATGATGAGCCACGCTATGTTAGTGCCGATTCTAATTACCTGACATATGTATATATTCCCATACATAATTTTTGCATTCAGTGCGTAAACTCCGTGCAATGTTTTTATTATTGCTATTATTATTATTGTTGCTGTTACTTTTGTTGTTGTTATTGTTGTTATTGTTATTAATATCATTATCGACAACTCACTATTCTATTTATTTTATGTTGTCATCTGCATTCCAACGCGTATATTCCTATTCGTGTAAATTTGTGTGTGTATATCTGTAAGTCCTGGTGTTTTAGTTATATATTTATCTGTATGTGTTTGATCATAGCGAAAGCTCCAAACGTTGTATGTTTTCTGTTTTTTATTTCAGTAGGTATTTATATCTAGCTAATCTTTCCATTTGTATGAGAGGTACATTATCATTTGCTAGGTATAATTTGTTCCTTAGAGGCTCTGTATTGCCCTAGTAGTCTTTCACAAAATAGCTAATTGATTAGATTTCCTCCAGTTC
>OZ024742.1:157609925-157612425 GCA_964016885.1 Eledone cirrhosa | reverse complement strand
AGACTGGACGTGCACACAAATATTCATTCAAAACATAACATTATTGGCATAGCTGTTCGGCCAGAATGGGTCGTAAAAGGCGGATAGCGAAACGACCACCAGATATGATGACTAGGTGTGTTAAGGGGCAATTGGAACTCATAAACATATTCTAATACACGTGTGACATAACTATGATGAAGCAAGGTAGGAGTCACCTCTAAAAAGCCTAGTCTTCAGGAGTCAGGGGAAAGTACCAAATTGGAGCCTGAGCCGATGAACCCACCAACATACCTCAATACGACCAGAAATACTAACAACACTCCTACAGCCTCATCATTCTTGAGAGTCCTTCCAGGCCTTAGGCAGAGTGGATTCTTCGAAAATTCTATTGTTGTTCACATCCAACGTTTTAAGAACTGGTGATGGGTTTGTAAATTATCTTATTAGACGTCGAATGGATGCACAAATGCTATGTAACCCGAGACGCCAAAGTTATATTGGAAGGGAACAAACCTCAAAAATTAGTAACAAACCTTAAAGGCAAGTAGCAAGTTATAGTGGAGTGAGATAGATGCCACTCTTCAGATATAGTCGGTAATTCGCCGACAAATATTATATAGCTCTTGTACTGTAGATTTTGGTGGAGGATAGAACTTCAACTACTCAGTAGAAACAACAGAAATGACTGCACTGCTGAACAGTTCCTGTCTTGATCACAGCTACAAAGGCCTGGCTGGAGGCCCAACTTTCATAGTTCTTTTTACAGAGCTTAGAAAAATTAAAGGACCGCTGCAACATGTGTGTGAAACTAAGAGGGGGATATTTTAAATAAAATCACTCGTGTATTTCATTTACCAGAAACAAGGAACTTTTAAGCAAAGCATCAAATGTTAGGGATCCTTAGGATTTAAATTGTTAAGGTAAATTTAGTTTAAATAGCTTTATTTTATACTTAAATGTCTAGATGAATTCTAACAGCTCGTTAATAGTTTAACCACTTGATATTACGTTGCCTCCTTTGCAGTGATATATCCATCAATTTCAGATGTTTACTCAGCCAGTCAAAATACTTTCGTTGCAGGAAATCGACTCCATGATCTTTAAATATAGAATTATCTGAATTGCCAGAGCTTTGTGGAAATACTTTGAGTAGATATTCAGGTAATCTGTGATTTGAATGCAACCGAGGTCAATTTTCACCCTTCCTTATGGTCCTTAAAGAAAAGTTTCACTCCTGAGGATTGGATAGGTGTAATTTGGTACGGCTTGCATACATGTTAGAAATACTTAAGCTCCCAGATAAAAAGCAACTGCTGTGTGCCTTAACTTTATTTGGTTTGAAGCTTCCCGCTTTCCCACTTACATTAGTCGTTCAAAATATTATGAGCACTACGATTCTTTAACTGTCTAAGCATTAAAAACAAACGAGACATTTCTGTTGTATATAAATGCCTTTGAATGATATTCATATTTGATACTATTTGTTGGTGTGAAATTATACGTATATGCATTTATATTGATATAAAAAAATCGTTTTATCTCGTGATCAAAGAATGCTTTAAAATCTAACAGTATATCTGAATGTATATTTTGAAATATCTAATATATCAGTGTACTCGTTCCAATATGTGAAACTACAAGCTAGTTTATACATACATACATACATACATACATACATACACACATTTATATGTTGTTTTATATATGTGTCTATATATGTATGCATAAATATGTGTGTGATGTGAGTCAGTATGTGGGAGTGAGTATGTGTTTACTTTTGTGTGTCTTCTTTCTTGTTTCTATGATGTTATGGATGTATATGTGTGATCGCATATAAAGATTAAATCTTTATGAATATAAAAATAAATACACATGTAAGCACGCGTAGATATCTACATACATACTTACATTCATACACACATACACAGACACACACACACATAAATATATATGTATGTGTATGTGTGTGTGTATGTATGCGTGTCTATTTATATATATATATATGCGTGTGTGTGAGTGTCTCTGTGTATTTTTCTGTGTAAGTGTGGGTGTCCCTTCGGGTAATGTGATTTTCATACTATTACCTCGAGGAAACATTTTTAACAAATAGATTTATAATACCTATGAAAGATTATTTGAATGATAATAAATTCACACATTAACACAAACCCACGCACAATAATGCACACAGGCACACATTCGTAAATAAACACACACAATAACAGACACATGTATACACAGGTACATACATCTACCCACACACATACATATATATATATATATATATCGTGTGGATAACACTAACATAGCTAATTCTAGTTGTAGTAAGCCCAATGCAACACGTTTAGTGGCGGAGTCAGATACAGACGTAGCGTCCCCAAGGCACATAACCCCATTTCCACTAGTCACAACTAGAAGTCAAACGCCCCCTTCGTATCCTCATCAACACATATCACATAGTGAAACACGACACCAACAGAACCAAACACACGCGCGTTTTGCCTTATAATTTAAGCAA
>OZ024742.1:157597425-157599925 GCA_964016885.1 Eledone cirrhosa | reverse complement strand
GCAAGCAAACGTGGTGGACATACGAGCAGCTACCAGATGCAAAATACAACAATATCGTGAGGAGTACTGGGAACCTCTCTAATAATTTTTGAGGCAAGCCAGCACACTCGCAGCGTTACCTCGGGTGATGACGAGGGTGAGGTGCTGGAACGACCAAGCGCCTCCACGAGCATCACCAGTTTCTTCGGTTAGGGGAGCCAGCAGTGAAGATGAGAACATCGCAGTTTATAGCCCTACTCTTCCGAACGTCTCGAACGCCAACGCGGTTGCAGTAGCTCTCACCCTTACCACCGCATCCAGGATAAAGGAAGAGATCAGGTCCTTTCCCATCAATTCTGGAAAACCCAGACGGTTCCAAAATTGAGGGGATCTTTGCCCGGGCCAAAGCTCTTAAATGGTAATAGGACAGTGTGTGTACGTACGCGCGCGTGAGTTTGTGGGTATCCTTAAATTAGAAACGCGTGTCTGTCTTATATATATATATATATATATATATATATATATATATATGTGTGTGTGTGTGTGAGAGATATTTATATATGCGTGCATCCCCTTCCTTCATTTTAGACAGCCATACATTCACACAAACAGACACATAGTGTGACGGGCGGATGGACAGAAGTCTCTCAAATATATATACATGTGAATGGAGTTCCACTGAAGCAGGTTGGGAAGTTCAAGTAACTTGTGGCCGTATTCACGAGGGATGGAAGGCAGGAATTAAGTGTAAGAATTACAAAAGCTGATGCAGTAATGCGCCAGCTTCAGCATTCAGGAATCAGAAGCGAGGTACCTGTAAAAGTCAAACTCGCTCTCTTTCTGGTATTCGTGCGAAAATTTACCAAGGGTCGTGAATCTTGGGTAATGACCGAAATAATACGATTTCAAATACAAGCGGCCGAAATGGAGTAACTTTAGTCGATAAAGTGTATAGTTCGAATATCAGAGATTCACTCCAGGTAGAGACGGTACTTCTCCAAATTGAGAGATCACAGCTCCAATACTATGGACATGTGCTTAGAATGTCTCAGGAAAGAATTAATTGCTGGACAGATTTTACAGGCATAACAGCCCACAGGAGACACAGCGGTAGACCCCTGGATCAGCTAGAGCTGTTTGCTTGTGACAGGCTCGCTGGAAGGAGGTCTCTTCCCCCACGACCCTCTCAGAAATAAGTCGGCGAAGAAGAAGATTGTGTCAATTTACTTTACGATTTACAAATTTACATATAATATCTATATACATAGATATGTTCGTATAATACCAATATACACACTAGATATGCCAGCAGAAAATCGCCCGGGGTTGGTTCGTCTGCTAGTATAATTAATAAATATGTAAGATATATATTTACAATTTGCCAATCTATATATATAAAACTGTGGTTGTCTGTCTGTCTATCGATTTTTGGCACACATCTCCTCTTAGAATCTCGCACGGAATTGCACCGAAATTGCTATACTTGTACATTGAGCCCTAGCGAAGACATCGGAAAAAAAAATTTCAAATTGACCCACCCTATGTGACGAAATCGAATATAATGTATCGATTTTTGAGCGTAAGTTATCAGTTATTTCCCTTTGTTCTGTTTACATTGAGCGTCTTACGTAAAACATTACGCTGGCTTTAACAGTTGTCGAGCCAGCAAAATATTGACCTGCAAAATTCATCAGTTCGAACACTAAGCTTCCGTTTTGCTTCATTTCCATTTAAAAGCATTTTAAAACAATATTTTTACTTGAAAACAAGTCTATTTAAAGACTACGTAAAACAAGCAAATATTTCGTCGTTAGGCGTGCAGACAGACAGTCGTGCAGACAGACAGTCGTGCAGAGAGGTGATATACGCGTGCAGACAGATAGTCGTGCAGAGAGGTGATATAGGCGTGCAGACAGACAGTCGTGCAGACAGACAGTCGTGCAGACAGACAGTCGTGCAGAGAGGTGATATAGGCGTGCAGACAGATAGTCGTGCAGAGAGGTGATATAGGCGTGCAGACAGACATAACTGATAATTTGGTTACGCTAATGTTTTTCTCTGCGTTGCAGTGTTTACATTTTCGATCTTTGTTAATAAATAACCAGTGCAGTTTCTATCCCCAGCATCCTCTTTTGTTATAACATTCGGGTTATCGTTATGTTTTCTTAACTTCATAAGGCATATTGTTGGTTGAGGGAATATTAATCAAAAGCACCACATGCAAGTCTGCACAGTAGACACTACAGTTTTTAAGCCAAGAAAGATACTTAACATTGTAACTTTAACACAGCTACTGAGCGACCCCGAGCAACGCCGGGCTTTACTGCTAGTCTATATATATAAAACTGTGGTTGTCTGTCTGTCTATCGATTTTTGGCACACATCCCCTCTTAGAATCTCTCACGGAATTGCACCGAAATTGCTATACTTGTACATTGAGCCCTAGCGAAGACATCGGAAAAAAAAAATTTCAAATTGACCCACCCTATCTGACGAAATCGAATATAATGTATCGATTTTT
>OZ024742.1:157567425-157592425 GCA_964016885.1 Eledone cirrhosa | reverse complement strand
TTAACATGTTCTACATAAATGCTGCAGTGGGAGGAGTGGGTTTTGTGTTCAGTGCAAAAACCAATCTGTTGGTGAGGGAAATAATGCCTATCTCCCCGCGAGTGTTGAGGGTGACCTTCAATGGAAACCCAAGACTGACAGTCATCTCAGCCTATAGTCCAACCGAGGGGGACAGTGATGTGAATGCCGATGAGTTCCATGAGGAGGTGTGTAGAGCTGTCAACACCACTCAGGCACACAATATCTTGCTTGTTTTGGGGGACTTCAATGCACATCTGAGTAAGGAGGGCAGTGAAGATCCTTGCTGTTACTTCCATAACAACACCAACCGAAATGGAAGACTACTGAGAGACACCCTGCTGGAGGCGAACTTGATGGCGACCAACCTAAGGTTTAGGAAGAATCTGGGGAAGATGTGGACCTACATCTCAGATATGCACCTGTCCAAGTCCCAGATTGATTTCATTCTGGTGAGGAAAAAGTGGCGGAATAGTGTTCTGAACACGGAACCATACAGCTATTTCAGTACACTGGGTAGTGACCACCGGCTTGTTATGAGTGAGGTCCGCGTGAGCTTAAGAAAGAGCAAGGCTCAGCCCCGGAGAACAATCTATGACTGGGGAGCTTTCAAGGAAGATGATAAGCTACAGGAGAGGTTCACAGTGGAAGTGAGAAACAGGTTTAGTGCTCTGTGTGGAGAGTCGGAGGAGAGAGAGATTGGATGGACTGAGGAGAGTGTGACGAGGAGGTACGGGCACTTCACCAATGCAGTGGCGAAAGCAAGTGAAACCCTGGTGCCGAGGAAAAAGAACAAAGGGAAGCACGTCAGCTCTGCAAACCCAAAAGTGTGTGCAGGCAGAGAACACCTGAAAGCTGCCAGGGACCAATTCTATGCTGATCCTACGGAGGAGAGGATGGAGACTGTGGGGGTGATGAGGGAAGAGCTCTGTACCGCTTACACTGAGGTCAGAGAGGAGGCAGTGATAGAGAAGATCAGAAGTGTGGAGAGAGCGGTTGACAGATCTGGATGTAAGGAGAGCTGGATGATCATCAACGAGATCACAGGGAGGAAGAAAAGGTGTTCGAGTCAGATCCAGGGAACGGGGCCCGAGGATAGGAAGAGGAAATGGCTAGACCATTTTAGGACCCTACTAGGAGAGCCACCCTCCACAGCCCAGAGCACTGGGGAGATCAGGCGGATGTTTGGGGAACTGGATGTTGAGATAGAGCCCTTCACCAGAGAGGAGCTTCAGAGAGCCAAGAAGAAGATCAAGGAGGGCAAGGCTCATGGAGAAGATGGAGTGGCATCAGAGGTGATGAAGAGGTGTGATTTTGATGATATCATCCTGGTGTTCTGTAACGGGGCACTGGAGAAAGGAGTTGCCCCGAATCAGTGGAGGATCAGTAACATCGTCCCAGTGCCAAAGAAGGGAGATCTCTCTAACACCAACAACTACCGGGGGATCTCACTGACGTCACTTGTGGCAAAGACCCTAACCAGGATGATTCTTAACAGGATCCAGCCTGAGATGGAGAAGAAGCTCAGGGACAACCAGAACGGCTTCAGAGAGGGTAGATCAACCACCAGTCACATCCTGATGCTGAGGAGGATATTAGAGGGAGCTAGAGCAAAGTGCCTTCCTGCGGTCATGGTTTTCATTGACGTTAGGAAGGCCTTTGATTCTGTGGACCGTTACTGCCTGATGAAGATCTTACAGGCTTATGGAATCCCCAAGAGGATAGTGGACCTGATATCACTGCTCTACACCAACACCAAAGCCCAAGTCATTACACCTGATGGGAGAACAGAGTTCTTTGAGATACTGGCTGGAGTGCTCCAGGGAGATACATTGGCTCCCTACCTTTTTATCATCGTAGTGGACTATTGTATGCGCCTTGCACTGGAGAAACACCAGGACTCTGGCTTTACTGTAGCACCGGCTCAGTGCAGGAGAGTTGGGGCGAAAAAGGTATCGGATGCTGAATTTGCCGACGACATAGTTTTGGTGACAAATACAGTGAAGGAGGCAGAGGATTTGATGCGGGAGGTTGAGACTGTGTCGATGAGTGTGGGGCTGAGAATGAATGAGACTAAAACAAAATATCTGGTAGAGAATGTTGAGAAGCCAGAGGGGATCACTAATGTAGGCGGGAAGCCGCTGGAATTGGTTGAGGACTTCCTGTATTTGGGAGCAAAGATTGGGAATACGGAAGATGATGTGGTTGAGAGGAAGAGCAAGGCCTGGGCGGCGTGTCACAGCTTGGGATCGGTGTGGAAGTCGGACCTTCGTAGAGACCTGAAGGTCCGCCTCTTCATTGCTGTAGTGGAGTCTGTGCTGCTGTGTGGGTCTGAGACTTGGACACTGACCAAGAGACTCACTCAGATGGTGGATGGGTGCTACACGAGAATGCTGAGGATGGCTCTGAACATTAATCAGTATACACTGAGGATGAGAAACTCAGAGCTGTATGGGAGCATCCCAAAAGTCAGCTCAAAAGTGACACAGAGAAGACTGAGGTTGGCTGGACATGCTCACCGACATCCAGAGTTGACATTGCACTCAGTGCTCCTTTGGGAGCCCCTACATGGACACACTAGAAGAGGAAGACCAAGGTTAACATATGTTGATGCCCTAAGGACAGACACTGGTCTGTTGGAGAGGGACAGAGACCGCTGGAGAGAACTCGTCCATGGATCTCGGGAATTTTACCCGCCATAGATATATATATATATATATATATATATATATATATATATTTCATATATATATATGTACGTGCATATGAAGTTATGTCAGTATATATTGAGTCTAACCGAGATTCTACCATGTACCATAGGTATATATCCATATCTAATAAATAGGCATCTATACATGTAAGAGAACATGAATTTCAATGTAAATTGAAAAACAGTATACGTACTTTTAATCGCTTTTCGGATCTTATCGGACCCTCATCAGATTATGTGTATAACATCTACTCAACCACAAGGAAACATGCATCTAATGCGTATATATATATCCATTCGATCTTTGTATTATTCTGAAATTAACCATAATTTGTATATATTTATCGTTCGATATATTGTGCACAGTATTTCCTCAGGATTTTAGTAATTTAGTGTTGTTTACATCAAATTGATTCATACATTATTACAGAAATCATAGCGCTCCGAATAGAGGTTCTGTTGTTATATGTACATCTTGCATTTCACATGTGATCCGTATTTACATTATATAGTTCGTATTTAGAAACCAATAGGAGTCTTTCTTTCCGAAAGCCAAAAGGAGGAGTGCAGCACGCAAATATCGCTTCAATTCGTCCACCTTCGATTCTAAATAACTTGATGAGACATGTTAGCAAACGATTATCTGGCATTTCAGCTGACAACTGAAAGAAATCGACGGACCCTATTTATCATAGCATTCTGAATAATTGTTTTAAGGATAAAGTTATAGGGGTTATAACAACATTGATGATAATGATATTGATGTTAATGATGATTGTGATGATGATAAATCTTAATTTACTTAATTAACACTATGGACAAATACAAATTCAAATAGATAAGGATGTAAAGCACGAGATGAAGGTTGTCACCTATAGATCTGGTCGTGAAATGTGTATGTTTGCGTTCCCTCTACCAGAGGGTTGACGACATACGCGACCCTCATTGCTAACACCTTCACCAAAATCTTCAACTTTCTGTAGCGCAGAAATGTGCACCGAAAATTCCCGAAAACGTTCCCCTTTGTTCTCGTATTTCCTCAACACAGTTAGTGCATACCGTTCTACAGAACCGCAAATTCCCCATTCTGTTGTAAATATCGAATAACAAGTGTGGCATGTCTACGTAAAAATCTGAAGATATACCATCCAAACCCTGTCATGTGTGCCTCCTGTTGCCACTTAGCACTTCCCGGGACTTTTTCTGCGTTATCATAATTTAACAACGCCCTGCATCTTCCGCCAAGTGCCGATGCAGTTTGACGAGGTGGAAACTAGTATCCGTCATTATTTATGTTATCACTGGTACCCCGAACAGTCACGCAAATGTTGCTGCAAAACCGAACAAATGTGTTTGGAATCGAGCAACACGCAGTCATCTCGGTCAGGAAGTGTGTCTGTATAGGCACTCTGCGATTCTGCTCCTCAGTGCCATCGACAACTTTCGATCCTTCGTGCTGTGAAGCAAGTGTGTTATCTCTGACAATGCTAACTTCGGGTTTTGTATTGAAGAAATGTATTGTGCCATTCTCGCAGCTAGCATGTTGCTGCAATGCCACTCCAAATTGCAAGTACATCTCCGGCGTTAGAAGCTGAGCGAAGAGACAACAACAATAATCATTGTTTCTATTTTAGGCACAAGGTCAACACTTTTGGGGAGGAGAAAGTCGACTAAATTTACCCCAGTACATTGCTGGTGCTTATTTTCTCGACTCGGTAAGGATGTAATGCAAAGCTAACTCCGACGGGATTTGAACTAATAATTATAACAACAATAATAAAGAAAAATATTGAACGTAAAATTATTTTGTATAATCCTCTTTTGTTCGCCCTCCTCAAACTCACATTCACGCTGGACTTCACGGGGACTTTGACGCCACCATTCGATGCTGTGCGACACACCCAGCGCGGTTCAGTAGCCTCGGCCTCCGATCAGCTTTTACCTAGCTTTACCTGCCACCACTCCTCTATCTCCTCCTTTCGCACTCTCATTAGCGGGGTTCTCAGCCGGACGGCCAAACCTGACCTGGCCCCCCTGATCGAACATGCTCTGGTCTACTGGACAGGCGAAGGCCTCTGTATCTCTCAGTATCTTCACCGTAACTGGGACGACAACAATTGACAGCGGATCGAGTCTGGCTTGGACCAATACCACTTCGCCTGCCTCCACTCCACTTCTCAGTCCAACAGCGGTGCCTTCCTCATCAACCGGTACCCTACTTAATGATGAGTGCACCCGCATTGGAGTAACCCAACGCCTAAGCCTCCACGTGTGTTAGCCACATAAATACCACTGCAAGGTAGTAGTTAACAAGTTCCGCCTGCACGCTCAATCTTGCCGCCAGAGCGCAGAGAGGTCACCCCGAGACGCCGATCTCTACGACATATTGAGAAGATGTCTGGACGCAGCTGGCTTTCCATCTCAAATGGAGTTAACATGCCTAGACAACGGAGATGGCAAGCGCACCCTCTTCGCATTCGAAAGCAGTAGATACCTCATCTGGGACACCACCTACTACGATACGTTCTAAGCCTCCAACTTAGTTGCTTCGACTACAAACCCCTGCATTGCAGCCCGCCTCGCAGAAGTACGCATATTAAACAAATCCCGGGGTTTTTCCGGCCACTGTCTCTTCGCACCGGTCCCCGTCGAGACTTCAGGCGTACTTGGACTACGTACTCCCGATCTCCTCCACAAGATCGGAGCGTCGGCAGCCCATCTGATGAGGGGCCCCCGCAAGGTTGGGTGGCTGTTGCAGCAGGTGTCACTGACCATCGACCTGGGGAATGCTTTCGGAGTTTTGTCAGTGGGGCGTAGCATTTCTGCCCTGTTGTTCTACGCCCGAAGCCCAATCACCCTCCCATTTCACCCCCTCTCTTCTGCGACAACTGAGCGCCTGCCATCCCCTCCCCTTCCCCTTATTTTTCTTCTTTCTTTCTCTCTTTCTCTATATTTCCCTATTCTTTCTTTGTTTTGTTTCCCTCGTTTTTTTTTTTACTACATTTTATTTTAAAATATACATCTATGTATTATGTAATTAAACATAAAATGTAGAATTTTGTTGACTGTCCATCAACTCTAAATCTATCCTCCATTTAATCGTAAGATGATTACATGTATCATTAAATATTTCTTTAACTTCTATAAATATTGTTCCAAATGTTCTTGTTTTAATATGATAAGTTTAATTCGAATAATAATTGATTAATTTTCTGATTAAATAGTAAAACATATTAAAACTTTGAAATTGCTTCTGTTTGCATAATAACTTGAACAACTGCAATTGTCATTGAAGAATGTTTCTTTTAAAATCGGTTGTTTCTCGTGTAAAATGATTTACAGATTATGATACGGTTTATGATACAGGATTATGATACGGTTTATGTTATGATACAATGAACATCAACATGCTTTTAGAAATCTTAAATACGCTCCGGCAAATTTATCGAAAACATCTGGTCTTTAATAAACATATGAGAAACTAAAGTATTTCGGATGTATTAGAAGTATTATAACACGAGAATCAGATTGCTTGGCGCGTTTTACTGAAGTTTCTTGGCGCGTTTCTAAGTTTACGCAATAGAACTTGCTTCTGAGAAATCTGCTCTGAATTTTATTATTACTCATTATGAATTGACGTGGTTTTTAAATGTTAAAATGAAGCCACGATGATCTCTTACCATTTTTTTGTTCGTTCTTAACTATGCAATGTTTTTCCTTTCAATACAGTATATTCTGGTGAAATATTTGAGAAATTCAAGCAAGTGTATGTCAGAAGATCATGATGTCACCAGTTCCATACGAACCAACGAATTTCTATCGTTATTGTATTTAAGACATACAATATCAGTTAAATAAATACGTGATAGTGTTAATTTACATCCATTATTTGAAAAAGGCGGTGGATTTGCACTATCGGTGGAGGGTCGGACGCCATGCTTTCCAGCATAGTTACGTCCCTTTACGATCTGAGTTCAAATACCGCCGAGGTTGACTTTGCCTTTCATCCTTATGGGGTCGATAAAATAAAGTACCAGTAATGCACTGGGTAATTGCTGGCCTTGTGCCTAAAGTAGAAACAATTATTTGAAAATTAGGAAAACGCGTAACACAAAGTCTTATATACATATATATATACATTTTTATGTATTTATTATGGAAGCTTCTTGATGTTAAATCTTGCGTTGCCAGTATTGCCAATAAAAATAAATAAACGCACCATATAATTTTCACTTTATCTTTATTGTTTGTTTTATATTTTAAGTGTGTCGTTGTTTCATCTTTATCTTTAAAGGAAAGATAACATTGTTAACATCTAATCTATGAATTTACTATTGATATTCATCACCCTATGAAGATACTATTGATATTCATCACGTGGCCTTCTAAATGTCAGTTATTCTTCCCTCAAATTGGATCCTATTATCATTAAAATACAGGATAAATTGCGAAATCTGTTCATGTAATGCTATTTCGTATTTCTATGAAGCATGATCTAGTGAAGAAGGAAACATTTGATAATGAAGTCTGCTCAATAAATTGTATCATGATGCAAAAACAAAATGATAGATAAAATTAAAATATCTTTTTGACGTATAAGAATTTATATTCTTCGTTCTTGTTTGATATAACGCTACTTTTATAACTTGCGTATCAATATAGCTTTTCTTGTTCATTTTTCGTTCTACTTAGAAGATTATTGTATTTGAATCAATGTTATCAGTTATATGCATATATAATCTTCGGTATTTAGTGATTTTGTACCTTACAAATTAATTTTCAACCTTGTGAATGTTTTCACCAAAATGAAAGTATAGTCAATAACCCATTGACCGATACTCTCCAATCGACAGGAGTATTGCCTTTTTGACGTATAAGAATTTATGTAAACTATTTAATATCATTCTTCGTTCTTGTTTGATATAACGCTACTTTTATAACTTGCGTATCAATATAGCTTTTCTTGTTCATTTTTCGTTCTACTTAGAAGATTATTGTATTTGAATCAATGTTATCAGTTATATGCATATATAATCTTCGGTATTTCGTGATTTTGTACCTTACAAATTAATGTTCAACCTTGTGAATGTTTCCACCAAAATGAAAGTATAGTCAATAACCCATTGACCCATACTCTCCAATCGACAAGAGTATTGCCTTGCAACAGTGGATGTTGTTACAAGATCTCTTATATGTCTAAATATTTTCGTTATAATTTTCGGGATATTACAAATGTTGGATTCCCGCAAGTGTTCAATATATTTTATGTCGTTTTTAATAGATATTTATTTCATAATCCTTGTATCCATCGTAATACCACTGATCAAGTGTTTCCACTGGATTACAAATAATGGCCTTATATGATTTTATGAGTAGAGTGGGATTATGTATTCGGTTATGTTTTGATCCTTTCCGATTATATGCTTGAGGTTGGAAATTAAAGTCATCTTTTGGTGGAATATATAGAAGTGTTCAATCTGTTGTTTTAACATGACTGGTGAGAACTGTTATCCAATATTTCTGAAGGAAAGTCAGAGAAAAAAAGTGTGTGTGTTTGTGCGTATGAGAGGCGAGGGAGAGATAGAGATAGATAGAGAAAGAGAGAAAGAGTGAGAGAGAGAGATTAAGATAGAGTGAGAGAGCAATATATCTTTGCATTTAAATGTGTTCTTAACTAGTCCTATAATCGTAGTTGTTTGCAGTATAATCTCGTTAATATTTTAGCTCTGTATATTCAAACTTGCAAGATATATTTACCATTGATTGAGAATAAATTGATGTGCCATTTTTATGGTTGGTTAGTGTAATCCTCGTGTTATTATGTTGGTTAAAATCACATTGTGTTTGCAATGTCTCCCAACGAAAAATACATTAGATTTACATTAATCCTTTTAAAGAGTGGCTGTAATATCCAAGAGTGACATATTTACTTTATCCTTAATAGAATATTTAAAATGCTATCAAACGTTATAATCATGGTAAGACTATATTTAAGCAACATGATATTTTCCAAATTACATTAATATGTATCCCATGTTTTACATATCACATATATAAACACACTGGCATATGTTAAGATATAAAAAAGTACACAAGATATATGCGGGTGTGTATATGCATACTTGTATGGACTTGGGTGTATGCGCGGGCGTGTATGCGTCTTATTTTACTTGCGTGTGTGCCCTAGTGTAGACTCTAAGTGGGAATAATGCATTTATTACTATATCGATATTACAGCTCGAATAAAATAACGTAAGCTAGAAAGGCAATAATATCGATTATCGTTGAAAAGACGTTATAATATAAGCTATTGGTATTCATTATATTACAAATATTAATGTTGCTCTATGTGACTGAAATAATTTTAAACAAGGAAATAGTTGATTTAACGTGTTGTTTTCATACGCTAATGATGCGCTTGGGGAAATTATAAATAATTAATATTTTCATGTAACGTAAGGAAAATAAACATTTTTGTAATTTGCAGACTTCAAGAACACTTTTCTTCATATAAACAGACGCATACTCATAAAGAGAAAGAAAGATAGAGAGAAAGAGAAATAGAGAGTAAAATAGATAGTGAGAATGAGAGAGAGACAGATATATTAATATATATATATATATAACGAAGGAAATGTGGTAAGGAACCAGGTGGATCATAACGCACCAAAGTACTCAATACTTACGGTAGTAGAGTGGGTAATAGGAAAGAGTAGGAACCCGACGGCTGAGCTCAAGCTGTTTGTCCAGAATTAGTCGTCGAAACGGCTTGAGCTCAGCCGCCGGGGTCCTACTCGTTCCTATATATATATATATATATATATATATATATATATATATATATATATATATATATAGAGAGAGAGAGAGAGAGAGAGAGAGAGAGAGAGAGAGAGAGAGAGAGAGAGGGGGAGAGAGATAATACGCATACACAAATACAAAGAATTCGGTAGACTTAAAAGTTTTCGAAATTGAGGTAGCGTATACATGTGTCCCTAGCTTTATTCTAAGGTGGAATTTTTATCCAATTTCTCTTCGCTCTCCTTCTCAAACATAGGCTGGGTTATCTGTTTGGGGCGGGTTCTATGACACTGACATATCTTGTTTTCTTCTAGGATGTAATATCTGCCTACATATTGATGCCAAGGGCTGCACTCGAGTGCAGATATAAGATGCAGCAACGTGGGCTACAACATCATGATAATAAGATAAAATGTAGCAATTGACCACAAGCCGTCTAACAAATGAATATGCTCCGCTTAAGCGAATTTATGTCTTCCAGTACTTCAGATATTTCAGCGTGGTTTCCAGATGAGGGTAAAAAGGGGCAGGATGAACAACTGTTGCAGGACAACAATTTACGGGTGTCAAATTGCCATAGTAAAACGTAATAACAGAACTGGATGTACATTAATATATACTACTAGTAAAATCTAATGGAAGACTGAAAAAAGAAATCTGAACTCCCGATTACAAATATCAGACAATGCTACACTTTGAGGCATATCCATTTTGTCTTTCTTTATTAGTACATGGATTGGTACATATGACAGAACAAAGAAATTGAAACTGCACGCCAGAATATGAAAGCACTATCACAAACCGACCTCAACAATATTAGTGTTTCAACTGGAAACCTTTAAAAATATTGTGACAACATTTCCTGAGCCATACATTGTTTCTAGTTTTACCGATTGTAGTTTATGCTTCTCCAGAAAACAACTATGTAGAACACCATCTCCCGTAATATTTACATCCTATGCCATTTCAATTTATGATAATCGATCAATACGAGGTATTATGAAATTTAGCATGTAAATATCAGGAAAATTTACAATTCAAAGCGAGCTTGTAAACTAATGAAAGCCATCTAGTTGAATGAAAGACTATCCATCACGTAAATTCCTAATAATCTGATTAAAAACATAGGTTTTAAATACAGAAATACACGAACTAGAGGAATTGAATGTCATTCTAAGAGACTAATGACATTCAAATTATATTTGATCGGTAAACAGATAATTCTTATCGGAGACGTTAAGGAAATAGATTAAAATACAAGATAAACCGTTTGTTATCACAAACAACTGGAGGTCATATAAGTGAAAAATTAGGCTTAGAAGTTAAACATCGAAAACATTAGAATAATATAGATTCCAGTAAACTACAAGAAACAGTGATTACACAGTTAGCTGTTACAAATGATATAGTGTATACTGTAATTAAATAAGAACGACCAGCAATGTATATATCTTAAAGATATAATTATTTCAGGTTAGCTTTAACAAAGAAAAAAGACAATAAAAGAAACTATTTCTAGACGAAGAACAATTAAATAATTTTCTTCACGAACATAAATATGCTTGTGTTTGTATACCTGTTTGTAAACATAATAAAAACGAAAAATAAAAGTTAATGTACATATTATCCTTACAGTTTAATAACCCCATATGAAAACAGCATTGCGATATTATAACATCTCTTCATAAGCTAAAAAATAATATTTAGAAAACATGAGATTTATGCAGATAAAAAGGAAATATCACGAAAACTATATATATTATTAAAGCTAAATACAAGATTCAGTGTTTGCTCTACAAAACAGATATTTAGAAAGTGATATGAAAAATATTCTGTGAATTATTACATCGTACATACATTTCTCCAAATCATAGAAAGTTACATGACTAACTTGGTCACAAATATACAAACAATCCTCAAGAATATAACGATGAACTAGCATAACTTTCTTCATGTTTTTATATTACAATGCTGACCAATTCCTTTAGAATTTATTGTTCATATAATACGGTGTTTCCCTGTATACTTCCACTTATATGTACCATTTTTCATTTCCTTTTCTTGTTATTTCTTACCACTTAACTGATCCTGTCAATCTATGATTTCTCCTTATCTCTTCATTTTCTACCCCAACTCTTTCTCCATTTTTATCTCTCTTTCTCTTTCTTTATCTATTTCTCCCTTGTCATTATCTGCCCACTCTGAAATCAGTCAATCATAGGCTAATGATATCAATGTCCGTTCCACTGCTGATTTTGCCTTTCCTCTGCCCTTCCTTTTGACCTGTAACCACAAATGGAGCAGAACATACATTGATGGCTCTAAGACCTAAGTTTAATTGCAATACGCGGTAAAATTGCACACATGTTTCAGTTGAAAATTAGCAAATGAAAAACCTTAATTTATAGTAATTTATAGATTGCGTTTCGTTTAACACCAGTTAAAATATGATATATTTTAATGCTCTGGCCCACTTATTTTCTTCCGTGCTCATCGAACATCTAAGATTATATATTTTGATTTTAGTCTTAATCTCGCCGTCTTATGTATTTCCGAGTTCACTGTTCTACTGCCTGTGCTACAAAGAGAGACGTCATACTTTAAAAGGGATTAGAAACTGCGTCTGATATTTAATGACCTATTAAATGACCTATAGAACGACCTTTCTGCGGTGTGATAATTGTCTAATCGATATGTGTCACTATATGTCCCTAAAACAACAACAACAACAACAGCAGCAATAATAATTATTTCTATTATAAGCACAAGGCCAGTAATTTGGGCGGAGGGGAAGTCGATTAAATGGACCCCAGTGCGTTACTGGTACTTTATTTTATCGACCCCGTAAGAATGAAAGGCAAAGTTAGCCTCGACGGGATTTGAACTCAGTCCGTAAAGGGACGTAACATTAGGCTGGAAAGCATGGCGTCAGACCCTTCACCGACACTGCCAATTAATAATAATCGCAGCAAACAATATTTATATCCGAAAACATTACCGTCGATGGTAGCTTCAAAGTTGTATAGTAGTTCAATAATATGTAACGTTCCATTGTAGAAGTTAGTGATAGTTCCCTCCTCGGTTGTTGTATTATCCCCAAACCTTGACGACGAAATATATATAATCAGAGGAGTTCTAGCATTGCCCATCTGTTCGTTTCATCAGCATGTTTGAATAACTTGTTTAATGTGTAGGTATTTAATTAAAAAGGTAGGATGTGAAATACGCTAATTTAGTAATTATTTCTAGATGTATACATGTGCTTAAGATTGTGATATATATTCAGTATATTGGAATAATTTGAAACACTTCACTGACAGGCCCAGAACGCAAGCCTCTCTGCTTTCTTCAGATATGTATATGCATTACACACACACACACAAACCCACACACATACCAACACACACAAACACACACACACGCACACACACACACACATATATATATACGCGAAAAGTAAAGAGAGACAATAAAGAATACAATGAAGAGGTGTATGTGTTTAAGGCTACATGTAGCAAGAAGAGTCTCTTAACATCTTGGACACTAATCTTTCACCAGAACTTAGAATGAGAAATAAGAGAAAAATCGCTTGAAGTATTGTACCATTTTTACAGAATATTACTCGTGATGCGAGTGAAAATTTCCGTGGAATTCTTTTGCTGTTGTCTGTCCGTAAATCCTTACATACCTCGTTTTAAGTCGTCTAATGGTACATGTTTCACAAATGTCCATGTCAGAAACTCGATGCGGTTTTCGTAAATTCTGCCCTAAACAAATGTAGTGAAGAAAGTTTTGGACTTGAAACATTGCTTTCGATAGGTCACAAAATCTGTTGACACAGTTAATAGTATAGCGTTATTGTTGGTGTTCAAAAGTATTTGTCCTCATAAATAAAATTTGAATATATTTATAAATGTGCAAGGTGAAATAAATGCAAGCATCTATTTCGGCAGCTCTCTGTTAGAACCATCTGCAGTCGAAGATGAACATGCCGATTATCTTCCTCACAATTTATGTTGCTTTTAACTTCGTTTTAAGGCAGAGAAAATGGGAAATACATACGACACAGTTATTGGGGAAACTCTTTAATTCATCTCGACTGAGGTACACATCATACACGATTATTTTGCTAATAAGAGACCTTTGTTATGCAGAAGATGCAGACGTTGTTTGTCATTCAGAAAATGATTTCAATTATTATCTCTTCCTTGGATGCCGCCGTTGATTCATTTGGACTTTCCATCAATTTAGTTGAAAAGACGAATATGAAACCGGCTCGATATTTAACGGAATTTTTTTGCGAAATCAAAGGAGCATGTGATGCCATTGGGAAACAGAAGCATCATGTCTGCGATACGCATAGAATTAAGTTGGCTCAACTTAGAAAACGTATTTCTTTAGAAACACGAAATTTCTATACATATTTGTATAAAGCTATGCTTGAAACGAAATCTTATTTCTTTTATATTATAAGTTGAGACAACTTGTGCAGCTTCATATGCACATGAGATTAATCACCTCATTTACACAGACGAGAAAACTATATATTCTCGACTGGATTCAAGTCCAGCAACGGCAAGCGGTGGGAGGGACTGTCCTGAGGAAAGCCAGTCAAGCCTGAAATGCATAGACCGTTGTCCCCTTGCTTCTGCTGGACACCACCAGAGGGCGTTAGCCACGGTGATTGCATATATATATATATATATGCACATGTTTACTTATATTTATATATATATATGCACATGTTTACACACACGCACACACATATATATATATGTGTATATATATGTAAACATGTGCATATATGTATATACATATATACATATGCATATATACATATATATACACACACACACGTGTGTATGTGTGTCAGTCCGTATGTGTGTCTGTGTTTGTGTATTTGTTTTGCAGAATTCTTGATGTAAATTCGTGTGTATATATATATACATATATACTTGCAGTAAACACGACATAATTTTAACAAGAGAGGAGAAGCAAATTTGTAGAGTAATTTTAGAATAATTTAAAAGTTTTATCGATCATATTGCATAGCTATACTTATCACCCAGAGAAGAGAATTACTCGGAAATTGACTATCAAATTGGAGAACACAACGTCAATTATGTACGGAGATATGTATGAAACTTTTTTTCCATTTAGCAAGCGTATAAATCTGTTATTCGTTATTCACTAATATCCTACGTTCTGTTCTATATAATATTTGTTAACTTAGCAAGAAATGTAGGAAACTAGACGATCTTCCTCTTTGTAATTGTATATCACTATCTTATTTTCAGTATTATGGTTTCTGCCTGAGTAACATTGAAAATAAATTGTTATATTCTGTATCCAAATATTTTCTTACAACATTACACGAGGAACTATCTATTTCAGATACACATATGAAAACTTATAATAAGACTGTTGCATATGCTGTTTAATTCTGTACATCACGTATATGAAAAAATCATTTTTTTTAGGAATGGATGGTTAATTCTACATTATTTCCAAACGCATGACAAAACAGAAGAGTTCTTCCAGAAAAAAGACAGAAAGCCAAAGAGTGTGCGAAAAAGAATAGAGAATAATCAATTTCAATGCTGGACAAACTTTTTATTTGTCGAAATTAATAATGAGTTTAGTGAAGAAATATGCGGGAAATGTTGCCAAGTCACTAGCATCATTTAAATATTAACAGTAACTAATATTCTGTATAAAGGTCAGGAATGTTTTTTTTGTTAATTATTCCTTCGAATGCTTTTATTTCAGGAGTAGTTATAATTAATGTTCAAGATAAAGATGAAAATATTAAATATCACAGTCTGATTATGTGAAGTAATCTCTGTATCATCTGTCACTTTAGAAAGTTTCATTTCAAATTTCATCAAATATTAAATTTTAAACATTAATTATCTCTAAATTTGAAAAGTATATCAATAGGAATAAATTCTTCTACCAGAGGAGGGTACGTTAGTAATCAGAAAAAAGATCCAAGATTTAATGTGGGATTATAAACAGAGGAATGATCACTGAAGAAAGCAGATATTTTCAAATTAGTTTCCGATGCGGGGAATATTGTATGTGATTTGTCTAATACTTCTATGCAGATGCAATATCGAATACTTGCGTAATCTTTGTGTTGTGATTTTGTGCCTTTCCCTTCTTCTGTCCGTATTGGTTTTGACAGGTTTATCACAAATTGGAGTGAAATCGAACAGGTGCATGTGTTTTCATAGGCAGCATTGGCACCCAAATTATCATAGTATCTGTTACAACACTCATTTTCAGGTGGAAATACAAAACGTAGTATATATATATATATATATATATATATATATATATATATTTTAACATATATATATATATATATATGTTAATATATATATATATATATATCTATATATATATATATATTTTTTTTTTATTAGCAAATATAACAATATCTTTATATATTTATACTAGGAGAGGGCCATATTGCTAATAAAAATACACGCACCTGTTGGATTCCACTTCAATTAATTATAGATTTCCGGTTGGTTGGTTGGCTGGTTCAATAATGGGTTGGTTGTTTATATTTTGTCAAAGCTCTTTCGTCACACATTAGGTGACGTCCTCAGTGAGTAAGTTTTTATTGTGTGTCCCTCCTTGTTCTGTCCTGCACCATATCGTTTTTGTGTGTTGTGTATTGTGTGCTTAGTTTGCACATGCATTACATTCGTCTGTGTGTGTGTGTGTGTGTGTGTGTTTATTGGAATGACCCTCCCAAGGTATAACAATATCTGTTTTAACACACGTTTTCAGATCAGAAATCTTGCAAAACAAATTAAAAAACGATATATATATATATATATATATATATATATATATATATATATATATATATAGTATTTACATATGGAGAGAGAGAACAAAAGGGGAGGATAGGTGATACATATAGTTGTTTGCCAAGTAGCGTATGCCAAAGGTGCTCGATACTAGTGACGGCAGTATTAAATATTCGAAGTGTTAATATTTAGTGGGCTAGAGAGTTAGCAGAGCGTAAGCACGTGGAAAAGTAATAAATCGGAGAATAGACCGTTAAAACATGTTTATTTAAAACACGTGCGTTTAAAACACGTACGTTTCACCCAGTTGGGCTTCTCAAGGGCATAAATAACCAAAAGTGTTCCTTACATTGCACGGAAAGAGTTTTGGGGGTTAAGTTCACGTCAAGGTTCATTGCTCGCAAAAATAGCGTGTTTTGAGTTTGCAGCAATGTAAGGAACACTTTTGGTTATTTATGCCCTTGAGAAGCCCAACTGGGCGAAACGTACGTAGGTGGTGTTTTAAATAAACATGTTTTAACGGTCTATTCTCGATGTCTTACTTTTCCACGTATATATATATATATATATATATATATATATATATATATATATATATATATTTCGAATACCTGATTCATACTAAACCCGGTCATTGAAATGACCATAGTATAATAAACTTTTTAAGGAATTACACAAACGAAGCCGGGTGAGTTGCATTACGTTGAGTGCTCTCCATAATATTACATCGAGGTTGACCATTCGGAATGACCAGCTATATCCAGTGGTGAACCAACAAACCTAAATAAATATATATATATATATTGCTAGGAAGGGTATACTTCACCATAATTGCTTTATTGCATGATATATATTTCTATTACAAGGTTATGCATGTGATTTCATCATTTGTTCATACATGACCAGTGACATATTCGGATGATTGGAAATCTGCACTTCTTATTGTATGAGCATCAGATCATGTCACATACAGAACCATGTAACAGAAATATATATCATGTAATAAGCAATTATGGTGAAGTAACTCCGCCTTAACTACTAGGATAAGTGTTTAGGGATCACTTGAACAGGCCTATCCTCACAGATTTACAGCTTAACATCCATGTATGCACCTTATCTTCTACATGCACACACACACACACATAACCACACACACACACACACACACACACACACACATATATATATATATATATATATATATATATATATATATATATATATATATATATATATATATATATATATTGTAATAAAATGAAAACGAAATTTCATTTCTCACTCTTAGTATATATATATATATATTAGTAATAGGAAAGAAAATGCTGACAAATTTTTCCCAGTGAAAAATAGTTTAATTAGGAATAAGTATAAATTAGTAATAAGTATTGGTTAGTATTCAGTTTTAGTTTTAAGTTTTTACCGGTTGCGCATTTCTAATGCTTTTCAAAAATCATATTGAGATAGAGCGCTCGTGATGTTTGCTCTAATTAGAGCAAACATCACGAGCGCTCTATCTCAAAATTAGTTTTGAAAAGAGAGTTGTGTGTACATACAGTAAAAGATCATTTTGGATATTGTTTCAATATCCCTTAAAGAATAACATAAACACCGGAAAATCCATTCTAATCAAGTTACAATATATATTAAAGAGTGATGATTCTTTTTAGTTTTCTATATTCTCCCCCCCCCCTTCTCTCCCTCTCATACCTGCTTTTCCTTTCTCTTTTTACTCGTACTTTGTTATCTTTCTCCTCTGTGATCCTGTCTCTCTATTGTTCTCCAGAAGGGGATTAATCCCGATACGTAGAACTTTCTTTCCTCTTTTCAATATAAAGCATGAAACCATTAACACTTTTTGTAGCTCTTTTTATTGTCTCCTTGATCTATATATATATATAGGCCGGACATGAATGTTAACTTTAATATATTATTGATGCAAAAAACACCACTTCTACCGATTGGTCAACCACGTAAAATAAATGAATATATATCTGAACATATCATATTACAGATTGGTGTTTTGATTAATCTCATATATTCAATTAAAGATTTTGCAATGAAAGTCAAAAACAGAAATGGACAAAATAAAACACATATATAAACAAATATAAGCAAAGTGGTGTATGAGAAAAACTAAAACATTAACAATAAGAAATAGAATTTGATTTCTAAGAAATATTAATATAGGATAATCAAATATTAAACAAAACGATAGGAGTTATTGAGAACGACTTACCTTGTTATTTTGTTTGAAGCAAGTTGTAGTCGGCATAAAGCGTTGATATTATCACATAAATGTCGCGAAATAATTTCTCATTTATTCTGAAATACCCAGAAGAGTCTGACATGATAAATGCATTTGTTTTTTGAACGTACCTATACGTATGCCTCTCAATGACTATTGCATCTTCTAGTCTCTGAAAACTTTTTTCTGGCAAAAGTTTAAAGTAGGTAATAATTAATCAATCATTTATCTGCATACATCGATTCGAGAAAGATATATAGACAGATAAATAAATAGATCGGGAGATATTAAATAGAATTTTCAAATGAATCTCTTTTTTAAACTATATTGCTAAATAAATTCTGTTTTAAAAGGAAATTATTTTGACATATATTTTTTAATAAGTACCGTATCGGCATATCTACCGGCGATATTGTCAGCGATGTGTCCATGTCGACACGAGAATGTGGAAACGTAAAACTGATATCAGCAGGAGTTAAACTACGAAAATAAAGACGGGGAACAAATAGAGCTGAGCTTTTGTCTGACACACTGACGAGTTTACTAATGGAAGGCGCCAATGATGATGATGAGGGGGATGATGATGATAACAATAGGCTACCTACCACACACTACAGGAAGTATACAACAAAACAAAGCATAACTGTAGAATATGTGGAGATAAGGAAGAATCAATCAACTACATAGTCACTGGATATCCAGCTATAGCCAAAAAAGAACATATCCACATGCATGATAGAGTTGGAACCTTCATACACTGGAAATAATGAAAGCATTATGAAATACCAACAGAAAAAAGATGATAGACACATACACCAGAAACAATTGTTAGAGAATGACAATGCAACCATTCTTTGGGATATGCCAATACAAACAGACAGAGAGATCAAGACAAACCGATCAGATATTATAGTTAAAGACCACAAAGAAAAACAATGCCCTCTGATAAATGAATCGATTCTCACAGAGGACAATATATATATTCCAAGGAAATAGAGAAACTCTCCAAATATAAGGATCTAGAATATAAATAACTGGAATGTGGAAAATGAAAACAGAAACAATACAATATAATAATAGGAGCTCTAGGAATGACAAAAAACAAACACAAACAAATACATAGTCAAATCCCCAGGACTTACAAATATATACATCATAAAAAAGATTGCACTGCTAGGCACTGCAGACATATTACGAAAGGTACTATTAATCCAATAGAAACAACATCAACAAAATCTACTCTGCTCATACCCAAAGCGAACAAAGATGTGCTCGGTAAAGCAGTAATGGGGCCAAATAAAAATAATAATGGAAATAATGGGGAAAAGAAATAATAGTAGTAACAACAACAATAATAATATCTTTATTTATTAGCAACACAGGGCTCATATTAAAAATAAATTATCGACGGCACAGAAAACTACAATGAGTCAATTTGCGTGTACAAAGTGATAAAAGCTGCATTGAACATGTAAACAAAATTAAACAAAACTAAAATTTAGCGATAAGGTAAACGTCCTCGTGTCAGTCCTGCTGAGAGCTCTAAAAAGCGAAGGTTATCCCGACCCTTAGGAAAACTCCCCTATCCATGTTATGCTCCCCCTATCTACAAGCTCATAGTCAGAGAAAATCTGTTCAGTCAGACTATGATTCCCACTCACATCCCCCCTTAAATAAACTGTGGAAATCCTTATTTACTTGGCTTTTGCCACCTCTACTCGACCTTTTAGAAATAGATTCCTCACCGCTCCTATCTGGATGAGAATAATCCCCTTGTTTGTTACACTGTCCTAATGTTTTTCTATCTAGATTTCTGGACGAAAAAATGCACCCTGCAAACTAAACGGCCTGTCCGTCAAGAACCCGAGGATGATGCTGGACGGCAAGTGTATAGTTCTCCATGCACAGAGTCACAAGTCCACTGACATTCCGTAGTTAATTTTTGCTGATACAAATGTCTCTTAATACTCCAGAGTGGAGCCTGTTATTTCAATATGTTTGCTATCAATATGTCTCCGGTAACGCCGTTGACATAAACTGATAGACTTCTCGCGTATCCTATGTCGCGTGGTATGCCCCCAATGTATCCAATGTGTGTTGTTGTGTCTAGAGAGTTACTGCATGAAACAGAAATGAGAGAGGACAATCCCTGGCCGACTGAGCGCATGATACTGAATGGTTCCGATAGATGACCATTAATTTTGACCTCCAAGGAGATTTCGTTGTGAATTGCAATAATCCATGCCTTTAAAATCAGTCGTTCCTATTCATTAGCTGCTATTTTCATGATGTATCGCACACGGTGTAGATATATTCTGAAATATCAATGGATGCCCCCCCCCCCATCCCTCCAACCCCTAAAAGATCATAGACGCCAGGTGCCAACCACGCTGCTAAATGTTAATGGAAACATTGAATTCTGCGTTTACCTGCGTTATGGCCTGAAATATTTAATATTGTTCTCTTCATTGGGATCACTTTTTAAGATGTGCTACAATCCCTCGGTTTACAGAACTGGGAATTCTTACATGTTGCTGTCATTTATGATAGACGACTACTACGAGGAACCCAAACGATATGGCTTGTACGCGGCGAATTGCCGATCGTTTATTAGTCATCGCACATGTATGTCAGCGAATATTATTCAATTTTTACAGCACTCCTGCTCCCTTATAGACAATCATGACAAGCCATCGAGGAAGGTACTGAAGTCTACTTAGTGACCTAATATATTATTGTTTCCGAACAGATGATCAAAATACTACTGAAAAGCAACATAGAAATGAGTGAGATTGAGTAATATGCGCCCGTCGTCGTACTCAAACGGGCAGATTGTAACTTCGTCGACTCACTGCGCCTCTAGTAATTGGATATATTAAATAAATTTCACAATCACGTGTCTAAGAGCACACACCCTAAATCTGAAAATCTTTAGAACCCAAAAGTAAAAGTATAGAAGTGTTAAACCGTGACTGTTATATATATATATATATATATACAGAGTTAACGTATGCGCCTATATTGATACATTAACCAATACATCACTTATGTTTTGTTAAGTGCTTATATGTATTTCGGTGGTGATATCGTTCCTATGTCTCATATGAAGTGACAGGGAAATTTCCTTTTTCACTAGCTCACCATTTTTGCAGGCACAGTTTTAGCTGGAATACTCTAGTGAATGTGTTCTGCTTTTCTAGAACCTTGCTGCACGACGTAGTTCCTTTTTTCTTGACTGATCAATATCTACTGTAATATGAGAGCATGAAGAAGAGATATAAACATATTAGATAAATAATGTATATTCATATACATTATAATGTAAACCATAATAAAATAGAAGAGAAGCAGAAAAATAATGTTCACCCTTTCCAGAAATACAAAACCAGTACATTCAAATACAAAAAGAAAATATTATTAGGCAGGAATGCCTGAAATTGCACAAAATCTACACTCCTAATTATTGCTGAATCCCTAAAGAGAATGTAATTCGAAATTCAGTTAAAGCTGTATATGCAATAAAATACAGAGAAGAAAGCATGAAAAACATATTAGAAAGGACACCATACGAAATTATATGGAAACGTACTGTACTTCAATATCGCATATATATCTATAAGAGTGATGCTCGATATAACACACGCACCAAAAAACAAAAACAATATTTGACAACACAAATGTAACTAACAATAACATTTGGTGGATTTATACAAAAGGAAAATATAAAAATGATGCTAGGACCAGGGAAGGATAATATAGATATGATGGTATCGGCATATTCCAACATATATGAATGAAATGCTGCATATCAGCTTAAGCAACCAAATTAGTACACGAAAAATAACTCACAGAATCAGAGAAAACTGTTTCTATTAAGAATTATGCGCTCTCGGACCAATAAATATCTCAAACCAAGGCAAATTATATTGATTCAAATAATAATGGTTAACAATTTCATCACAAGTCTAGCAATCTGGAAGATTGAATCGACTAAATCAACCAGTAACTGACTAGCCCATTATTTCATTGGTAGTATGAAAGGCGATGATATAACGTCTTGCCATTTTGTTTAATGTTCTTTCAATATAATAGACATTATTTTCCCCCAAAGCTTTGACCTTGTGCCAATGCCTCAAAGAAATTGTTTCGTTATTATGTATTGATCATATGTGCTAATGCCAATCTAGTTTATCTTCTATAGAGGGAGACAGCAACACTGGTTAAACAGTTGTTCTCTCCCCACATATTTTCCAAACCCTTAGGAGCAAATATATAACTTAGATTTATTTGATGGCCACAATAGTTATTCAATTAAAACCTAACTTGACGATTGAATAGGTATATACAAAATTCAGTGAAACAATGACACTTAACTCAATACAAAAAACATAAATGATTTATTCAAATTTCGAAGTCATCTAATCATTTTTAGATGCAGACCTTGGTGCCGCGTGGAATTGCTCATTGATTTATCTTCAGTTGTAGAAGATATTTAGGAAATCCCACAGGGACTCAAAGCAGATCAGTGTTTGTGTGATTTGTAACCAGAACAATTCTTATACAATTCATCACGTTTATTATGTAATTATGTTCCAACGAAATAGTAGTATTAATTAATAATTATGGATAAAAAGTGTAATATATACTTCTATACATATTTCTTTAGCAATATTTTCATCCAATTTGTGGGTTTCATGAGAATCGAATGAAATTAATCAAATAAAATGAAAACATATATAGAGATTCCTCTTATATTCCTACATAAAATCTATGAATTTATAGCCTCGATGCGATTTTGTTTAGCCGTATGTCACAACACATAATATCTCAGCATGTATATCATTTTGTATGAAGTTTCCAATACTTGCTGTGTTTTTCATTGAGTAGAAAGGAAAATCTTAAATAAATATGCAAAACAAAAGCGTACTTTAAATGTACATGATGGATCCAATATTAGTATATGAATTTGGTTTCAAAACTTTCCTTAGAATATTACCACATGTCTCTCTACTGCATTATGTTTGAAAAGTAAAGAAAACATATTGAGAAAAATATTTAATTTTTCATGATCAAGTTAATGTTTAGATAATAATAAGATTGTATGTCTATATACACAATAGTGCAGTCTTGGTTAACAATTTTCATACAACTATAATGGAATGTTTGAAATATGGAGAAAAGGTTTTACATGGAGAATGTTTGTTATAAAACTAGTGACACGAATATTTACCTTCTGTTGCTCTGATATCAAACAACTCTCATTTTTGTGTTCTAATTATGATATTTATTACAGACTAGTGGACGCAAGGGATTCTACAGACTCGCTCGATAAACGGAACTTCTAGTAGATACGTTGGTAAATATCATTGACATGCACGCACTATGTTTATATATGCATTCTATAAAAGTTCCCAAAATATTTAATTTTCATTCTATTACAAGTATTTATGTCCTCTATGAATATGTGGACTCTTCTAAAATTTTGGCAGAATTGTTAGATCATCGGGAACATGATTGACAGAGTTTGTTCCTGTTGTTCATTCTGATATGCAATATTTCATTTCATACTTTCTGAGTCGATAATATGAAATACCAACAAATTGTCACACCTCAAATCCAGTGATTTGAGGTGTGACAATCCATTGAATTGATCTAAGTATATGTTGGTATTTTATATTATCGACTCAGAAAGTAAGAAATGAAATATTGCAAAGCAGAATGAATAACAGGAACAAACTCCGTCAATTTTGTTCCCGATGATCTAACAATTCTGCCTTAAGTAGAAATCATTACTATTATTGATGTTTTGCACATTAAATGTTATAATGACTGTGTCTCTTACTGTATGTTGAGTTAGACGAAGAACCGTAGACACACAGCCGTTTTTGATAGTATATATATACAATCCAAACATGACGGAAGGAGAGCAATTTCAGATTTGAAACATATTTGATTAAGATACTCATTCTGTTTTCGATGCATCTAGCCTGAAGGTCTTATAACAACTAGAATTATCTTCATGTTACATGGTATTGATTTAAATAGGTATATTTCGGTAGTTTTTCAACTCCTGTCAATCAAGGATGGGCGTATTCTCCTGTCATAAATAATCTGGTATCCATGCCTGTAACGAAAATAATTGCAATATTTATACTGTGTTCCTTGGTTTTGCTTTCCGCATTGTTAGTGTGGATCAAACCCTGTTCATAGCTTGTCTCCATCATAAACATTTTTTGGGCCACGCTGATGCGTTTATAATATTGACAATGAAAGGATGCCAAAAGGAAAAGTCGACCTCCTGGGATTTCGACATTTAACATAATCAGCATTTTGCCCGACCTACTGTGTATCCTGCCAATTCATCACCTCCTATCTATAGAATAGTTTCACCTACTCGAA
>OZ024742.1:157539925-157564925 GCA_964016885.1 Eledone cirrhosa | reverse complement strand
ATATGAGACAAAGTACATATGAAATAATCTCATCTAACCAGGTCAGTGGTCAAATTACAAAAAGGTGGAAAAGAAGCTTGATAGCTATGTAGAAGATTGATAGCTAATTAGCTATTCAGCCGACGTCGACTACATTCTCTTTCCACGTAAAAGAGAACTTATAACGCCTACATAGAATCCTGACTTTAACTGAAATTACCAATGTAGCTTGACTATCGTGAATTTGTTTGGCACTGCAATTATTAAATAATGGTTTCTCATTTAGGCAGAAGGCCAACGATTTTTGGGGAAGGGAATTTCAATTAAATCGACCTCATTGATGTACGGGTACCTACGTTATCGACCATGTAAGGGATGACATGTAAAACTAATCTTGGTGATGTAATGATGAAAGGCAAAACTAAACAAAGGGCCGTAACTATATGCCTCAAAAAATAATGCCCCATGCTTTACTAATTCTGTCAAAGCACAGAAATTAATAAATAATAGAACATAACAAGTATTAAGAATTCTTAGATAATTTAAACAAGTATATATGTGATTTTAAACTATAATACACGGTGTTGAGAAGGAATAACTCATGTATCATTCCGTGTGCGATGGAACTTAGTTGAATACAGGAAAGATTTGTACGTAATATATCATGATTGATATTTATGGTCAGATACTCGTAGATACTTATTTGGAGTGTAAGACCTTATTAGGCCATTAATTAGCTATTAAAACGATTAATCCAATCACCTTTAGCCAGCAATTCTTTTTTTCAGGAAACAATTGCAGGAATATTGATTGACTTAGATTATGTTTTTAATAAATATTTCATAGACTATAATACGCACAGATATACACACTCATAGCTTGGAGACAGACAGATATAAATACACAGATACATATGTATGTTTCTGCCCACCTGTGTGTGTATATAGTGTTTGTTTTTTTTAGTGAATATTTATGAATAAAACACGGTGTGTTTATTCCTCACCAACAATACCCTTTTCGCTTAGATCCTAAGAAGAGAGAAAGAGAGCAATATAGAAATGAGAAAAATCGACAACACTAATTGATTCGTATTTTAACATAGATTCCACAGCGACAAACAAATAAGAGAAAACATAGAGGAGTAGTGGGTGTATATTCCAGTGAACATGGTAATCCTTGCGGTTTTATTTCATATTTAGATGTAGCTCTGATTTTGTAGTTGTATAAAGTCAGACCTGCCAGCCTCTAAAAACCCAAACGGGGTGTAACAGGAAAAAAGTGCCACAAACAATGATAAATGAGGCAAACTGGGGAGATTTTACATAATTGTTTCTACTTTTGGCACAAGGCCAGCAATTATCCAGTAGATTACTGGTACTTTCTTTTATCGACCCCGTAAGGATGAAAGGCAAAGTTAACCTCGGCGGGATTTGAACTCAGAATGGCAAGGGCCGTAACTCTATGCGTCAAAGCATGGCGTCCGACCATAATGAAATCTATACCCATTTTCACAAGAGAATGCTTTACTTAGCCACTCCAAAGTGGAAATCCCCACGCAGGAGGGGGAGAATTAACAGGTCTGTAAAATCCAGAAGCGTATAACCGCCCAAATAGGCCTATTTGATATGTATCAAATTTCACAGCTGGAAAGGTGATACTGATAACTAAAAGACATACCTCGTGTTAACGGTGTAAATAAGCGTGTGTATTTTCCCTCTCTATTGTTTTGTTTTATATAAGTTAGGATAAGTATTTCTATTTTGGGGGAATATCATTTATAGAAGTATTGGTAAACACGCAAACGCAATACTCACGCATATAAAAAAGGATTATTTACGTACATGCCACGCCCCCATATATATATATATATATATATATATATATATATGTGTGTGTGTGTGTGTGTGTGTTTAGTAGTACATTGTTTTATTTGCTAACAGTGTTTCATCCATACCCTAGGGCAGGAATCATCGGAGCTTATAAACAAAAATATATCAAAGGTTGCAGGCTCCCTCAAGCTCTGTCTCCATAACAAGGATAGCGGAAAAGCCCGAGGCGAGCGGTGTATAGAATAACACACAATACATGATACATATAATGTCATAAAAAATTACATCAAAAGTTTATCACATAAATGTTGCAGTATATTTTAAGGAGGTTGAGAGATGAGAGCAAGAAATGAATGAGGGTGTTATTCAGCATGATCATAAAACAAAACAAAGCATAGACACATCAATTCACAAGCAGTGCAAACACAGGATTTACAGGCAGAGTATAAAAGCTTGTAAGCAGGAGTGAGTAAAAAGAAAATTGGTTAGCTCTGGTGCAGCATCAAAGCCAGGATTGTTTATAGGAAAGATGGTACACTCCAGTAGTATTGCCTTGTGACAGGTCGATTTCTCCGTATCAGACCACCTCCCTCCATCCATTGGTTCCAGTTGCAAGCGTTAGGTGATTTAATATTAGGTTTCCAAACACACTCAAAGAAGATTTATCCACAGAAGCAGTCTGCAATAAACACTTTAAATCTAAAGTAAAGTACAATGAAATGAAGTAAAGTAGAGTACATGCACTGCTGGCACTCAATGAAGAAAGTGAAAATAAAACAGGTCCGCAATATCTGCTATCTCTTAAAGTCTTCCCGTTCGCTTACGCAACCCAAGCTCCCACGTGAAATACACTGAATGGACGAGACGGCATCAAATTAAAGTGCCATACTATATGTAAATATACCACAGTAAATGCTATTCGTAATGGGTAGTCAGTCACGTAGACAGTAAGCGTATATAGAAAACTCCTCTTATGGAATTACCTAGGGCAGAGTGAAGGAAAAGCAGTGAGGGTTACGTTAATAAGTGAGCTTATTAGAATAAGTGTAAATTTCTGGTGTGTGCAAGTACTGCAGAAGATATAGTAAACTCACGGCTTAAACTGCTAATGACAACAATGTTGTTTACATGTTCACCACGTGGTCTTCGTGTTTATTACTGAGTCTGGAGGTTGTAATATTTTCAAAGTCGGGTAAAACACCTCCTGTGTCGGCTGGAAGACAATATCAACTGTCGCACCTTGCTCTGGGTGTGTTTCTATAATTTATCATATTTGCAGCACAATTCATATTCCACTGTTTCAAAAGTTAGCTTCTCGTTAGTAACTCCCAACGGCTTTCAAAATACGAGCGCAGGAATTCGTTGTGCGCTTATGAAAAGTTTGGGAGGCAACTCGCGTCATAAAGGGCGGATTCATTAGATATCCCCGGACGGTTGAGGCAAATCCGTTGTTCGATTCAAACCCTTTAGCCACCAATTACCCATTCCTTCCGGGGTTTGATCGATCATGTGGCACTTAGTCCGCTCGGTCTGATCTTATAGTTCACTATATTATGTTGGGTCTATCTCACACGCTATGGTCAAGGCTATCTGGACACAATATGTCCAAGCCAACCGCCTTATAGTTGCGGCGGAGTAAGTTGGACTTTCGATAAACTAATAGGCTGTGCTAGCAGTTAAGCCCACCATGGGTATATTTATAAACCATATCCCATTGGTTAGTATGGGTAGGTGCCTGTATAGGATCGAACTGTTCTGGGGTTGCACTATATGGGTTATTGGTTTAAGGTAAAAAGATGAATTAATGTAAAAGAGAAAGAAAAAAGTAAGAGAGAAGGAAGAAAAGGGGGAAGGGCCAACATACACTAACGAAACGTATAGTGGGGTCGGGTCGGGTGAGGGTTTCCAGAGGTCAGGCGGGACCAAAGAGGTGCCGATGCAAGTCATGTCGTACAAGGTTGTTTTAGGCGGGTACAGTTTCGTATATGGTTATCTAATGGGTAATGTGAGCCTACCCATTTCAGTTATAGTTACAGAGGAATTAGGATTAAGGGTGGCGTGGTTTTACGTAGGTTTGATAGGAAGGAGTAGTGCATGTCATACAGCGCTAGCTAATTAGTCTTGAGTAACTGAAGGAGTTAAGATTTATGTGCGGACAAGAAGAGAATATTTCCGATTTCCTATTTAGCAGGTTCAGTTTGGAGTATATTATGGCGTGTGACTCAGAGAGACAAAGGTTACAAGTCTTGCTAGGGGGTCTGTACTGCGATGATTTAGTGATAACTCTCCAATTAAGCGTGTATTGAATATTGGTGTTCTTCTGGTGAGAGATGTAACTAGCTAGGGATGCGGTATTCTTAAGTCTATCATATCTGAACGTATAATGATGGGAGTTGTACCTAGTCTTAAAGGATGTCGATGTAGATCCTATATATGTTTTGGAAGAGGTCCGAGTTGTATCTTCACAAGCGTAGACAATATTGTTTATAAGGCATATCCCCTTCAGCGGGCATTCTACCTTTCGTCTACAGTTACAGTTTCGGGGTATATTATTCTGCAGTACAGGAGATGGTTGGTTTTCCGTATGTCCCTAGCTTGACAACCATACATCAGATCTGTGGATAGTACTGCAGGGTTACACCAAATCCGGTCCATCTTGTGGCTCCTGGTATTCCGTAGATGCAATGGTATTGAAACCGTTTCTAATTGTTTTGTTGTTCGTGAGGACTACGTGACGAGCTAAATTTGGAGTATGGAGAATGATAGCTTAATGATACTATGGTATTTACTACCGGAGGGGTGGGGGTGTTTCCAAGATCGAAAATAATGCCTTTGGTATATTGGTTAATAACTCCGAGTTGTAAGGTGGATTAATGTAGGAATTTAATCTTTGTCTATTTTTTTATTTTTCATACTGGGGGAAGAGTTAGCACCGCGCATATACGCTCTACCTTCTGTGGTAGAGAGATCCTGGGGTGGTTACCTTACCTAAGTAATTCGCTGGTTTCCCTGTCGTTTCCATTGTATCTCGAGTTTCTATCTTTTATCCTACTGTTAGTATTATTGCTACATCGAGGAGGTGTTAGATGAAATCGGTTGGGGTTGGTCAGAGCCGCTTAGTATACCAATGTTGTTGCTATTTTTGTGTCTGCTTCTATTCGGCAAAGCCATATTGTACGTGATTAAATTATTCGGCCCGGCCCTGGTAGTTTGGGAGTTGTTAATTATATAGTATATTTTTCCTAAAACTGGACTTTGCTAGTCCCTCATTATGGGACCTTGCATTAGACCTAAAGGCATTCTTATTATGTGATAGTCTGCTAATCCTATTGGATACCCCTTCAATTATGGCATTTAGGACGGATCTAGGGTGGTTGGAATTGGCGTTTACGTATGTTAGTGTTTCATCTGGCTTGTGATAAGGTAAGAAGTATTTATTTTCAAGGTCCAGGGTTACGTCTAAAATGTTAACCGTTTTATTTTTTTGTCTATCGTTATACTAAGGTTAAAGCTATTGAAGAATTTATGTAGGTCTTTTCTCGTCCTTTCTATATTATGTTTTTTACATTCAATAGTGAATAGGACGTCATCACGGTACAACTCTCCTCTGTAATGCAGGACTGTCTTATGTAGTTCATGGAGGTGGTATAGTCCAACCAAATCTGTGACCTGTGCCAAATCACTGGACCCCATTGTGATATCAAAGTTTTTCGGCGTGTTCTTCCGGGTCCAAGTTCCACGGGCAGCAAGAAAAATATCAATTTGGGATCTAGTCAGGTCACTGTTTTGCATAGCTAAAATAAGTGCCTTATTTAGAAGGATAGAAGTTAAGTAGGTGTTAATATCAAATTGGATGAACTTCAGGGAATTATGGTTACTAATGCTTGAGAACCATTTAATGACCTCCTCCGTATTACCCCGTACGTCTTTAGATTTAAAGTGTTTATTGAAGACTGACTCTGTGGAGAAATCCTCTTTTGCGTGTGTTTGGAAACCTAATATTAAATCGCCTAACGCTTGGAACTGGAACCAATGGATGGAGGGTGGTGGTCTGATACGGGGAGAAATCGACCTGTTACAATCCTGCCTGTGATGCTGCACCAGAGCTAACCAACTTTTCGTTTTACTGACTCCTGCTTACAAGCTTTCATACTCTGCCTGTAAATCATATGTTGGCACTGCTTGTGAAGTGATATGTCTATACTTTGTTTTGTTTTTTGATTATGCTGATTAACACCCTCATTTATTTCTTGCTCTCCTCTCTCAAACACCTTAAAATCCATTGCACCATTTATGTGATAGACTTTTGATGTAATTTTTTATGACATTATATGTATCATGTATTGTGTGTTATTCTATACAGCGCTGGCATCGGGACCTCCCTACTTGTCCTTTATCCTTGTTCTGGAGACAGAGCTCGATTGAGCCTGCAGCCTTTGATATATTTTTGATATATTTTTGTTTATAACCTCCGATGATTCCTGTCCTAGGGTATGGATGAAACACTGTTAGCAAATAAAACAATATATTTCTAAGCACTCTTTGGTTATTCCTAATCGTATAACGGCTCTGTAGCATACTAGCTATCCTACATGGAGCTAAAACCACACCAAGGACAATATATCTGTCTGTCTGTGCACATTAATATACTTGTCAACGAAATTATATATATAGTTTTCGTATGTTTACATTACTACATATTAAAACAACTGTTTATATATATACACATAGAAGAGCAGTCACAGTCATTGTGTATGTATATATGTATACAAATATATCTTTTTCGTACAGTTCGGCAGCTAGCGCACTTCATAATATATATATATATATATATATTTCTGTGTGTGTGTGTATATATATATAAAACAGACACACATATATGTATATATTTATACATACACACACACAATATATATATATACGTGTGTGGGAGGTATGTGGGTGTGTGTGCATTTTTGATAGACACCCATAAACTTTGATAATACAATTTTAGTATATCTAATGTCAATTCTGCCTTTCATTCATGTAAGGTCGATAAAAACATAACAGTGTAGTACACCGTCGATTACGCCTCGATATCTAGTTCTCACGACCTCTATCTCACCGTCTATCTATCATTCTTTTGAAGGACTCTGTTGTATCCAGACCGGGAGATGTTTAAGGTCTCTCTCTCCATGTTTAAAAATGACCTGGAAACGCCATATATCATTATGGCACCCCTACGAATCCCTAAATAGGTACGAGTCGTTAGATAGATATATCACCGATAAGTATTAATTGCTTTGGCAATGTAAACCAATATCCTTCCACAATGTTCTTGTGGGGGGATATAAAAGCGCAAGTTATATATACACAAGAAATTAGGAAGTACAATTTTCGTTCTTTTAGGCGAAGTATTTCATCAATTAGAATGAGACCTGTCCTTGCCACGGTTTTACATGTGAGTTTTCCTCTTTATATTTGCACCAGTATATATATATATATATATATATATATATATATATATATATATATATATATATATATATATATATATATATATATATATATAATATATATATAATATTAAGGATACTATTTATGGTTATGTATATATTAAAACTTTTAATAGTTATGTATATTTTAAACCCTAAACAGTGAAGGTCAGTAATTAATTACTACCTTATTACCAGTAAGATAAATAGCTCAATGTAATAACATCAGTTGTTCTACAGAGCAGTTATATAGAATTCACAAGAATCAAAGCTATGTTCAAAGCATTTATTCACTTACAATTTTTTCATCCAAACATAGGCTTGGAGTCTTCGGAGCATTTTTCAATGTTTGTACAGTATTGGTGTACACAAATAGTATAGTATACTATATGTCACTCCACTGTACATCAAAATATATATATATATGTATCTGTATGTCTCTAGCGTTGGAAAGGAGGTCAATTATGTGTACGAACAATGGTCCGAAGACTACAAGCCTTGGTTTGGATGAAACAATTGTATGTGAATAAATGCTTTGAACATAGCTTTGACTCTTGTGAATTCTCTCTCTCTCTCTCTCTCTATATATATATATATATATTTGCTCATTATCGTGTTCATATGTGCGCAAGATAATATGCATATATGATTAGTATGTAGCTATGTGTCCGATTATTTCTTTCTATTAATATGTGATAATGCAATCTCGAATGTGTCTCTATTTCTTAGTTTATTTATATTTCAGTGTGTATGTAAGCATATATGCATATATCTATTAAGTTATACCGTTATATTTAATTAAATACACACATATACACACATATACATAAGCATATACGCGTATATACATTTATGCAATTGTATATGTATATTCATGCATATAGGAATATAGACATATAATTCTGTCGGCATGTGTATAAGTGCATTGATATTTGTGGTTCTTTATGAATGTCTATTTAACGGATACAAAAGGAAATATCAGTATATGCTATGGAGAGAATAAATTAAAAACTTTCTTGTGTTTCTCGGATATCATTTCGTTCCATTACACGGTTGGTTTGTTATTTTGAATGATGTATTTAACCTTGTTTATTCATGAAATTCCTCTAAACTAAACATTTATTGCAATGAAACAGTTAAATTAGAACCAGAAAGTCATTCCATTTCTTTATTCGCAAATTTAAATATTCTATCGTAATTACTATTTACATTTGTCTATGTACACTTGATTATATATATGAAAGATGATGTGACGTTCATTACTTTCCCATTTGTATAAGTTGCGTAATGAGATGAATTATTCTAACGGAGGAATCAATCACCCAGAAAATTGTTGAGAAATTTCGTCTGTTCAGAACACTAAATGATCAACACTAATTAGATACTCGCTGTATATGGCTGGCACTTAATTTATAAAGTAGGATATATCATGCGATCATTTCCACTCCATTCGGATCAAGAAATAAAAATTCAGCTGAACGTTACTGAACAATAGGTTATATTTATTCCGAAACTTCTGTCAATAGTATGGCGACCCCTACGTGGAAGCTCCTATGGAGTTGCTCGTTGCATTAAAAATATAAGTCGGACCTTTCATCCCTCGGGCAGAATACAACCAAGCGATGCAAATATTACATGATCTACTTTAATCAATCTGAGTATAGATTAAAGGCACCTTTATATGATTCTACGATATCCACTCTGAGGCGAAAGTAAGGAAAATTATAAAATCTCTTTGGTCTCTTCTTAATAAGTCTGCGGCATTGCGTCTCTTAAATAGTTCAATACCAGTGCATGGTCAGGGCCTTCATTAAAAACAAAAACACAATCACGTTTCTTTTTTTCTTGGCGGTAACCATTTTCAAGATGACGATATTGCCGTATACCTTGTAAGAAATGATTTCTATTGGGAATATCTGAGTTCACGGATGCATAAATCTACAGACAGGTTCAGTATATTAGGTCGAACAATTTAAGTGAATTATATTTTTGAGACACAATAAACCTGACAAAATCGTAGCGTGTAATAAAAAATGTCAGTTTGTTTATGTGCACATACTCATGCACGTGTGTGTGTGTGTGTGTGTGTGTGTGTGTGTGTGTGTGTGCGTGTGTGCGTGTGTGTGGAAGTACGTGTTGTTTTTCGTTATCGTGGACATTATATATAATTATTTTTTTTGCATGGCAACATCAATATTTTTATGCAAATTGTAGAAAATTCATGTTCGACGCACGAAATATCCTCTTTAAGTTCTGCCCATAAAATTAATGAAAGGCGTACTTCCTAACAGTTCGAAAAGAACAACGCATACAATTTATATTTCATTTTTCCTTCCATAGTTCAATCATTGCTTTAGAATCTATGACATTGTAATGTGCTAAAATATAAAACTAACATAATTGTTATAAAAACTGGTGCAAGTTCACCTTAAGGCGGATTGAGTCTTTTTGTGGACCAACACCGTCTCACATAACTAACGTAAACCATGCAACGAAACATTGGTGTTTCGTTCAATTCGCTGCCTTCTTGATGAGGAGTTCACCTGCGTTGGGGTGGTACACCGCCTCAGTGTCCGTGTGTGTTGGCCACACAAATGCCATAATGGTGGAATTGTTGGCAAATTCAGTGTTGCTGCCTTAGTGCAGACCGTCTCCCCCGCTAATTACAATTTGAGCCGGCTGGGTTCGATCGTGGCGATGGAAAGCGTCCGACGCATTACCACTCTTCCTTTCGGAAGAGTCACATCTCTAATTTGTGACGTGGGGTGCTGCGACTCGTCCTCCGCCCCGAAAAAAGTCTCTCAGGTTACAAACCCGAGCTCCACAATCTGGAGGAGAGAAAGATAGGTAAAACCAGGGCCTGTCAACCAGTTTTGCTTTGCACTTGTGTTTTTTGTGCTCTCTGAGGTCCTTGGTCCAGGCACTGCTGATTTTCTTCGTGAAATCAGATATACATTGGCCTGCTTGAGGTAGTAGCACCTTGAAGATTCGTAGTTATCGCAGTGGGTGTTTTGGCTATTCTTCACTCATGATGAATTTGCCATTTTTCCCTGGGGTGCGCCTGAGACACCTCTTGGATAGGGTTGTAGAGCCTGTCCCTCCACAATTTTCCTCTCGTTGCTTGCTTCTGTTTTATTTTCATTTTCCATTTCATTTTTGTTACTTTTGATAGTCTGTTTTGCTTTTCTATGAAGATCTTTGTAAAATAACATAAGTAAATCTGTAATACGAATGTCATGAGTGACCTGAATGGTAAAAAAACTTTCATTTGATCCCCAGATAAATGGTGTGAATAAAATACTATGCTAAGTAGATAAAACGATAAACGAAGAAATGTTAACCGAACTGACGAAATGTTAACCGAACTGACGAATAAGTGATAAGTTAAACATGATTATGATTATACATTGATGATGTAGCGATGTCTTTTATTTTTCATACAAATAATTATCTATGCAGAAATTATTAACTACAGAAATTTACTCGTATAGCTATCTATAAGTCATTGCCATTATGATTTCTTTAGATTAATTATTAGCTACTGTACTCATCTCATAATTCAGAATAACAGGTAGTGATGTATAAAATTGTCGACGCATAAAACCTTTTAAAAAATCAGTACATAGGGTGAGTATAAGTAAGATATCTTTCGGAAATTGAATACAAGTATCTAACAGATTTCTAAATTACGATAGAAAAACTTAATCACAGGTTCGAAAAAGGGAACCCAAATCCAATGCGGCATTTATTAGGTTCTCTCATTATTTGTTATGCTTTTTTTCACAGAATCTTTGTAATCCATAAAATAAGACTTTAATTTTAATACAAATTTAAATTTGTTAAGTGACTGACTTTTATTTACTTTCGTAAGGCAAAACCAGGTGGATCAAGAACAAATTGCTTGTGAATTTACTTTATTAAAAGAAGTTGAGATATTCAGGTTCTGAAACTGCATCCATCAAATATCCATGTCATTTGGTAAAGATCGTTGTTTGTTTGTGTTTGCACATAAGAGCTACACGAATGTTATCATGGGTGGAATGAGCAAACACTTGACAAAACACGCAGAAACTTTTGTGCAATTTGAGCGAAAAGGAAGATGGATAAATGAGGTCTACTGATTTCATACGGAACGCAAAGTTGCCCTTTGCTTAAAGGTGTCCCAACGGGTGAAGAAAGGGGATTCTCTACAACAACAATGCGTTACCTCAAGAAATGTGTATGATGATAATAATGTGAGCTGTTCAAGAAATAGTTAACTAGTGTTTCTTGAAACTGGGATAAACAAATATAATGTTTAAATATTGGTGGATTATCAGTATCGGTATCAGACGCCATGCTTTGGCGTATAGAGTTACGGCCCTTGCCATTCTGAGTTCAAATCCCACCGAGATTAACTTTGCTTTTCATCCTTACAGGATCGATAAAATAAAGTGTTTGTACCGGGTAATTGCTGACCTTGTTCCAAAAGTAGAAACAATTAGTATTTATGGAAAATGCACAAAAGAATGCTCCTAAAGAGCGTGTCTTTTTCAACAGACATGGTTTGATGTTTCAAAAGTATGGGAAGAATATGGCATGCAAACGTGTAACCAAAAATATAATGTTTCTGTAGACATTGGTTTCCCTCTGATCTTTCCCCGAACGGGTATCAGCTTCAAATGATCTAGACAGTTGTACAAACAATAAACGAATCCAGTCTCAGCAGATATAGAGGTAGTCAAAGAATTTACCGATTCTAGTAAAGTTGAATTGTTATAGGTAAACTATAAATGATTGTATTGGCAGAAGGGTATTGCTCATCAGGGTATTTATTTTTATCATTTATATATATATAACTCTTTGGTTTAACCTTACTATATTTCATATAAAAAAGCAACAGAAATTATGTGACACCCTAATAAATGATTTAATTTACCTAGAAAAACGCCTGCAGAGGGGTTTAAAGAGAAATATGATATACTCTAACAAATCCAGGAATCAGATTAATTATCTCAACTCCAAAGAATCATTTTTAATAGAATATAAATCATCACCTTTCTACAGATTTTCAATATTTGGTAAAACGTAGCCATTTATTATGATCATTGTTGGGGATTTATTGGAATTAAGAAATTAGCTTGTTGAATGCTATTGGTATAGTTGAATATCTACTTCGTACCTGAGTAGATCACAAGGTATGCAAACTATTAATTCGACAGGCGAGAACGGGCAGTCATTTCCCATTAAATAACACACTGGTACTTTATGTGATAACCGGGTTTGTTGGATAATATAGGTTACATATAGCTTAAACATCGTTCCGCAAAAATAGGGAGATATCACATACAAAATAAGGCAGTTAAATCCCCTCTAAAACAACAATAATTGAACATTTAAATGATTTTCGGAAAGTGGTTTTACTGCGATAATGGGATCTAAAATAAGAAAAACAAATCTTATAGAATCTCTTATAAGGGGCTAAATATATCTGGTAGGCAAAATAAAAAACATAGTAAAATGTAGATGGAATTCTCGGAAATAAAACACGTTGCAGAGAAGCTGAAACTCGAGCATATGAGTTGATTGAAATCAGTCTTGTTTTAAACCCGAAAGCTGGAATAGAAATATTGTTTCATATGAGCTGATCCATTTTCCGATTGGCGTTGAGTCAAGTAGTTTCATTTTACAAAGCGTTCACACACAAGAAGAAACATATAAAAGGTGAAATTTTTGTACTGAAACAATTATTCGTACTGTCGTATATGGATGACATCATATTGTGCCAACACTGATATTATATTTAAAAGCAACAACAACAAAAAATAAAACAAAAATATGCTAGTGTTATATTGTGATTCAATCAATATATTTTCACACGTATCCCCTTACCCCGGTTCAATAGGAATCAATATAATACATAGAGCTTTTTCGCAGCTATATCCTTAACGCTAATACCTAAGGCTTATTGGAATGTTTGTGAAGTCAACGCAGGATTCATGGAATCTTAAAAAAATGAGATTTAGAGGATTATTCATTCCCTGTAAGCAGGTGTTCTCTGTAAGCGGGAACTATCCTGTCAAACATACACATCTACATCTCATCTACAAATGTAGTCACGTACGCACATTCAAACACGCGCGCACACATATATATGCACATATATTTATGTATATATGGGTAGGTATATGTGTGTGTGCATCTGTGGGTGGAGGGAGAAACAATATAGAGAGTGTATTGGATAGAAACAGATTGGGGGAGCAAGAAGAAATAAGTTATACAGATTGATAGATAGATAGTGATATGCCTATACATGTATACACATGTACATAACACGGTACAACGTAGCTCGCATGGTTAAACATACACAAAAATATGCAATGTCAAATTATTCATGAAAGGTTAAAGAATCTGCAAAACCACTTTTCGAAATATGCATAAAGTTATGCCACAGGGAATATATTTGCCGTGTAAAAAACTTTTCTCGTGTTTTGAAGGGAAAGAAAATCAGATTTATATATATAATGAATGTTAAATTTTTTGTTATTTCTAAAGATAAAATATGTTGTTTGGGGCTAAAACCTCTAGCAGAAAAATGTATTCCGTGTTGTCATAAGTTTGAACAAGTATTTAATACGTTGTAACGAGCGATATGTGTACATTGATCTATGAAAAATGTGCAATCTTAGGAGCAGTATCTGTACAACAGATTACATTATATATCTATTAGCATTATCGATAGACAATATTGGCGGTGGATTGGCAGTATCGGTTGAGGGTCGGGGGCAATGCTTTCCAGCATAGTTACGTCCCTTAACGATTTGAGTTCAAATCCCGCTGAGGTGGACTTTGCTTTTCATCCTTAGGGGTCGATAAAATAAAGTACCAGTAATGCACTGGGTAATTTGCTGGCCTTGTGCCAAAAAGTAGAAACAATTATCGATAGACAATATTTGCTAGAGTCAGCAGTTTGTATATGGTTTAGTTCCATTTAAATCAGGCGTTGAATTTAAAGGGAATCTCATGTCATCCTAGAGTGCACTCTATTCACAATATCAAAATCTGAAAACATTCGTCTTCCTGTCTGTCCTGATACCAAGACATATTGACAGACTTTGTAAGGATTTGGTTTGAATTAACAAGGCAACTTCAAAGTGCTTTCTAATGGTATGTGAGGTGGATACATTAGTAATTATCAAACAGCTTATTCTTATAGACACACATATACAGAGATTCTTGGCCAAAGCCGTGTGATTGGGATGAATATGTCTTCGTACGGGTCCGAGATAACAACTATGTGCATTTAACACGTGACATCACAAAAACGGCTGATTGCGTAATCGTAGAGCGTGAACCACACAGAAGGAAGGCATTTCCATTTACTACAAAGCGTTATATCAAATTAGAATCATACCCTCATCGAGAGACTTCCCATCATATATCAATCTGGAATATTACAATGCCTTTGATTTACACCACAGGATGCCTTTGAAGGCATGGAACATTTTAGTTTATCAGATGGTCCTCAATTTCGAATGTAAGACAATAAGATTGATTTTAGGAGATCAATACTTAAACTGATCAAAAGAAATAAAGAGATTTGAGTTTATGCGTATGAAAATGACAACTGTTAATATACAGTGAATATAACGAAGAAAATGTATGACAGATCATCAAAATGAAAGATACATTATTTTTACCTGCGGTTTTGTATTTAAACGCATTGCTATGTGATATAACATACTGGAAACATTAAGAATTATTTTGTGAAACAGCAGAATATAAACTAAAAGCAGAATATAAACTATATGTAGAATATAAACTAAAAGAAGAATGAAAACTGGTTTAAGCCAGAGTACATCAGAGACGTCACACAGAAAATATCCCGAAATAAATTATAATTTAGCCCGTAATAATGTTCTAATCACACAATTTCATTTTCCCTTCCCGTTATGTTTCCAATTCTTGATAGGGAAACATAGTTCCAAAAGTTAAAATCATCTCATCAGAGTCAGAAAACAATCATGCAAATGTTGAAATGAATTTACATTTCCATTAATGTGGTTCAAATATTGTAAATCACATGATAGACAATCACATATTTTAACGAGTTATTTAAGTGTAAAGTTCATAAAACTGAACTGATCCAATGAAATCTGATTAATTATTAGTTTGCGTTCATGAGAGGAAATAATTATACGAACATTTCCGCACGTAAGGTGGATATAACTCATTGGACAACAAAATCACCGAAAGTAAACGAATACAAGTAACTAGAAACGAAGTACTAACGAAAGCTAAGAGAAACTTTTGAAACAGAGTGTGGAATAGTCGAACTGAAGAGAGGACGGCAAGACATCTGAAACGGAACACAACCTCAAAAGTAACAAGTAACATTGTTTTTTAATATATAGGATCATACAAGCAGTAATCTGACGCACACACACTCACACACACATATATATATATATATATATATTGTTATAGTTTGGTAGGGTCATGTTGCCAATAAGAAACACACGCACCAGTTGATTTCACTCCAATTTTTTTATAAATTTCCGGTTGGCTGATTGGTTGGTTCCACAACCGGACGGTTGTTCATATATTGTCGAAGAAACCATTAATAACAAAAAAACAAATCCTCCATTCCTATTATGCCAAACCCATGACTTCCAAATATCTGATCCACCGAAACTCAGGTGTTTCGGATCACACCAAAATCAACATACTGATTGCGGATTTAGTACGGGTGATGAGAAACGTGTCTCGCATGTGCAACCCCAAAGAACTAGAGTTACACATACAACACTTCATCTACCGTATACAGTTCTCTGGTTACAATCAGAGATATAAAATCAGAGTATATAGAGGAGCGAGATCCAAATGGGAAAAAAATGGTAAATAATGATACAGATGGGACCTGCTCCTTGTATAGGAGCAAATTTTGGAATAGAATAGAAAGAACTAGGAATAAGGTTAATAGAATAAACTCATGGTATGATAGCAATAAATACCAGAGTGTAATGTTCATCAATACAACCCCTAGAGGTGAATTAACTTACACATTTAGAAGGGCCCTAGATAAACTTAAACTTAATATTAAGATAGTAGAAAGACCAGGTACCTCCATAAAAACACTTATTAGTAATACATACCCTTTTCAGAGACACCCCTGTATAGATAAGACATGCATAATCTGTAAACTAAGCCCCGTAAAACTAGAAACATAGTATATAGGATAAGATGTACTGAAGGACAATGTAAATATAAGAATATAGTGTCCATAGGTGAGACATATCGTAGTATAGGTGAGCGGTTACATGAACACTGGCGAAAGCTTCAAGATAGAAAAGAATCATCAACACTCCACCAACATGCTAAAATAGAGGATAAGGGCAAATTAGAGAACATAGAAATAAAAATAAAATCTACACACAGAAAAGACGCAATGTTTAGACAAATAACAGAGGCAATAAACATAAATTAACTCCAACCAAAATTAAATAGACAACATGAATAAAATAGCAACATCACAACTTACAATTAAGGCCAAAATGAAAACACACACACATAGAACAAACAACCAACCAGTAACATGTAAATAAACAAATAAATAAACAAATTAAAACACACACAGACACCCGGATGTAACACATGCGCAAACTAAGCACACATCACACACAAAAACAAGATGGCTTAGGACAGAACAAAGGAGCGACACAAAACAAAGAAAAAAATCCCCAGTCACTGAAGAGGTCACATAATGTGTGACAAAAGAACTGTGACAACCGTCCGGTTGTGGAGTGAAAGCTACTGGTGCGTGTGTTTCTTATTGGCAACATGACCCTCCCAAAGTATAACAATATATGTTCCAACACACGTTTTCAGATAAAGAATCTTGCTAAACTAATTCTTCAGAAACGATATATATATATATATATATATATATATATATATATATATATATATATATCGTTTCTGAAGAATTTGTCAAGCAAGATTCTTTATCTGAAAACGTGTGTTGAAACATATATTGTTAAAAGATGTTATTAAAAGATTGTGAACATATTTTAGGTAAGTTCTTTTCTGTTGAATCGGATGAATTCTCAAGAATGAAACAGTTCTAGTCCTGTAGAATCTCATTTATAGTAAAACTTATATATATATATATATATATATATATATATATATATATATATATATACAGTTCAAGAGTAACCAATCTTAAAGAGAGAGATGGAGATAGGAGAAGAGATATGAGAGCAGAGATTGGTGAATTAGTTCGAAGCCAAAGCGTAAAGCACGTGCTCAATGTGCAATATGTAGTAGAAAGCATCTAGGTGGCTGGGTTCATGCAGAAGTTAGGTGCGCAGAGCTGGAAATATGTATTAGTTAAGCAAAGCAAAGACCAGAAATTTCACAGGGAAGATATTATTAAAAGATTGTCAACATATTTAATTTGAAGTAAGGAATGTAGAGAATAATAATAATAATATTAATAATAATAAAGTTCGTTTACAATTGTTTCGCTACTCCATATAATATTTCTGGATCAGATGACTATATATCATAATTGATCTGGTTCAGTTGAAAATATTTAACATATTTAAAAGACAGAGCGTTTCATCGGAACTTCAAAGGAATATAAATTAAAATAATGAGAGAATGTTACATAACATAATGTTCCATATATTGGTTTTTATTATGGTGTCTTGGTTGCATCAGTTGTCAGCCATAATCACGCGGTATTTATCTCTCGAGGCTGCATTGTGTGAGATCTGCCTATGGGTAACAAAATGGCTGCCAAAGGGCATATTTACCTTACTAATTAGAGGGTGGTTTCATGGGAAGTAACTCCTCGTGAGGTTAGAACTTGTGGGTGTTTATAGTTAAGTGCTAATTTAAAAATGTCTTTAATTGAGAGACAATGTAGGGGAGGTAACTTTTAATTATCCAAGTTGTTAATAGCAATTTAACTTATTAGCTACAAGTAAAAATGGGGCTACATGATTAGGTTGGGTAACACATTCTATTGGCGAAGGAATTAGCCCTTCGATGTTGACAGCTAATAGTTACCTCCGTTCTATCGTTAATCGGTAGAAGTCGTGATAGAGTTATGTAATATGCTTCCGTAATACAGAGATCACAAGATTTTCTTCGTCCATTAAACGGTTGGGCCCAAGCCACGATATCCAATTTTAGTGAGTATTGAACGTTGTTTAATTTAAGGTTTTTAGCGAAACAATTGTAAACGGACATTATTATTATTAATATTATTATTATTATTCTCTACATTCCTTACATCAAACTAAAATATGTTGACAATATTTTAATAATATCTTCCTTGTGAAATTTGTGGTCTTGCTTTGCTTAACTAATGAATATATATATATATAAAGGTAGAACACTGGAGGGTAATATCTGTAGTAGTAGAGCACTCACTCCATGAGACGAGTTTGGTAGAAATAGTAACATAACAGTATATATATATATATATATATTCAAGAGCAACATCACCGAAAGAAAATATAGTACAGTGAAAGAAATTAAAAAGAAAAATACATGGTTATATGCAAGTAATAATCGGATATACCATAACTGACAAACCATGAAAGAGTGAGCGAGTTTGAAATTAGAAATAGAAGCCCACGCCTTATTTTTGTGACTAAAAATGTTTAGGCCGACAGCGGGATATAGAACCCTCAAAGATATGGAAGAAGATGATTATCGTTTTCCATTTCTTAGAGACTTCTAAGCCCCACTGTCGGGCTAATATTCCTTTATTAAAAAATATACGGCAAGGGTTTCTATTTCAAATTTATATATATTTATATATATATAGTTATACATATGTGTGTGTGTGTGTGTTTGTGTGTGTGTGTGTGTGTGTGTTTGTGTGTGTCTGTATACAATTAACTTAAATTCATATCTTTATGCGTCGAGTGTGCTAGTTACGCTGGGGAATCTCTTATTTCCGTAGACCGTTATATTTCCACAGATTTAGCTGTTGTTGCTTGGACTAATCTACTGAACGTTTCGAATTTCACTACACTGTATATATATATATATATATATATATATATATATATATATATATATATATATATATATATATATATATATATATATATACATGTGAATGTGTAAATGTTTGTTTGCGTGTGTGCTCGTACGTGTAAGAGGGAGGGTGAATGTATCCATGAATCTATGCGTAAGTGTGTAGCGACAGGCAATGATGAACGAGCTGTTGACAGAAAAAATGACACCTCTGTATGAAGACGTGCTTTGTTGACCCTAAAATGATTTCGCTCAATGGCAATGTAATAACAATAAAGATAATTAATCTAACATAGTAAACAAATAATCAAGATCGGATATTCGATTCAAGTAGTCAATACATTTTTTCCTGCCTAATACGCAAACATCAAGGTGTACATAAATATTGTAAGAACTATATTCTATGTGAAATTGTAAATGTCATTTCGTTTACAAGCAGTGAAAAGTATTGTTTCAATATAAAGGGAAATAAAAGACAATAATCTTTTATTGAACAGACACATCATGTAGAGTAAATAATCACGACTGAAATAGATGATAGAAGTAAACATAAAGAACAATATGTCTGAGCGTGACACAGCATTTGTTTCAATGAAATAGGCTTCTGTTGGTTTCAAATATATTGCAGTGATTAAAGAAATCAAAGACTATAATTTTGGAACAATCATTGACCAGTCCCTTTATCAGGCATGCCTACTATCTAATATAGAGTGTTTTACTTCATTGATCAAACGGATAATACACAGTCGATACAGTACGAAAAAAAAGCATTAATCAAACGGATAACGTTAACTAAACAACACTTGAAACTCAAATATAACACGATTGGCAATCTTTTGTCTATTCTTAGCGAAAACGTAAAAGACAAAGGATCACACATTGTAAACCAATAATATATTTGAATTAACAGTACGAAATAACACTCTATTATCTTTGAAACGTTGTTAAGTCTAAGCAGCGGCATAATAATTGTACTCACATACAAACATGCATATATATGTATATATATATGTATATATATATATATATATATATATATATATATATATATATATATATATATATATATATATATATATATATATATATATATATATATATATATATATATATATATATATATATATATACATATACTTAGCTGAAGCTACTGACTTTCCTTTGTACACTCATGATTATAGACCACCGGTATAGCGACACTTTCTTATTTCATCAATGTATCTCAATATGTTGCTGTGCTATCAAAATATATCCCGGCGTTCATTTACTAAATATACAACTATTTTTCTCCAGACACATGATATATATATATATATATATATATATATATATATATATATATATATATATATATATATATATATATATATATATATATAAATATATATATATATATATATATACATATATATATATATATATATATATATATATATATATATATATATATATATATATATATATATATATATATATGTATATATATATGTATATATATAGATATGTATATATATATATATATATTAGAGAGTGAGGTTTTTTTATAAAATTAAAAATAACCGAGATGTCCTACACGAGTGAAAGTATAAAGAAAAAAAGATGAAATCGAAAATGCCACTGGAGTCTTATTTAAAAAAATATATATATATTTATCTGGTTCCTTTCCCCGTTTCGCAGTCCTTCTGCTTTTCAAAAGTAGAGTTGAGATGGAGGGTCTGTGGTTTTTCTCACACACACACATACACACACACGCACACGCACACACACACACACACACACACACACACACACACACACACACACACACACACACACACACACACACACACACACACACACACACACACACACACATATATATATATATATGAACTGATGTCTATATCATATATTAACTCATATACTACACACTCATTGCTGTAACTCCTAGGAATATGTGTAAATACCGTTGAAACTTTCTACATTTAAGTGTGATATTTGCGGGTGATGCTCTTTAAATAGATTCATAAGATCACGTTAAAAGGTGGAAGCAGGTATACATTGGACAAAATATTAAAAAAAAGTTAGAAATAAATGACTTCAAGTCAGATATTTTTTCAGTAGAAATTATTTTTGAACTTGTATCACAAAATATAATTTCACCATTTTACCCGCAGCTGATCGATATTGAAACAATTGCAATATTTCAATACATTTTGTATTTATTCTGCCACAGTGACTTCGAATCTATTTCTTAATACCTCTCTCTCTAATATATATATATATATATATATAGAAATATATGTATATATATATATTATAACGGAGGAAATGTGGTAAAGAACCAGGTGGACCTTAACGCACCAAAGTACTCAATACTTAGTGTAGTAGAGTGGGTAATAGGAACGAGTAGGACCCCGACGGCTGAGCTCAAGCCGTTTCGACGGCTAATTCTGGACTAAATGAACATTATTATCCTGGTATTTGAATAGCCGAGCTTCTCAAGGGGTAATTCCATATATGGTAAAAGTGATTGTCACAAGGATTGGTCAAAAGTTTGTTGTTGAGACATAATAATTCTATGATGGCAATTTGTGGAGGTAAGGGGTAGCTGAACCTGCCAGTAGGAGAAAGAGGGAGAGGGGGTGGAGGAGACCCATTCATGCGTTGATAGTGCCGACTACAGCTGGGCATGAGGTCAAAGAAGAAACTAGGGAGGAGGAGGGGGAAGACGAAACAACAAGTATAATAATATGGGGTAAATATATAGAAAAAAAATCGAGAGTGATAAAAAGCAATTAAATGTAAAAAATAAAAAAAATAAAAAATAAATAAACAATTTCTGGTTACTACGACCTAAGTCTCTCACTGGTACTGCTAGGCTAGGTGGGACGGAATTATAATGAGACCCTTTTAAGAGGTATAAGTAATAAACAGAGTATATCTTACGGTGACGGGTCAACAAGTGAGGGGCCAACACACTAAAGAAACTACCACGAAATAATAATTCAGAGTCCCGAAAAAGAATACTAATACTATCTCTAAGGGTGCCGCCACGATACAAAAGTTCTAGTGCAAGCTACATAAAAGCTCGTACCAAGTATATGTAAAATTTGATACGGAAAATTAATTCAGAATCCCCCCCCCCCCCCCCCCCCCCAAAAAAAAAAAATACTGATATACGAGAAATTAAAGCAAAGATACAGCTAAGAAATAAAGAAAGCACGGAAAAGGGGCAGCGGTCGGATAAGAGGGCAAGTATCCGGGGTCTAACACATCTGCTATAAAAAGCGGAGTCGGCCAAATATATCATAGAATAGGGGAAGAGGGTGGGGGTAATGAGGCTACAAAGGACCGAGGGGATGCCTCGGGTGGGCGAGAAAAAGACGACGCCATAAAAAGAGAACTGGGGTGGAAGGACTAGGGAGGGATGGGGGGAAGAAGGAAATATAGAGGAAGCGATAAAAAGATATAAAAGATCTTACGTCTACCTTTGCAAGCCGGGGTTACCCATTACAAAATCGGCAAGTGCGGTGTTATAGCGCTAGTATACCCCCCTCCCCGGGTCGTTATGGGGTTTGAGGGCGAGGTAAGTCCTACGCAATCTGTGTTTACATGCAGTAACTAGTTCATATTTCTTGTTTAGGAGTTGGTCCGTCTAAAACAGAATTTGTAAAGTTTCCTCCGAGCATAAATTGCACGGACAGCGTCCTCCCGTGTAAGAGTTGGCTCTGGACAGTAAGCTCCAAGTGAGATCATAGGTAATGTTGTTATCCACTTGTTACATTCTACCTTATACACGACGTATGTGCGTAAGCAACACATCGTATGGCGCATCGGGCAGTTACTGAGGGAGGACGCGTCAGTCGATTTCCTGCGTTTCCTGGACAGGCATCTTCGCAGGGAGGGGCCCGAGTGGGCCAGGTGGATGTCGAGGCCCTTCCTCTGTATAGCCCTGTGGATAGCGTTGGTGGTATTCTCGCCCAGGTGTAGTATTTTAAGGAAGCACTTGCCTTGGGTGTTTCTCTGCCTCTTGCCTCTGGTGTCTCTTATTCTGTTTGTCAGTGAGGCAGCGTACCCGTTCGTCTCCAGCACTTTGAGGAATCGCTTGGTATGGGTGACACCACTCGCGGGATCGCTGCATCTGTTTTTAATTCGCGTGTTCTCGTTCGTGATGTACCCTTTGTTAGAGAGGGTGGACTTGTATCGGAAAAACAGGTCCCTGCAATTAGCCTTGCGGTTGAAGTTGGTGTGGATCCCTCCCTGTTACATGATGTTCATTCGGAAGTCGAGGAGGGCAAGTGACCCGTCGTCGATGGGGTGTTCAACACTGAAATCAATGTTGCCGTCTGTGTTGTTGAACGTCTCATAGATTCTGTTTGCAATCTCCTGGGAAGATGTGAGGATGAGGTTATCAGAGTTTCAGTGCCTTGCGCTCGAGGCTGTCCATGTATGAGATCGCTAGCACACCCGACAGGCTTTAGCCCATTGGCAGTCCCGAGGTATGTTGGTATGTTCGGTCAAGAAATCCGACTGCCCATGGGCTCAAGCCTGTCGGGTGTGCTAGCGATCTCATACATACATGGACAGCCTCGAGCGCAATGCACTCAACACCTGCCGCCCAAACGCCGTCGCCTTTTTCTCAAGGTGCGTGGACGATATCCTCATCCTCACATCTTCCCAGGAGATGGCGAACAGAATCTATGAGACGTTCAACAACATGGACGAGAACATTGATTTCAGTGTTGAACACCCCAGCCACGATGGGTCGGTTGCCCCCCTCGACTTCCGAATGAACATCACGGAACAGGGAGGGATCCACACCAACTTCTACCGCAAGGCAGCCTGCAGGGATCTGTTCGTTCGATAACAGTCCGCCCTCCCTAACAGTACTAAAAGAGGGCACATCACGAACGAGATCACGCGAAAGAAGAAGAGATGCAGCGACTCCGCGAGTGGTGTCACACATACCAAGCGATTCCTCAAAGTGCTGGAGACAAACGGGTACCCGGCCTCACTGACAAACAGAATAAGAGACACCAGAGGCAAGAGGCAGAGAAACACCCAAGGCAAGTGCTTCCTTAAAATACTACGCCTGGGCGAGAATACCACCAACGCTATCCACAGGGCTATACGGAGGAAGGGCCTCGACATCCACCTGGCCCACTCGGGCCCCTCCCTGCGAAGATGCCTGTCCAGGAAACGCAGGAAATCGACTGACGCGTCCTCCCTCAGTAACTGCCCGATGCGCCATACGATGTGTTGCTTACGCACATACGTCGTGTATAAGGTAGAATGTAACAAGTGCAACCACTACTATATTTGTAGCACAATCCGGTCGCTACACATCCGGATCAAGGAGCACATCAACACCAGGGAAACACATAACCAAATGCTGAAAAACATAACCATTTCCGGAAACACATAACCAAATGCAGAAACAAAGACGGAAGGCCCATTGTCACAGTGCTAGCGACGGAACGAAACATCGGCACATTACGAATCGAGGAAAATCTTTGGATCAAATTCCTAGGGTCACAAATAAATAAACGATCCGAGAGAGGGGAAATGAGGTAGTTGGTTTAAACAAACGAGGCAACAACACACGCACGCACAAACACACAAGCGAGACCACAACACACGCAGCCCCCCCCCCCCACACACACACGCACACAGTAGCATTCACCAAATAGGCAGGGAATA
>OZ024742.1:157522425-157534925 GCA_964016885.1 Eledone cirrhosa | reverse complement strand
TTGGGAAAGCGGAAAGCTATAACATAACCATGCTTGTAGGCCAGCTAAACATAATAAGAACAATCTATAGAGCTACACCGTTTGGGGTTCCGTCGACAGATATGTATATGCAGGTGTGGATACGAATAGCATTGTAGTGCTGTGCATATTGTGTAGTACGTAGGATTCAGAAAAGTGCGTATTTCCAGGTTTCAGACACAACTAATGTCGAAATACTTTTATTTCCCGATTATTAAACGAGCTAATTTAGATGATCAAAAATATTTATAATAGCGATATAAAGGCAACTAGAAGAAGCAGTATTATGATGAACTAGTGATTTTAGTGTTTGCCAAATGAGATGTCATCTCTACGGAAATGTAGTATTCACTATACTGTATTTGAATATTTTAAGCTCAGAGATTATGAAAATAAGAATCTTGCAATAATTCAATTTTTTCCATGCGAATTGTCATATTTCCGTTTCGCTGTGTAATAGCCAGCAGACTTAAACTTAAACTTAAACTTAAACTTAAACTTAAAGAACAATTAGAAGACCCCTTAACCCTGATAATGTACTCCCGCTACGTAGATGATATAAACATCGTAGTTAAGACACCCCCACTAGAGAACAGTCAGGAACTAGAGAAAAACACAATGGAAAGCATCCAGCAAATAGCAAACTCCATCCACCAGAGCATTAGAGTTACTATAGACTACCCAAGTAAACACCCCAACCATCGATTACCTGTACTAGATACAGAGCTCTGGTTAGATACCATTAACAACAAAAAACGAATCCTCCATTCCCATTATGCCAAACCCATGACTTCCAAACATCTGATCCACCAAAACTCGGCCATTTCGGACCATACCAAAATCAACATACTGATTGCGGATTTGGTACGGGTGATGAGAAATGTGTCCCGCATGTGCAACCCCGAGGAACTAGAGAGACACATACAACACTTCATCCACCGTATGCAGTTCTCTGGCTACAATCAGAGAGATAAAATCAGAGTGTATAGAGGAGCCAGAACCAAATGGGAAAAAATGGTAAATAATGACATAAATGGGACCTGCCCCTTGTATAGGAGCAAATTTTGGAATAGAATAGAAAGAACTAGGAACAAGGCTAATAGAATAAACTCATGGTATGATAGCAATAACTACCAGAGTGTACTGTTCATCAATACAACCCCTAGAGGTGAATTAGCTTACAAATTTAGAAGGGCCCTAAATAAACATAAACTCAATATTAAGATAGTAGAAAGACCAGGTACCTCCGTAAAAACACTTATTAGCAAGACATACCCGTTCCAAAGACCCTCATGTATAGTTAAGAAATGTATAACCTGTAAAATAAGCCCCCATATTAACTGTAAAACTAGAAATGTAGTGTATAGCATAAGATGTACTGAAGGACAATGTAGAGACAAAAATATAGTGTACATAGGTGAGACAGCTCGTAGTGTAGGGGAACGGATAAATGAACACTGGCGAGACCTTCAGGATAATAAAGAATCATCTGTACTCTACCAACATGCTAAGATAGAACACAAGGGTAAATTAGAGAACATAGAAATAAAAATAGAATCTACACACAGAAAAGACGCAATGTTTAGACAAATTACAGAGGCAATAAACATAAAAGAATTACAACCAAAATTAAATAGAAAATATGAGTGGAACAGCAACATCACAACTTACAATTAAGGACAAAATGAAAACACACACACACATAGTACAAACAACCAACCAGTAACATGTAAATAAACAAATAAATAAATGAACATAAAGACACACAGACACCCGGATGTGGCGCATGCGCAGACTGAACACACAACACACACACAGAAACAAAATGGCGTAGGACAGAACAAAGGAGAGGCACAGAAACAAAGAAAGGAATCCCCAGTCACTGAAGAGGTCACAGAGTGTGTGACGAAAGAACTATGACTATATATAAACAACTATCTGGTTGTAGAACCAACCAACCAGAAATTTATAAATTTGTAAATTTATAAATTTATAAATTTATAAATATATAATGAATTGAAGTGAAGGCAACTGGTGCGTGTGTTTCTTATTGGCAACATGACCCTCCCAAAGTATAAGAATATCGGTTTCAACACACGATTTCAGATAAAGAATCTTGCTAAACAAATTCAGAAACGAAATATATATATATATATATATATATATATATATATATAAATTAATAAAATAATGAATAAACAAAGAAACAGTTCCTTATATTAAAAAAATTCATCATTTTACGATCGTTTCTAGGATATATATGTGTTAGAGTTGGTATGCATATTCTATAGATCTATGTACAATATTTATACAAACTATCAGAGGGAATATACATACCTACACATGTATATGCTGTCTTCAGAAATAATGATATTTGTTTATTGAAAAAAACAAAGATTCAATACAATAGGTCTGTTTGGGAACAGGTTTTGAATTGACCAATATAAAGATAGTGAGGGTCAAGATAGTAATATAGTAGTAGAAGAACCTTAAATTATGGGTAGAGGAAGGTAGATTTCAGTTTTGGATGGAAAAGAATATTATGAATGAAAGATTATTTTAGGGATGAAAATAGGTCGTATGCTGACCTCAGAAATAATTATATTTGTTCATTGAATAAAACCAACAAAGATCTAATATATTCTGTCTGTTTGGTAAGAGGTTTAGAATTAACCAATAGAAAGTTAATAATTGGCCAAATGGTAAAATAGTAGTAATTGAAGCTTATTTTAGGGGTAGAATAAGGCAGGTTTCAGTTTTGAATGGAGTGTGAAGAATGAGCAGGTTATTTTAGTGATGAAAATAGGTCAGGTCAGTAAAAGGTATATGAGCAGTTGCTGTTATAAATCAGTAATGCCAATGCAAATATCTAAGGAGACAAACATTTTATGATAAGAGTGTTAGTGAAAAAAATACATCTATGAAAAGAATATAAATTAATTTAATTGATGGGTATATTTATATTGATAAAATTATACTAATGCATATAATATGATAAATAAGAGTTAGATGTAGTTGAAGAGTGCTGTTAAAGATGAGGGGAAATTAAAAGAATATAAAATAATAGATATATACATATATATATATATATATATATATATATATATATATATATACACATACACACACACATATACACACACACACATATATATATATATATATATATATACACATATATATATATATTTATACACACATATATACATACATACACATATATATACACACACATACATAGTTACATATACATATAATTATTGGCGGGGGGATTAAATTTATAAGTGAGAAATAATAAATATATAGAGATTTCAAGGAACATAGAGTCATAATAAATATATATATATTTCAAGGAACATAGAGTCATAACCTGAAGTTAAGGCATTATATATGTTTACTTAATGGTATCAGTTTTAGGAAATGATAGTTGTAAGAAGGAAAGTAAACTTATGTGGTTCATCAGTAGTAGAATATTAATTATAGGTTAACTAAATTAAAAACAGTTTATATATTAATTTCTAAAGTGTATATTAATTAGGTTTATAATATTTAAAGGTTTTTCTCAGTTTATGATTACACGATATTATTAATTCCTGTCGCTTATTTAATAGGATATCCTTAGATTTCATTATTTCAAAAAGTTCTTGGGAACATAATCTACATTCATATCTACTATTTTGATAAGGGGTGGCCCTTTTGAGCACACTCCAGGTCAGGTCATAATCTATATTCCTCTTTATATAATTATTAATTATTTCAGCTAGAGATGTTGTATTAGCTAGTGCGGCATTTTAAAAACTATGTTTGTGGGTATTAAATCTTACCTTAAATTTGTTAGAGGTAGCTCCTATATATGAATAAATTGAGTCCTTAGTGTTAACTTTACATTTATATACTATATATATATATATTTATTAAAATAACAGATTAAGTTTAAGCAAAGAATCGCTGCTTTCACCCTTAACGGGAACTTCTGAAACTAACAAAGTCGATCAGTAAACGCAGAAGTGGATATTTCAAAAAACGTTGCAACCGGAAGAAGACAGGAAGACGATACTTTGGTTCGTAGAATCGTTCGCTGGCAAAGAACGTGAAAAAACGAATATTATACGAATATTATTATTACTATATATATAAATATGAGTGGAACAGCAACATCACAACTTACAATTAAGGACAAAATGAAAACACACACACACATAGAACAAACAACTTACAATTAAGGACAAAATGAAAACTCACACACAATGAAAACACACACAGGACAAAATGAAAACACATACACACATAGAACAAACAACCTACCAACAATAAATAAATAAATAAATAAACAAATAGAAAAATGAACACAAACACACACAGACACCCGGATGTGGCGCATGCTCAAACTGAGCACACAACACACACACAGAAACAAAATGGCGTAGGATAGAGGAAAGGAATCCCCAGTCACTGAAGAGGTCACAGAGTGTGTGACGAAAGGACTATGACTATATATAAACAACTATCTGGTTGTGGAACCAACCAACCAACCAGAAATTTATAAGTTTGTAAATTTGTAAATTTATAAATTTATAAATATATAATAAATTGAAGTGAAAGCAACTGGTGCGTGTGTTTCTTATTGGCAACATGACCCTCCCAAAGTATAACAATATCGGTTTCAACACACGATTTCAGATAAAGAATCTTGCTAAACAAATTCAGAAACGAAATATATATATATATATATGCGTGTGTGGGGGGGAGGGGAAGTGTGCATGAGTGTGTGTGTGTGTGTGTGTGTGTGTGTGTGTGTGTGTGTGTGTGTGTGTGTGTGTGTGTGTGTGGTGTGTGTGTGTGTGTGTGTGTGTGTGTTTCTGTGTAGAACATATTAGCTTCAAGTAATTTGTTTTCTTGTTACAAGGGGATGTCAAATCGTGTGTATGTTAATGTTTCTCCGGCTGGCGGTTGTATACCACTTAGAACTATCGTGGAATTGCCGGTCAGTCTCAGTCTCACGTCACTAACGTCGTATGTTTAGAGTAGCAACTCATCACCGTAGTGACGAATTCAGCTAGTAGACAGGCCTACCCGCCTCCCTGGTAGTCAGAGGTTGTTATAATAGTAGTGAAAGCCAACTCCTCCCAAGCCCTCTTGTTTATGTATATATATATATATATATATATATATATATATATATATATATATATATATATATATATATATATATATAAGTTGAAATAAAATGAAAACGAAATTTCATTTCTCACTCTTAGTACGGCACTTACTTAGATGTAAGTATGTGTGTAAACGTACATACATATATGTATACAGACGTACAGTAGTATGCATATATATATATATATATATATATATACATATATACATACAGGTACACATACATATATGCACGTATCAGTTTAGCGTACGCTTATTATAACGCCGCTTTGTTCGTTTGTAAACAAACTGAACAGCCTGAATGTTTATGCCGTACGGTGTTAAGGCAACCACGTCACCTTTTTGTTCAACACTGACACAGGAACGATGTACGAGTTTCAAGCTTGTTAGCTATCATCAGCACCCTATACCCACCTGCCAGATAGTTGAACGTTTGAAAGTATATACTTTCCTTATGAAAATTAACGGCTGAGCAGCCTAATTTTCATATCGAGTGAGCTAAGTCGGTCAGGCATACCGAAAACGATAAGTTGAGATAAAATGAAAACGAAATTTCATTTCTCACTCTTAGTACGGCACTTACTTAGATGTAAGTATGTGTGTATACGTACATACATATATGTATACAGACGTACAGTAGCATGCATATATATATATATATATATATATATATATATATATATATATATATATATATATATATATATATATATATATATATATATACACATATATACATACAGGTACACATACATATATGCACGTATCAGTTTAGCGTACGCTTATTATAACGCCGCTTTGTTCGTTTGTAAACAAACTGAACAGCCTGAATTTTTATGCCGTACGGTGTTAAGGCAACCACGTCACCTTTTTGTTCAACACTGACACAGGAACGATGTACTAGTTTCAAGCTTGTTAGCTATCATCAGCACCGTATACCCACCTGCCAGATAGTTGAACGTTTGAAAGTATATACTTTCCTCATGAAAATTAACGGCTGAGCAGCCTAATTTGCATATCGAGTGAGCTAAGTCGGTCAGGCATACCGAAAACGATAAGTTGAAATAAAATGAAAACGAAATTTCATTTCTCACTCTTAGTACGGCACTTACTTAGATGTAAATATGTGTGTATACGTACATACATATATGTATACAGACGTACAGTAGCATGCATATATATATATATATATATATATATATATATATATACATATATACATACACGTACACATACATATATGCACGTATCAGTTTAGCGTACGCTCATTATAACGCCGCTTTCTTCGTTTGAAAACAAACTGAACAGCCTGCATTTTTATGCCGTACGGTGTTAAGGCAACCACGTCACCTTTTTGTTCAACACTGACACAGGAACGATGTACTAGTTTCAAGCTTGTTAGACGTCTGTATACATATATGTATGAACGTATACACACATACTTATATCTATATATATATATATATCATAAATCATGTCCTTAGAACTATTAGATAAAATATATACCATTTCCTCTCCCAATTAGCATAATTAACCATATAAAAAATCAATTAGACCAGGCTATAAGAATAAAGGCTCCTATGAAGAAATATTTGATAAATAACCGAAAGCGGCCTTTTCGCGGTGACCACAATAGAGTATTTACCCAACATTTCAACAGCATGTAGAAAATGACTAAATATACCGTCAACCATGTAAATTTAAACTTAGAAGAAACGTGTACATGCTGTAATTACATCCCTACCATGGTTTCGTTCGTATTTTGAGATATCCTATTATTAAGGACGAATCTAGAGAAACAAACTCATCAGGAGACACACTCAGTCGGACAGTTCATTTTCCAAAGCGATCGAGCCAGAAATAGATTCAAAACATGGCTAAGAAACGTGACATATCAGTGGTCAAGTTAGAAAGATTGTGATTAGTTGCTTACGGCGAGTAGGCTGGTTGCTAGAAAGCGCAGCCCAATATCGCCCAATTGCATCTCAACCCAACGGGTGATTATTAAATATAAATATTTACGTATACATAAAGTCACAGATATATATGTGGCAACCGGTCACGATGTGGCTCAATGAAGAATTAGTAAATTAAATAATCAGAGAAATAAATCATAAATCATGTCCTTAGAATTATTAGATAAAATATATAACATTTCCTCTCCCAATTAGCATAATTAACCATGTAAAAATCAATTAGACCAGGCTATAATAATAAAGGCGTCTATGAAGAAATATATGATAAATAACCGAAAGCGGCCTCTTCGCGGTGACCACAATAGAGTATTTACCCAACATTTCAACAGCATGTAGAAAATGACTAAATATACCGTCAACCATACATATATATATATATATATATATATATATATATATATATATATATATATATATAGGAACGAGTAGGACCCCGACGGCTGAGGTCAAGCCGTTTCGACGGCTAATTCTGGTCTAAATGAAAATTGTTATCCTGGTATATGAATAGCCAAGCTTCTAAGGGGGTAATTCCATATATGGTAAAAGTAATTGTCACAAGGATTGGTCAAAAGTTTGTTGTTGAGACACATAATTCTATCATGGCAATTTGTGGAGAGAAGGGGTAGCTAAACCTGCCAGTAGAAGAAAGAGGGAGAAGGGGTGGAGGAAACCCAGTCGTGCGTTGATAGTGCCAACTACAGTTGGGCTGGAGGTCAAGGAAGTATACTAAGGAGGGGGAGGGGGTGGAAGTTTAAACAATAAGTAAAACAATATGGGGTAAATATATAGAAAAATACCGGGAATGTTAAATAAACAATTGAATATAAAAAAAACAATTTCTTGTTACTATAACCTAAGGACAGCTATCAAGTCTCTCACTGGTACTGCTAGACTAAAGAAAGGTTTACTAGGTGTGACGGAATTATAATGAGACCCTTTTAAGAGGTATTAGTAATCAACCGAGTATATCTTATGGTGACGGGTCAACAAGTGGGGGGCCAATATACTAAAGAAACTACCACGAGATAATAATTCAGACTCCCGAGACTAATACGAATAAAGGTTTCTACCCCAGGCACAAGGCCAGAAACGACCCAATGCAAACAAATAAACTAATACGAAATAATAATTCAGAATCCCGAAAAAGAATACTGACAACATCTCTAAGGGTGCCGCTACGGCACAAAAATTCTAGTGCAAACTACATAAAAGCTCGTACGAAGTATATGAAAAGTTTGATACGGAAAATTAATTAAGAAGCCCCCCCCCCTCCCCCTAAAAAAATACTGATATACGAGAAATTAAAGCAAAGATACCACTAAGAAATGTAGAAAGCACGGAAAAGGGGCAGGCATCTGATAAGAAGGCAAGTATCCGATCCGGGGTCTATCACATCTGCTATAAAAAGCGGAGTCGGCCAATTCTATCATAGAATAGGGTAAGGGGGTGGGGGTACTCAGGCTACAAAGGACCGAGGGGCTGCCTCGGGTGGGCGAGAAAGTGAAAAGGACGACGACAAAGAAAGAGGACTGGGGTGGAAGGACTAGGGAGGGATGGGCGGAAGAAAGAAATATAGAGGAAGCGATAAAAAGATATAAAAGACGATCTTACGTCTACATTTGCAAGCAGGGGTTACCCATTACAAAGTCGGCAAGTGGGGTGTTATAGCCCTTGTCTACCCCCCCCCCCCCCCCCCCAGTCATTATGGGGTTTGAGGGCGAGGTAAGTCCTACGCAATCTATGTTTACATGCAGTTACCAGTTGATCTTTCTTGTTTAGGAGTTGGTCCGTCGAAAACAGCATTTGTAAAGATTCCTTCGAGCATAAATTGCACGGACTGCGTCCTCCCGTGTAAGAGTTGGCTCTGGATAGTAAGCTCCAAGTGAGATTATAGGTAATATTGTTATCTTTGAGGTCCCATAAGTGGCCCGAAAGTGTAGTGGCTATGCTTCAATTATCTTACCACTACTTACGGCTGCCTTCGGCGTCGCCGAAACACTTGCGCCCATCACCGACCAGGAAAGAAACATTATCCTCCACGCTAGAAAGACAGTCCTACTCTTCGACAACTCCAAATGGATAAAGAGAGCTCGCGACCAACCCTTCGACGTCAGCATGGGCGCGACGGATTCGGATGAGGTCACAGATCTTATAGGATTATTCCTACTAGATAAACTCACCGATATGTTTCCTGCATTCGGCGGTGGATTGTACCGTGATGATGGGCTCCTTGCCATTAAAGGGTACAACCCCAGTAGTACAGACCGGGTCCGTAAACAATTAATCCGCTTCTTCCGCGACTGGGCATGTAAAATAACCCTACAAACGTACCTGACCCGATTAAAATTCCTGGACGTTACCCTTGACCTCGATAATGATCTATACTACCCATACAGGAAACCCAACGACAACCTGCACTACATCCACCGCCGGTCAAACCATCCTAGGAACATCACCAATAACCTGGTTAAAAATATCTCCCTCCGCATATCTCGTTTGTCCGCTAATGAGCAGATATTCGAGGAACATGCGCCTTATTACAACCAGGCCCTCAAGCGGAGTGGTTTCCGGGAGGAAATGTCCTACTGTCCAGCTTCCATTAGCGGAACCAGCAGGCGACACTGCCGCTCACGCAATGTAACATGGTTCAATCCTCCCCACAACGCCGAGGTGACAACTCCTATCGGGAAAATCTTATTTAGGCTCATTTAAAAACACTTCCCACTACAACACCGCTACCACAACATAATTAACAAAAATACCATCAAACTCTCCTACAGCACCACACCAAACTTTACACAAAACATCGTCTCCTCTAACAACAAAAACTCAACCCCTATGGAAGAAATAACCTAAATAGCAGTGGAGAGCCGACCAGGAGATGCAACTATCCTGATGGATCCATTTTCCCCCTCAACAACAGATGCAGATATCGTAATGTGATCTACCAGTGCAACGTGAGGACGGACACTTCCAACAAAACTTATATAGAATTAACCGCGTGTGACTTCAAGACCCGGCTATACCAACACAGACATACCTTCCGAAACCCAGCTCAGCGTCATGCGACTACACTTTCTGGTCACATATGGGACCTCAAGGATAACAATATTACCTATGATCTCACTTGGAGCTTACTGTCCAGAGCCAACTCTTACACGGGAGGACGCCGTCCGTGCAATTTATGCTCGGAGGAAACTTTACAACTGCTGTTTTCGACGGACCAACTCCTAAACAAGAAAGATTAACTGGTAACTGCATCTAAACACAGATTGCGTAGGACTTACCTCGCCCTCAAACCCCATAATGACCCGGGGGGGGGGGGTTAGAAAGGGCTATAACACCCCACTTGCCGTTTTGTAATGGGTAACCCCCGCTTGCAAAGGTAGACGTAAGATCGTCTTTTATATCTTTTTATCGCTTCCTCTATATTTCCCTCTTCCCCTCATCCCTCCCTAGTCCTTCCACCCCAGTCCTCTTTCTTTGTCGTCGTCCTTTTCACTTTCTCGCCCACCCGAGGCAGCCCTTCGGTCCTTTGTAGCCTCAGTACCCCCACCCCCTTCCCCTATTCTATGATAGAATTGGCGGACTCCGCTTTTTATAGCAGATGTGATAAACACCGGATACTTGCCCTCTTATCCGAGGCTGCCCCTTGTACGTGCTTTCTACATTTCTTAGTGATATCTTTGCTTTAATTTCTCGTATATCAGTTTGTTTTTTTTGGGGGGGGGGGGCTTCTGCATTAATTTTCCGTATCAAATTTTTCATATACTTTGTACGATCTTTTATGTAGTTTGCACTAGAATTTTTGTGTCGTAGCGGCACCCTTAGAGATAATATTAGTATTCTTTTTCGGGATTCTGAATTATTATTTCGTATTAGTTTATTTTTTTGCACTGGGTGGTTGCTGGCCTTGTGCCTGATGTAGAAACCTTTATTTCGTATTAGTCTCGGGACTCTGAATTATTATCTCGTGGTAGTTTCTTTAGTATTGTAGCCCCCCACTTGTTGACCCGTCACCGTAAGATATACTCGGTTGATTACTAATACCTCTTAAAAGGGTCTCATTATAATTCCGTCCCACCTAGTAAACCTTTCTTTAGTCTAGCAGTACCAGTAAGAGACTTGATAGCTGTCCTTAGGTTATAGTAACGAGCAATTGTTTTTTTTTATATTTAATTGTTTTTCTAACATTCTCGGTATTTTTCTATATATTTACCCCATATTTTTTACATATTGTTTCGACATCCTCCCCCTCCACCTCCCTAGTATACTTCCTTGACCTCCTGCCCAGCTGTAGTTGGCACTATCAACGTACGACAGGGTTTCCTCCACCCCCTCTCCCTCTTTCTTCTACAGGCAGGTTCAGCTACCCCTTCCCTCCACAAATTGCCATGATAGAATTATGTGTCTCAACTACAAACTTTTGACCAATCCTTGTGACAATCACTTTTACCATATATGGAATTACCCCCTGAGAAGCTCGGCTATTCATATACCAGTATAAAAATGTTCATTTAGACCAGAATTAGCCGTCGAAACGGCTTGAGCTCAGCCGTCGGGGTCCTACTCGTTCCTATTACCCACTCTACTACCCTAAGTTTTGAGTACTTTGGTGCGTTATGGTTCACCTGGCTCCTTCCCAATTTTCCTTCGTTATATATATATATATATATATATATATTCAGGGTGCGGACGATATTTGTTCACAATTTTCAACTGATGATTTTATGCAAATTATCTTTAATTCCGTTGTCACTCTTGTCTTCATAAAAACAGTGACTATATTTCCATTATTTATTTTCAGAATATTTGATTATGAATAATTTTGAATCTGCAAATTTGTGGAAGAGCCCCTTAGTTCTTCTTGGAACCCGCACCAGGAGGACAAATAAGAAAACTTCAGACTTTCTCAGCGTCAGCAGGAGGATGGTGTCTCATCCAAAGACGTGCCCAGAGTCATGCAGACAAAGTTTCCAGCGACAACATTAGTTTTAGGTGTCGTCAGAAGACAAGGTGACGTCTTGCCACCTCACTTCTTCCCTGAGGGCCTCAAGCTGTACACCGATGACTACATCCGCGTTCTGGGCGCGGTAGTAAAGCCCTGGATCGACCAGGTAGCTGCAGGTAGGCCGTACGTGTGGCAGCAAGACTCAGCGACCTGCCATAGCAGCCGAAGGACCCAAGTCTCGCTGTCAGAGAACTTCGTCGTCCACACTTCACCTGAAATCTGGCCTCCCAGCTCGCCTGAATTAAGCCCCGTCTAACTCTTTGTGTGGCTCGCAGTGGAACGAGACACAACAGATCTAGCTGCAATACGAAAGACGATCACAAGTGCCTTTAGGG
>OZ024742.1:157512425-157519925 GCA_964016885.1 Eledone cirrhosa | reverse complement strand
AATAAAAATAAAAATAAAAATAAAAATAAAAATAAAAATAAAAATAAAAATAAAAATAAAAATAAAAATAAATATAAAAATAAAAATAAAAATAAAAATAAAAATAAAAATAAAAATAAAAATAAAAATAAAAATAAAAATAAAAATAAAAATAAAAATAAAAATAAAAATAAAAATAAAAATAAAACTAAAAATAAAAATAAAAATAAAAATAAAAATTCAAATAAAATAGAAAATAAAAAGTTGGGAATACGACAAATAATAAATAAAAAAAAATATAATAAATGCTTATAGCAGATTTAGAGCACTCAACAAGTTCCTGGAGCAAAAGATCAATGAAAATAATCATTAAATCACTATATGTAATGATGCATATACATACACCCTTATACATATATACATATGCACATATATATACACACATATATATATACACACATATATACATACACACACACACACAAAAAAACACAACCACAGAAATGCACACACACATACAATTACGTATATATATATATATATATATATATATATACACACACACACACATAGGAAACAGTCTGACCCCACAGCAGAGCTCAAGCCGTTTCTGAGGCTATTATATATATACACACAAAACCATTATATAAAAAAAATACATAATCAATGCACAAATATACACACGCCCATACACACACATTAAATCTTTATATAGACGCACATACTTACATACACATATACACATACATGTATATATATATATATATATATATATATATATATATATATATATATATATATATATATATATATATATATATATATATATATACACACATACATACATATAAATATATACACACACGCGCACAAATACAAAGAAATATATAATATATACGATTATATATACATATACATATACATCCAGATACATATAAACGTACATACACACACATATATACATACACATATGCATATACACACATATATACATACACATATATGTATACATATATATATACATATATATATATATACATACATATACATATACACACACATACATACATATACGCAACACAAACAAATAACATTTTAATATATAAAAATAAAAAAAGTGTTGGTATGTGAAGGGTAAGGCAAACAAATAGTGGGGAAAAAGGGGGGAAGTAAATGACATAGGAAAAGGTTTAAATATAAGGGGACATAAGGGAGAAAGAGAATACAAGAGTACAGAACGTGGATTCAGCAGGTAAAAAAACCGTAGTGGAAGTAAAGAGCAGGAAAGGAGTTCGAGTTGTTTGATTTATCATAGGAATGTCAATCCATTTTCAGATCAGATGTGATTTCAGATGAGGACAACATCTGAAGATCTCGGTCTTTGAGTTCAGGCAAGCAGAAGTGGCTTTCAAGTTTAGCAAAATCCTATATTTTTCTGTGTTAGACAAAGAACAATTCTTCGTGCCCCTTTGGTACTCCCTCGAATGGTCTAAAATAGACCAATCGATAGAGTACGGGATGTTTTTATCCTTGAATTCCCACACCTTACTTGCGAGGTGCCGTTGCTGTTCGTTTATCGGAGTGCTTAAAAGAAGCGACATGTGCATAAAACCTGGTTTTAAACCTGTCCTGGGTCATGCCAACATATCGCTCACTCCTGGCTGGCTGGTTGTTGATTAAAGGTGTCACTTTAGCCTCATAAACAACAGATTTGGTGTTACATTTTCCCTGTAATGGGCATTCATCCGGCTCCTGCAACTGCCTCCTGGATTTGTTCTCGTATGATTTGAATTAGTGATGTTGGACTTCATTGATGGGCAACAAGAGTAACTGATCTTAACTACATTTCTATTAAATATCTTATAATATCTATGATTAGGAGGAAAATGTTTATCTAAGTGTTCAAGGAATTTCCTTCCTACATTAGTTTTGCCAGTTAGAGAGAAGGGGGTGTAAACCACATAATTTTCCTTTTCCTATGATTGTGGTTAGTTTTAGGGGGGGGGGGGTAGTAGGTAGATAATACATTTGTTCTGTAAAACCGCTGTTATTAAGGGCTTTATTATAATAAGGAACGGCTTTATTAAAAATGTCTATAGACGGAGATAAGGTAGAAATCCTACGGCTAATGTTGGGAATAAGATTTTTAAAAACTATAGGGGGATGGCAAGACTCTTTGTGTATATACCTAAGATTTTCATTAGGTTTATGATAAGGTTTAAAAGAGGCGGTAAGTAGAACAATATTAATGTCAAGAAAGTTAGCATTGGTAAGGTTCGTATCTATAGTAATTTTAAGGTTAAGATTAACAAAGGTATTGATTACATCTTTACGGAATTTATCAAGGTTATGGCCGTTTGTGGTATGAGAAACTGCCAATCCGTCATCAGGGTATAAACCGATATTATGGGAAGGAAATTTCTCTTTGGGGGTGTGGAGAAGGAATAATCCTACTAAGTCACACACATCCGCACTGCCATATGAACCCATTGCAACATCAAAAGAGTTTTCAGGGTTTGACTTTGTAACACAAATATTTTCATTGGTAAAGAGTAAAGTTTTTCTAGCATGAAAGATAATGTTTTCTTCTAATTTAGAAATATTAATGAAGGGTCTTGCAAACTCTAAGGCATTAGTTAATAAGGAAACAGTAATAGAGGGGTAAAAATCAACAATATCAAATTGGGTAAATCTACACTTATTTTTACCTTGTATATTATTAAACCAAGATATAACAGAGGAAGTATTTAGCCACTGTGATAGGTCAGTCTTAGTTCTAATTTGGAGAATTATTTTTCTTAAGATTTTTTTACTTGCAAGGCCAATTTCGGATTTAGCCGGGTTAATCAGTCTACAACTAGGTCGCTTAGTAAAGTCTAATTTATGGTCTTTAAGGGTAATATATTCTTTACGCTTAGCTAGTCTTTCAATCCAGTTGTCTATTTTTAAAGAACTAGCTAGTTCTTTAGCTTCTTTGTTAATATTATTGTAGGTATTATTATTAGTTAATTGATATTTGTTGGTGATACTCTTAGTTAAAAGTTGGTTATAGAAAATACTATTAACTTCAAAGAGATTTTTAGTTTTATCAGAAACAACAAAGGTGTTTGTAGAATTTTTAAAATTAGAAATATCGTTAGACAGTTTAGTTTAAAAAATTATTATTGTACTTACGAAATTTGATAACACTAATTAAATTAACAAGGTGTAATTCGAAGTTGGCCATGTCTTTAATTCTAGGTAGATATTTACGGGATTTTATGTCAAAACAATCAATAGTCTCAGCACTGAATAGTCCATCGTAAACCATTGCCTTCCATCTCCTTCTTTTAACGACTTGTTCGATTTTATCTATAAGCATTTTGGTATATGTTGTATTGGAAGGAGTAGGTATATTTTTGATTGAATAATCCAATTCATAAAGGTCCATGGTGTATGTTGGTTAAATTCCTGAAAACTGTAGAGTGCTCAACTAATCGGGATGGAAAGTGCCAATCGTATATGTAATATAGAATATGCTTCATTCAATCCCGGTTGGAGCTGTATAAATGAAGTAATTCTGTCGGAAAAGTCCAGGAAAAAAGAGTGCTCTTTGTAGGTAACAGAGCTTAATAGTTATGTAATAAACCACATAAGGCAATTATTTCAATTACCAGTGGTTTCTTAAAAGCCAAAAAAATTTGCTTTCAATCATCAGAATGAAAAAAATTCTGGTTTATTTATTGGCGTTGGTTTTGAAAGACAAAAATGCAATCTATATGAAAGTTAGGCTGGAAAAGGAAAGATAAAATAAAAACATACATGCAAACACACACACACACAATTATATACATACACATATATATATATACATACACACATAAATACACACACACATATACACACACACATACATATGTGTATATATATACATACACATACATATACACATACATACATACACACATAAATATCAACATATCCATACATACACATATATATATACAACTACACACACACACATATATATATATATATATATATATATACACATACACATACATATACATACACATATACATACACATACATACATACACACATGTATACACGCATACATACGCATGCACACAAATAGAAATATATACACACACCTCTACATACTCACACACACAAATAAATATAAGAAAAAATATCTAATAATATAAAAAAAAATTAATATAAGGACTATTATAATGTTGACAGCGATACAGGCAACAAATAAATGAACAAACACACGTAAGCAATACACACAAATGCACGTACACATACATACGTAAAAATAAATACATACACACACTCTCACACATAAATATAATTATACAAATACATAAACACATACATACGCATACACAATTACATACACACACAGATATACATATATACACACACATACATACATATATATATATATATATATATATATATATATATATATATATATATATATATAGATAGATAGATATATATATATACATACATACATAACCATACAAATATACACATACATGTACATACATATCACAAACACATACATACAAATACAAACACACAAATATATATGTGTGTAAACCTCATTCTTAGATAATTCATATGAACATTATTTGGCTCTAAAATATATATATATATATATATATATATATATATATATATATATATATATATATATATATATATATGTGTGTGTGTGTGTGTGTGTGTGTAGATAATTCTACCAAAATGTACGGTAGTGTCCAATCCGTATGAAGAACTCAATGTAATCCGAATATCATGAAGAGAGATGTATTCAAAAAAAATTTTTCCGATGTAAAATGCAGGTAAACAGAGTCAAGATAAATTAATAAAAATAATGAATAAAAACAAAGAAACAGTTCCTTATATTAAAAAAAATTCATCGTTTTACGATCGTTTCTAGGATATATATGTTTGTGTTGGTATGTAGATCATATAGATCTATGTACAATTTTTACAAACTATCAGAGGGAATATACATACCTACACATATATATGCTGTCTTCAGAAATAATTGTTTCTACTTTAGGCACAAGGCCAGCAATTAACCAGTGCATTACTGGTACTTCATTTTATCGACCCCGTAAGGATGAATGGCAAAGTCAACCTCGGCGGGATTTGAACTCAGATCGTAAAGGGACGTAACTATGCTGGAAAGCATGGCGTCCGACTCTCTACCGATACTGCCAAGAAACAATGATATTTGTTTATTGAAAAAAACCAACAAGGATTTAATATAATAGGTCTGTTTGGGAACAGGTTTTGAATTGACCAATAGAAAGGTAGTAAGTGGTCAAGATGGTAGAATAGTAGTAATAGAACTTTAATTTAGGGGTAGAGGAAAGCAGATTTCAGTTTTGAATGGAAAGAGTATTTTGAATGAAAAGATTATTTGAAAATAAGTCAAGTCTGTAAAAAGTACACGAAAAATTGATGTTATAAAAGAATAATGCTAATGTAAATATCTAAGGAGAATAAAATTTTACGTTAAATGTATTAGTGAAAAATATCAATCTTATTTAAAATATAGGGAATTTACATCTATAAAAAGAAAATAAATTAATTAAATTGATAGGTATATTTATATTGATAAATTTATATTAATTCATATCGATATGATAAATAAGGATAAGATGTAATTGAAGAGTGCTGTTAAAAACGGAGGGAAAATAGAAAAAAATAATAATAATTATTATTTTTGTTGGGGTAAATTTATTAGTGAGAAATAACAAATTTATATAGATTATAAGGAACATAGAATCATAACCTGAAATTAAAATAGTTTATATGTATACATATTGGTATACAATTTAGGAAAATATAGCCGTAAAAGGGAAATAACATTATGCAGTTCATTAGTAGTAGAATATTAATTATAGGTTAACTAATTTAAAAAAAACTGTTATTATAATAATTTCTAAGGTGTATATTAATTAGGTTTATAATATTTAAAAGTTCTTCTCAGTTTATGATTACATGATATAATTAATTCCTGTCGTTTATTTAATAGGATATCCTTAGATTTCATTATTTCAAAAAGTTCCTGGGAACATAATCTACATTCATATCTATTATTTTGATAAGGGGTGGCCCTTTTGATCACACTCCAGGTCAGGTCATAATCTATATTCCTTTTACTATAATTATTAATTATTTCAGCTAAAGATGTTGTATTAGCTAATGCGGCATTTTTAAAACTGTGTTTGTGGGTATTAAATCTTACTTTAAATTGGTTAGAAGTAGCTCCTATATATGAATCAGTTGAGTCCTTAGTGTTAACTTTACATTTTTACAATTTCCTTTTAATGGGCAATTTGCTTTGTTTCTACAGTTACAACCTTTCGTGAATGCTGTATCAGAGGAGATAGTCAAATTTGGTGTGGAATTTTCACAACTTGTTGTATGTGAATGAGATGGTGGTTTACTGTGGTTTATTTTAGTATTATGGTTAGTTTGATGTATTGGTGGTATATTCATGTTTTTTTAACATTTATATGCATTATAGGCACTATTATTTTGTTGTATATTTTTGGTTATTGAGTAGGAGAATTTAACCGTTGATCTATTTAAAATTTGATGGCATTTGTGGTTTGGAGGGAAGTTTTTCTCTACGATAGTAAAAAATCTTTTAGGTATATTATCTTTAATTTGTAGATTAAATGGAGCATTATACCAAGTAACTCGTCTATTACGGTTTCGATGTTGTTTATTATTTTTATAGGATGTATCCTGATGTTTATTAAGAGAATTATTGTTAATGATTTTATTACACATATTTATAGCTAGATTCATTGATTTAGGTGTTTTAGCCTTTTTATTAGGAATTTTATTATTAACATATATTGGAGTATTAGGATGAATAGTTTTTTGAAAGTTACTATATTGTATATTAGAAGAGTTAGATAAATTAAGTTTTATGTTGGTATTTTGGGGTATAGTGTGAGTGGCATTTAGGTGTGTATATTTCATTTGGTGTTTGTTGGTAATATTGGGTTGTATGTTTGTAGTGTTATTGGTACAAGGTATATATACTAATTTATTTTTGTGGTCACTTCTAGCTAAGCTTCGTTATAAAAGGTCGCATTTTTATCAAATACATCCTGGTTAGACCAAAGGTTAGAAATTCTGAGTGATATATTATATGCTAGGTTTTTAAGGATAGATTTAGGGTGATTAGATTGTGAGTGTATGTAATGTAAGTTTTGGTTAGGTTTATGGTAAGGTTGGTAGATACACGTAGATAAGTCTAATGTTATATCAAGGAAATTAACTACTTTACTTGTGTTTTCAAATGTAATATCTAGACTATAATAGTCTTTGAGGAAAGTTCTAATAAGTTTTTTATTTTTTTCAATTTCTGATAGGCTATGGTTATTGGAAAGAAGAAGACAGTCGTCACGATATAAACCTCCTTTAAGGTGGTGAAAAGAAGCATTTATGTTAAATAGAAGAATGAGGCCCACAAGATCGGTAATTTGGGCAGAATCACTT
>OZ024742.1:157499925-157507425 GCA_964016885.1 Eledone cirrhosa | reverse complement strand
AGTAGCGGTAAGGTGATTGAAGCATAGTAGCTCTCTATGTCGAACTGTATGAATTTAGTGTCTCGTTTATCCTCCATATTGCTGAACCATGAGATTGCTTCCTGGGTGTTGATCCATAGGCTAAGTCGGGCGTGTTGCTTGACTTTTGGTATCACGCGGTCTAGGATTTTTTTGCTGATTATCCCTATGTCGGACTTCGTTGGGTTAATAAACCTGATAGAGGGTTTACGGTCAAAATCGGATTTATGGTCCTCCAGTGTGAAGTATGGTGTCCGTGGGTCTAGAGGTTCCGTGCGGTCGGCGACCCCGAGGCTGGAGGTAATTTGTTGTCCATCTCGATTTATGTCCTCGATGCAAGAGTGGTTGGCCTTTTCATAGGTGGAGTTTAGGCTGCTCCTGATCAGTGTGTGGTATCTGTCAGGGTTGACAAAGTATAGGTTCCCAGTTTTATCCGAATGCACCATGATGTCATTTGTGTTATCATACTCTGTTAAGTTGCTACGTAGTTTTTGTAGGAATCGGTTGTGTCTGGGTTTAAATTTAATGTTCTTGACCAGTTGGAAGAGGTCATTCTCGAAGGGTGAGAGCAAGGGGTTCGAGGGCGGAGATTTGTAGGTAATAAATCCGAATCTCTCCTTGGTGCCTAGAAGGCACGGAGAATAGTGGGAGCGGTCGGAAAAAGGGGGCAAGTATCCGGGGTCTAAACCAACTGCTATAAAAGGCGGATTCCGCCAAATCTATCATAGACTAGGGGAGGGGGTGGGGGTACTAAGGCTAAACAAGAAAGATGAACTGGTTACTGCATGTAAACATAGATTGCGTAGGACTTACCTCGCCCTCAAACCCCATAATGACCCGGGGGGGGGGGGTAGACAAGGGCTATAACACCCCACTTGCCGATTTTGCAATGGGTAACCCCTGCTTGCCAAGGGATACGTAAGATTTTCTTTTTATTCTTTTATCGCTTCCTTTATTTCCTTCCCCCCTTCTCTCCTTAGTCCTTCTTCCCCAGCTCTTCTCCTTTGTCGGCGTCTTTTCTCGCCCTCCCGAGGCTGCCCTTTGGCCCCTTGTAGCCTTAGTACCCCCACCCCCTCCCCTAGTCTATGATAGATTTGGCGGAATCCGCCTTTTATAGCAGTTGGTTTAGACCCCGGATACTTGCCCCCTTTTTCCGACCACTCCCTCTATTCTCCGTGCCTTCTATATTTCTTAGTGGCACTTATGCCTTATTTTCTCGTTTCAGTATTTCTTTCCTCGCTTTTCTTTTGGGCGCATTCTGAATTTATTTTTCCGTATTCTACCTTTACTTCGTACGAACTTTCATGTAGCTTGTTTTAGATATTTTAGAGTTAGCATTAGTATATATTTTTTTTTTCGTGACTCAGAATTATTATCTCGTACTAGTTCACTTTGCTGCACTGGGTGGTTGCTGGCATTGTGCCCGGGATAGAAACCTTTATTATTTATTTCGTGGTAGTCTCTTTAGTATTTTGGCCCCATTTGTTGACCCGTCACCGTATCATTTACGTACTTATACCTCTTAAAAGGGTCCTTGCCTATTCCGTCCCACCTAGTTCATTTACTTATTTCGTTATTTCTTTATTTCTTTCTTTACTTCTTTCTTTCTTTATTTATTTATTTATTCTATCCTAACGATAGCTAGAGACCTAGGTCGTAGAACTTGCTTTACTCTTTTCTTTACACTTATTCGCTTTTCTTCACTCTCAGTATTTTTTCTTTCATATATATTTTTACCCCCCATTGTTCTACCTAGCGTTCCGACTTCCTCCCCCTCCCCCTCCCCAGTATCTTCTTTGACCTCATGCCCAGCTGTAGCTGGCACTACCAACGCATGATTGGGTCTACTCCACCCCCTCCCCTATTTCTCCTACTGGCAGGTTTAGCCACCATCTCCCCTACTAATTTGCAATCATAGAATTACCACTGATTTTTGACAATCACTTTGACCATATATGGAATTACCCCTTGAGAAGATCGGCTCTTTAAATACCAGGATAAATTTTCATTTAGTCCAGAATTAGCCGTCGAAACGGCTTGAGCTCAGCCGTCGGGGTCTTACTGGTTCCTATATATATATATATATGTATATATATATATATATATATATATATATATATATATATATATATATATATATATATATATATATATATATAAGTGGTTACACAACATTGTGTTCACCATACCTAGAATAATTGTTTCAACTTAGCGGATCCACAGCTCGTAATGGACATGGTTATAGGGAACAGGAAGGACAACCGTACGAATACGCATGCGCAGAAACGATCACTTAACACAGGCAATACAAAATTGCGTGCGAGATGTGTAAGGGAGATAACTGCGAAAGTACAAAAGTTTCTAGTTGATGCGAAAATTAGGATGTTGTTGTAATTAAATCCGAAGCTTTGTATTTATGAAGAGGTGTTTCCAGACATTTGGACAACGTGTGAAGAAAATCATTCATCGTGTTTAGGTCATCACTATTGCGTAATCTCTTTAGACTATTTATTCGTTCATCTATACATAGTCCAAACGACGGATTGCCCCTTGCGTATGGTTTGGACTCAGTGATGGCTTTCCATTGAAGGGAGTAGTCTATACTTGAGTCCTTGAAGGACCATACGGGGTTCGCGAGTTTCGTGGATGAACGTATGTCCGGGTATCTAATGGTTGACTGGTGGTTCAGGAAGCGTTTCTTAAATCGGCCCTCCGCCATACCCACATAGGATTTGACCTCCTGTGGTGGATTTGTTCTGTTGGAAGTGACCGCATCTTCATAAACTACCGCGGGTGTGTTTCATTGCTGTTGAAGAGGACAATCTTCAGGCTTACGGCAAGAGCACCCTGGTGGGGTGTTGCTCTTAGGGCTCTTGGTGATGTGGGCCTATATGTCCTTAGCGCAGGAGTATCCTAGTTTTAATTTGTGTCGGTTAAAGATGGAGCGGTATGTATGACCTATGGTAAAGTGTCTATCTAAGAGGGGTAGCAATTGTTTGCCTACATTCGTTTTAACGTTCAGTGAGAAGGGAGGAGAGAACCAGATAGTTTATCTATTGTTAGGCTTTCTTTTCTTATTGCTGTTGTTGTTAGTGGGAGCGTAAGTGATAGGTTGCGAGGAACTGCTGTTAGCTAACGCCGTGTTATTGTAGGGTGCCTCCCTGTTTATATATATATATATAAACAAACAAGTACACACACACATATACATATACATATATATATATATATATATATATATATGTACATATATATATAAATATATATATGTATATATATATATGAATATATTTAAAAGAATTAAGGTGTAACACACAAGTTATTATATATTGGTAAACGGAATAGAAAATGCTGACAAATTGTTCACAGTGAAAAATAGTTTAATTAGGAATAAGTGAGAATTAGTAATAGTATTGGTTAGTATTCAGTTTTGGTTTTAAGTTTTACTGGTTGCGCATTTCTAATACTTTTCAAAAATAATTTTGAGATAGAGCGTCCGTGATGTTTGCTCTGATCTGATTAGTTTTGGGAATTCTACTTGTTTTTATGTTAAAAAAGTGGCTCAAGCGGTATTAAAATAAGTTTTGCGCCAATTCGTGTTGCAAAAATTCTTGTGGTCAAAACAATTTTGATTGGTCGGTAGAGGTCATGTGAATGTAAAAAATTGATTTTGCGCCAAATGTAGGTTTGTGTCGGCTGACTGAGAAATTATTCTTTCACAACAAATATGTGTGTGTGTGTGTGTAGTAGTAGTAAAGAGGTTCGTTCGTTGTTGTGATAATGGTCAGCAGGGATGTGTGTGCGAACTGCAACCTGTTGACAGTTCAAATGCCTATTAAGACAAGTGTGTGTGTGTGTGTGTGTGTGTGTAGCAGAGTAATTCGTGGTAGAGGGATGGTCAGTAGGAATGTGTCTGTAAGTGTGTGGGGGATATTTTAACATGTTAAAAGATATTTTTCAGCTCTTGTCTTATACGGAGAAGTGTGTGTGTGTGTGTGTGTATGTCTCTTTGTATGTTGATGTACGCGTGTGTATGTGTCTGTATATATGTGTGTGTGTGTGAGAGAATGTGTGTGTGTGGGTGGACCAGTATTTTTTTCTGGTAAAATGGTGTACATTATTCGATATTTTCAGTAAAATCGATTCTCTCAATAGAACATAAACAACCTTAATAATAAAAGGTGTGAAATGATATATAGTATTGGCATAATACCAAGGTGTGTGTGAGTGTGTGTGTCCAGATTGTACGTTATATATATATATAAATTCTACTTTCTTATTGAGTACGAATCCCACGTCCCACAGCACCACAAGGTTTTATATATGAGAAATTAGTAGAGTTTAAATATATTTATGCCTAAGTGATCTGTTTTCTTATTCTGAACTGTCACAAACTGATTTGAACTTTGACTGCTGAATAAGGCATGTTTTCCGGACTGCTTTTGCAATCTGACTCTCGCTATGAAATCTAAAATACCGATATATATACGTGTTGAGTGGATGATTCATTATATATATTAACTCTGCTTCTATATATAGAAAACACTTTTCCTTCTAGGTGATTTCAAGCTACACACAGACATATACCTAAACACACACAACATAAACATTCTCACATACGTATATGTATTTATATGTGTGCTCGTGAGCATTTTTGCATTACATATTTGCCATACATTAAAGATATGTATAACATATCAATAAAACAGACCTCGAAAACATATATATCGTTGCGTTAATCGGACAAATAGTCACCTTACAAAGACAATCAAACTTATTAAAAACAACTACTGCACATATTTAACATATATAAAAATTAAAATACAACTGCACATAACAAATGTAGATGCGAGAGAGTAAACATCAATTATTTTTAACTATTTTGTTTCTAATTAGACAAACTGTAATCTAGATCTTACCATTAAAATTTCATCCAATGATAAACTTCCAATCTCCAGAGGCAAAACAATAGAGACGTGTATAAATTAAATGCAAAAACAAACAAAAAACATGAATAAAACAAGAAAGAAAAAAGAAAATTCGGAAACAACATAGACAACAACAACAGAAAACTTAATTTGCAGACAAACAGATAAAATTAAAAGAGAAATAAATTAGAAATAAATGTAAAAAACAAATGAAGAGCAATAATCTAAATTTCTCTCTAATGCTGATTATTGCATTTGATGAACCACGAAACCACCGTAAAAAATTGCTAATAAAAATGGAAGAAAAGAAACGCAGTATATAGCATTTCATTAAAAATTCGATTTAAACTTTGTAATAAGAATGAAACGAAGAAAGAAGGAAATGTAATATAAATACATACATTTATATATATAAATAAATGAAATTATATGAAGCAAAATAAAAGTGAAAAAGAAAATATTAAAACAATTGAAAAAGTATGAAATAGAAGTGATCAGATAACCTATGTAATATTGATTTTAATGCCTAGAAACTTATATATAGGAAGGAATGAAAAACCTTCCATACAATCATGGTCCCAGAAAAACATGATACTCATACTGTCTGTAGATCATTAGCTCCTGTCTTGTTCTGTGTGTTGGTTTAGCCTGTCATGAAACAAATATTGGTTGAGAATAAGACAAATACAGATAGATGACAAATAATTTTGAATTCGAAGCTGAAGCAAGAAAATTTGGAGAAATATATTTCTTTGTATAAATGTATGAAACACGCGTGATGGTAAATACATACGCACACACATGTTCACACACACATACACACACACACACACGATACACACAATACATACACAATACATACACGATACACGCACAACTCAGAAAGAAGTGTCCAGCCGCTGAACACACGTTGTGTGACAGACGCTTCCTACTGACATCCACACATGTATTCACACTTGCACACACGCACACATATATACAGACCCACACATACACAGACCCACACGCCCACACAGTTACACACAAACATACACACGGACAAATGTATATATATATATATATATATATATCAAAATGAAAATCCGAAGGCAAGGTAAAATTCCAATCACTTAATCACGACACATGTTTCAATAAGAGATAGATCGATTGTGAAGCCATGATCGATTATCACTGATCTCATCAGGTGAAAATGAATTGTCTTCAAATTCTTGATATGAGGAAGAAAAATAACGATGTTCTCTCATATTTTATTCCCTCATATGAAGACACACCAGTCAGAGACACGGCGAATGCTATTAACTTCAGTTGAGGTCATAACAGTTTTCAGATTTCTATTGCTGCAAAAGACGGTGGACATCAATCAAATCTGTAGGGATACAGCCAGTCACAATTAATGCGAGTGGGTACACACACATTCCACTCCCACATACACCGGCTCGAGGTCAAAGAAAAATATATACATGTATATACACACATCAACACAGTATTAAACCTGTAGAGTTAGTGCGGGTGGGTACACACACACTCTCACACACACCGAAGCAATGTCCGAGAAAAAACAAATATAATAAAGAAATATAAGTATGTACCAACACAGCACTCACCGAAAGTTAGTTCACAAAACAACAAAAGCTATATTGGTCAAATCACAATTTGACGATGTAAATTGGAAATATTGGGATACACACACACAAGCAGTAAGTTCAGTTCAGTTTTCTGCGTGGAGAACTTAATATTGCTAACATAAAATTATTGGACCATTTTACACAACCAATAATGCACCTTACTATATATATATATATATATATATATATATATATATATATATATATATATATATATATATATATATATATATATATATATATATATATATATATATATATACAGTATATATATTTAGTCAGACCTGTACCATCTTCCTAAGAAATAACTTTGTTTGGTGTGAACAGTGATTGAAAAAAGTACTGCAGTGTATTTAAGCACTATTTTTAATTGAATGAAAACATACTATTTATATACTGATAAGGAAGTTGAATATACTTCCGCTGCAGTAATGTGTCAGCTTCAGCATTCTCTCACCAGAAAGGTGATATGTGTAAATCCCAAAGTGGACATCTTCAATAGGGCATGTGGGCCAGCCAATAGCTATTGTCATAAATCTTGGGAAATGACCGAAATAATAAAATCGCTCATAGAAATGGCCGTAATGAAACTCCGCCGAAGGGTCTTTGCAGAAATGTTAGTCAATAGAATCCGTAGATTGTAGATCAGAGTATCACTCTTGGTAGAGCGTTAATTTGGAAATGAGAGATCACGGTTTCGATACTAAGGGAATGTTTGTAGAATGTTTCAAACGAGAATCGCAGGACACATTTTCAAGACAAAGCCAATCGTTAGGAGACCCAAGGCTAGATCCAGATCAAGAATGCTGGTTATCACCCATGAACTCGGGTAGTCTCACGCTATGCTCAAGAAGAAGAAGAAGAAGAAGAAGAAGAAGAAGAAGAAGAAGAAGAAGAAGAAGAAGAAGAAGAAGAAGAAGAAGAAGAAG
>OZ024742.1:157457425-157494925 GCA_964016885.1 Eledone cirrhosa | reverse complement strand
ATGTGATCATATAGATTTCGTTGTAGAATACTTATCGAGGGAACAAGATGTACGTGCATTTATTGGATATATATTTTACCCCCGTGTACATTGGAATAGGCTCCTGAGTGTGGTTTTCGGAGATCAGCATTGTATGTTCTGTAGCTCCCGAGAATACATCTTTCTGAAGAGACACTCTTACACGTTACTGATGGCACACGTGGAAGGGAACTTCATATTAAGAAGTTGGCGGAAGGTCTACCAGAATTGTTTGTTGATCTGAAGTTGTACACCATCTTAATTCCCAAGATCTCCCTTTTTTTAAATGTGGACACTGTTACTATCTCTGCTGCGAAGTTTTATGACAGCATGTCCCCAAGTACAAGAAGGAAACCTATTTCCAAGTCAAGTCTGTAAGTCTCCTTCTTTGCATGGGTGGTATATTTTACCACATGGTTGAACCAAGGTTTCACCCTACCACGGTACCACACCGAGTTGGTTTCATCAGCAGCATTTAAGCGTCGAATCAGAAACTACAAAGCTGAACAGTCTCCATTCCGTTTCAACGTCTTCAGACGAATAAGGGAGTTCTCGGTTTTTCATTCAATAGTATAATCTCAAGAATATATGACTCAGACTTAACTACATTTAACACGGCACTGACTTCATCAAGCAAGGATCAGTATTGGTTTTTTTTTCGCCTAGTGTTGCTACATCCACATAGAACCTTCTTCTGGTAGCCTAAATATCTTGACCATCCCCCAGCCCCAATGCGATGCAGGCCATAACACATTCAAACATTGTGTGCCACATATTAGTCAGTTCTGGTGTCATGCCAGAATACAGATATTTCCATCCTTCATCTAAATCTACATTACCAGATCCACGGAACTTTGTTGCAGAATCCCCGACTATATCTACTTAGTAGCCCCTGTTTTCTTCCATTAGTTCCTTCTCCTTACATGTAAGTCTGGTAACGTTCCACTTGACAATTGTTATGAATTGCTCCTTTCCGGACAGTCTTTGAGGTTTTGGCATACGAAGGTTTGTGCGTCAACCAACCCCATTCCCGGACAGGCAGCTTAATCATCACCAGATCTTATAGCGTTGGATGAAGACTGCAATATAGTTTGGGATCATGCCCCTCCTGAATAATGATGCTGTATAAATGCTTATATTACATTTAACCATATTGAAGATGTTGCTGTTTTCTTTGCATATGTGACCAATTTCCTACTCTTCTCAAACTAGCGAAGTCAAATATTTGTTTACCAGCGGCCTTTACTTGTCTATTACCAATTTACCGCTAATGCTCCGAGGTTGCTTATGAGTCCATCAAGCGCCTGTTTCATCGCAACTAACCTGCGATCCGGTATGCATATATATATATATATATATATATATATATATATATATATATATATATATATATATATATATGTATATATATATGCATACAAGTAAAACATAACTTAACATATGTTCTAGAAAAAAACCTGTTGATAACCTGATGTAACGGCACTCTCATTAGAATTTCGGCGTATTATGTAGAAATCAATATATTTCCGTTGCGTAATATTGACGGGTTTGTTAAATAGCTCCGTATGCACTTCTACATTACATTAATCTGAATGTTAAATCCGGTGATATTCATGAAACATCTCTTTACCTAAGATGCATGTTACTGTCAATGCTAATTTTCCAATCAAATGTATACTAACTGGATTGGCATCATCGTTAGGGGGTCGCATGCCATACTTTGCATCATGGAATTGCGAGCCTTTACGATTTGAATTCAAATCCCGCCGAGGTTAACGGGTCGATAACATAAAGTACAAGTAATGCGCTGGGATAATTGCTGGCCTTGTGCCAAATGTAGAAACCATTAGTCTGTTTGGATTGCCAGAATCGGTAGAGCGTCCGACACCATTCTTTGCAGCATAGAGTTATGGCCCTTTATGTTCTGAGTTCAAATCCTGCTATGGTTTGCGTTGCCTTTCATCATTACGGGGTCGATAAAATAAAGCACCAGTAATACTGAGTGCTTAATTTATACGTTAATACTGAGTGCTTAATTTATTTACAGTGTTTGCCCTTTAGTAACTTATTATACTACTTAATGCTTATGCAGGAGGTTGTTTCGTTTGAGAATAAAGTACTTATTCTCCTGTCTACGTCTTTGGGTACCGGGTTTTTTCAATCGTTTCTAGCTTAGGTTTATCAAAGCTGATATAATAGTTATTATTGGGAAAAGTTGATTCTCCTTTTCTTAACATTTGTATTAAAAGATCAAATTTCAGAGATTTCATATAACCTTCTACTCATTAGAGTATCATAAACTAAAGATGAGAGTTTAGTGCTTCGACTATCTAGTCGTGTGATTTCACGACACTGTTAAAACTTCTTATCTCATCTACTACAATAAATATCTGACAGTTATAATTAACTTGTACAAAGAATTGGAATTGATGAGTTAATATTTGTATACAACAACTACAACGGTACGCGATGGCGCCCACTCACAGCCCAGGCGGACAGAATGGAGAAGGCGTTTACTAGCAGGACGGAAAGGGCGAGTCGCTGGAAAAGCCACTCCTACTCGCGGGGATCACACCTGCGGCTGTCCAGCTCAGCGCCTATGGTAGTGAGTAAAGAGGTAGCCCTGGGGCCGAGAACACGAGAAGTCTACACTGCCAGAGGTACGACCGCAAACCTGTCGGAGAGCGACCGGTATTTGAGGAGTTGGTCCCCCTCAGCCCGACGTGCAGCAGAACCTAGGTCAGTCGCAGACTACACCAGCTTACGGCTGCAGAAAGTGTCGGTGCAAGTGGCATCCCAGACGAGGGGTTTGCCACCGCGGAACGGGAAGACGGGCATGCCATCTGGCCTTTTGCCGTCCCATCGATCCAGCCTCATCGGGTCGAGCAGGGACGGGAAGCCTGCAGCTTCCAAGCCATGCTTAATGACCTCTTTGAGGGCAGCATGGCGTGTAATGCTGCAGGCACTCTGGCGACAGGAAGGCGGATGGAGGGCGTAAGAGTCTACGGTGGAACCGCAACGATATTGGTGTGGATGGCAGATCCGGAGTCCGAGCCTCAGGGAAACGGCGATTCGCAGGCTATGGTTGTCTAACTGCGTGCCAGTAGAGAAGGAGGGTATGGCATGGAGCCACGAACCACTGTAGGGTTTGGAGGCCGCACGAAAACAAGCAATGCGGTGCTGGTCGAGCTTGTGCGTGTGCCTGTCTGAGGCCAGGCTGCACTGGATGGCATCCCAACTGCGTTGGGGGGACTTGACGTAAACAGGGGGAGAAGGAGGAGGGACGTCTACTAGGCTAAGTCCCAGCCAGTCCCACGTCTCACAAGCGGCGCACGTTCTCTGAACACAGAGGGTTCTGTTGCGTTTTGAAGAACCCTGCAGACGAGGACACGGCACGAGGTTACCGACGAAAGATACGCCGGCAAAGCTAGTGAGATCGGGGACCAGAGGCCAAGGCCGCCATACCTGACAGGTAAAGTCGCCTGTTGCCACCCTATGTCGTCAAACTTGACGTTGCATATCCCCTCGGCTGCTGCTCGGATACAAGTATCGAGGTCAGCGAGGAGAGATGTCTGGGCATAGCATGGAGCGCTGCGGAGTTTATAGAGGAGCTTCGGCATGGCGAAGCAGTTCCTCAGAAGAAAGAGAGGTGGATGGCCGTCAATCAAGCCCATTCGGCTCGTGAGAGGCTGGAGTTGTTGAAGCCAGGACCTGATGGTGGAGCGGATGGCCGGCGGGTGGATCGGTGACCCGAGGATGAGGACATCCTGGCGGAGAATGGACCGCACGTCCAAGACGGAGGCTGCCAAACTCGCAGCATCAAGGCTAACGCTCACCACCTCCGACTTGGTCGAGTTAACCTGGAAGCCGATTCCCGCCAGGGCAGGAACCACCGATTGAAGGTCATGGCCGACCGTCTGTACGGGCCCGGCCAACGTAGCATCATCCAGATTCCAAACCTTGAGAGGGGCTGTGATACTCTGGGCGATGTGGTCAATACCAAGGGCGAACGGGATGGGTCCCAAAGGGTCGCCCTGTCGGACCCCAGTAGCCGAGGGTATGACCGTATCAGCAGCATGGAGTATGCTCAGGTCTCCATATGACAGGTAGGCCAGCGAGTAGGCAGAGGGAGCCCGGCTGAGACAGGCCTCGAGTATATGATCTCGGCGTAAAGAGTTGAAGGCGTTCCTCATATCAAACTTGACAATGAGGTGCCTGGAGTCCCTGGCTGCCGGTTCCGTTCGGCAGCTTTTGAAGAACGGCCTGCTTGCAAGAGCGGCACCCTCACAGCCACCGCCCACCTTGACACCCAGTTGCACCGGACTAAACTCTTCACCCAGTTCGTGTGTTACGGACTTGCAGAACACCTTGGCAGCCAGCCTCCGGAAGACAATGGGGAGTTTACAACCCTCTCTTCCTGAGAGCTGTGAGGCTGGGCGAAAAAATGAGACATCGGGCGTAAGGGTCCAGTGCACCACCGATGAGTCTATTGGTGAGCGCCACAATTGCACTCAGAAGGCGGCGTCCGGCCTCAGCAGAGAGGGAGATATCAACTCCTTGAGGTGGCCTGGACGGAGACCATCAACACCTCCGCAGCTGCTAGCTGGGAAGGACCTGATGGCGGACGTGATGCCTGAATCAGTAACAACAAGGAGCAAGTGGGCTCGGTGGGGCTATGTGTCTGAGATGGGTGGCTCAAGGTTTTTGAGTCGCAGAGCAGCCAGGACCTTCTCGGTGGTTTGGAGGACACCGCCTCTGAGGCAACAACTCTGACTGCAGCCGAGACATCACCCATGATAAGCTTGGCGTTTACCTGGTCACGCAAACGCTTGGCGCTGGCCTCGGGAGTGGAGGATAGAGGGTACCTGAGGGTGGGGTGTGTGGCATCCCTGGGCACGCTAGGAATGAGCGCTCGCTCAGAGGACGAGACATTGGCCTTGACGAAGGCTGCTGTTGACCGGCCGCCCCGGTCAGCGCCAGAATTGGGGAGGCCGAGTGTGAGTGGGTCGAAATAGAATAGCTGCTCCTAGTCACTGGCTCGATTGGAGTCCAGGGCGCTCTCAATCGAGGAGCGAGGGCATCGGCTACCGACACCCCTGCCGCTCTCGGGATCTTGAGTGGGATCTTCCAGAGCTGCCTGAGCCGAGCGATGTTGAACAGCGAGGCTCGGGCGTCTTCCAAGTTAATAAGAAAGAGATACAGAAAGGTACCATCGTAATAAGATATTTCGTTAAAAAGAAAATAGACACTCGAATTTTCCTTGTCAGTAAAAGATCAGACAAGAATTTCAAAACATGATATGTATGTAAGTGTTAAATACAGACCTCTCACACACAGTGAACAATAACATTATATTATAACAAAGACAGCCACTTGGTGAATATATGTAGATGTATGCCTCTTCTTGAACGCTGTGCTATGATCACGATCAAGTAATAGTAGAGATGTTTGTTCTTTTGACGATATGTTATACATTTTAAGGTGTTGGATTACGTTATGATGAACAAATATGTCTTACAACATAATTTCTGTGGAAATTGGGTAGGATATAATAGTCGATAAGAAAATTTCATTTGGATATAGTAAAATTAGTAATATTAATGTGCCACTTATATATTATGAAATACGGTAGTATTTCTCGATAATCATACGGTACTCTCTTCTAGACGTTTAGTAATACATATTTAAACTGTGGAGTCAGAAACATGTCGTTAGGAAGCATATTGTTAATTTATGAAAATCGAAATATTAACATCCAATATTACGGTTAAGGAATGAAGAATAAAATATAAATATTTTCTGAAGCTTCCCATAAAATATTTCTTAGCTTCATTAATAGATATACATAAATATCAACATGAATGAGTTTTATTTATTAAATGGATTGCAAGTGAGGTGAGGGGGAAATAAGGAAAGATAAAAAAAAATAATGTAAAAAGCTGAGGGTGTACAAACAGACCAAGTCTGGGTCAAAGTAGAAGATTGAATTTATTGTTAGAGCGTCTTAAAATAGAATAATGTTCGGTTCATAACTTTTAGGAGATATATACGCGTTGATAAGTACACATGGAAATACACAGCAATATTATATACATACACACACATATATATATATATACATACACATATATATATATATATATATATATATATATATATATATATATATATATATATATATATTTATAACTGCACACTTCATTCTTCGTGTGTCAAATTGGAAAATATTTGTGTAGAAATTCTAGGAATTTATTACGAAGGATATCATTTAAAAAGCATTACATAAAATACTTTATTAACTTGCAAGATTATTTTTCCATTTAACAAATATTTGAAAATGACTTCGGTATTAAATGTTTTCTTTTAAACAGAAATAATATAAAATTGTACAAATCAAAGGCAAAATCATTTTTATGCTTGTGATAACGCTAATTTATGGCGGAAAAGCATCATAAATTTCTTCATAAATGGCAGGTGAATTGAAGATGCTTTTTCTTCCTAAACAATTGTTCATTGTTTATGTCTTTCCTATAAGTATATATATATATATATATATAAATATATATATGTGTGTGTATATATATATGTGTGTATGTATGTATATATATATATATAAATATATAAATATATATATATATATATATATATATATATATATATATATATATATATATATATACACGTGTGAGTGTGTGTGCGTTTATGTGTATATATATGATTTGCATACTTTCGTTTGCATTTATGTTATAAAACAACAAATGAAGTAGATGTTTCCTGTTCCATTAACCTTTTCCTCACTATTCATAATTCATATGGTAGCATGTTATCTATTATAAGCGTAACTTTGACTCACGCAGTTGAAGTTTCAACGTTAGCTTTAAAGTTTACTCCCACTGATTAATATTATAAATACAACATAGACTACTTTTCAGCTAATGCTATTTGTTGAATTCATGTAATATATACATCACTTTTGAAAGACGCCAGCCATAGAAGGGAGACAAGATGGCGGAATAATTAACAGTGTTGCATAAATGAATAACACAATCGCAATAAATTTCTCGATGTTTAATTAACATAGAAAATTTGGCTACGTTGTATCTCAACTATTATATTCACTATTTATGCATTGCTTTCTATCTATATTTAGGAACAAACTACCATATAACGTTAAATGTCATCCATCATTGTATTCATATTTTTACACTGAATATTCAGCATATCAATAACTCCATGAAATATCATTTAGTCATTTACTGAAACAATTAAACTATGTATACATTCATGCATACATACATACATAGACAAACACAGACACACACATATATGTATATATATATATATATATATGTATATATATATATATATATATATATATATATATATATATATATATATATATATATATATATATATATATATATATATATATATATATGTGCCTGTGTGTATGTGCATGAAATTGAGTGCTAATATCAACAGTAACAAAGATATTTCACACGTACTAATCTCTCTCTGTGTACATGTATATGTATATATAAATATATATATATACACATGTATGTGTGTATGAATGTGTGTGAGTGTATAAATAAATGACAATACATAAATAAATAAATGAATATATATATATATATATATATATATATATATATATATATATATATATATATATATATATATTCATTTATTTATTTATGTATTGTCATTTATTTATATATATATATATATATATATATATATATATATATATATATATATATATATATATATATATTCATTTATTTATTTATGTATTGTCATTTATTTATACACTCACACACACATTCATACACACATACATGTGTATATATATATATATATTTATATACATATATATCCTCGCTTGCTTTTTTCCATCCACTGAATTATTTTTGTATAAGTTCCCTGTGTCCACGCTTTGCCTGGGAACTTAGCTGAGAACAGATCTCCCTGATGACGAAAGGACATTTCTCTATGTTGTTCCAATCGGAAACCATGTTTATTCCCTTTCAGAAACTAATTAGTTGGAGTGAAACTTTAGTAAGTAAGTACATTTTTATAATTTTCTTATTTTACGTCTTTCATATAATTGTTCTGCATCCTCTTGCATTGAACCACAAAGTTACTAAGACAAAACCTATATATTTGCTAGCATAGGTATACGTCTGTATATATATGTTGGTAGATGTACTAATTCTTTATATATATATATATATATGTGTGTACTTAGGGTAAATATTGATGCAATTCAATTAAAGCACTCAACGTACTTATTCCACATAGGAGTATCGAATACGGAAAAGCGAAGTAGTTTGACATGTTCAAGTCTTTTAAGGATAATGCTGTGATATATATTTCAATGGCAACAGTCGCCACACTGTTCCGTGCGCCAGTGCCGCGACATCGTCAGCAGCTTATTACATAATAAGGTTATGTTTCCGAGACAATCCAAATTGAATCGACATGGCAACGGACGAAGTGTGTGGTGTTGGGTTCTTCATCCGTTCCATTGTGAGTACCAATTTACCCCCACCGGTCTGCGCAGGCGCAGATCCGAAGGAAGTTGACCATTAGCTACCGCAGATTTCAACGAAATTCGCTTAGTCAGTTCCCCCTCTCAACCAAACAATGACCCATTCAGGCCTGTTATATATAGTTTACTGTTACCTACCCCGTCTGTAGCAGTCAGTCGAAAGCCAGTGGGGATGGAAGAGTATGAGTATCTATAGGTCTCAATACTACCCCTCACTAAGCATGGACAGTATAATTGACCGCGAAGAGAAAATTTACTTAATTCTAGGCATCATAGTTTCACAGTGGAAGTTATGAATGAGAGTTAGAAATTAGAACTAAAAATTAAAAATTAAAAATTAAAAATTAAAAATCGAAAATCAGAAATCAAATATTAAAAATTAGAAATTAAAAATTAATAATTAAAAATTAAAAAAATGTTCAAGTGAGAATCTAGATTGAGGTGAGTGAAAAATTATAGATTGAAGTGAGTAAATACTATATGCACCTATACTATCTACTACGTAGAGAGATGTTTAAGTAAGAAGTTTTGAAAGGGGTATTAATGTTACAGTTATATTATCTATATACGGAACGATAGTACCGTACAGTAGAACGAAGGGTAAATTACAGTATGAAAGGTAATAGTTAGCCGGGTACATAATTAGAATGTCCATAACATTGGAACAAAACCAAAAAACAGATATAAAGTACACAAAAAGAAACAAAAACTAATACACTTTCGGCAGGATAAATACGCGGAAACAAAAACACCGATAAACACCTATTTTCCTGCACCAAATCGCATTTGAACAGAAGCCCCCTCAATTCAATCTATATATGGATTACTGATTTTCGATTTTTAATTTTTAATTTTTAATTTTTAATTTTTAATTTTTAGTTCTAATTTCCAACTCTCGTTCATAACTTCCACTGTGAAACCATGATACCTAGAATTAAGTATATTTTCTCTTAGAGGTTGATGGTCAATTATACTGTCCATGCTTAATGAGGTGTAGTATTGAGACCTATTGATACTCACTCTCTCCCATCCCCACTGGTTTTCGAATGACTGCCACAGACGGGGTAGGTAGCAGTAAACTATATATAACTATTTCTACTTTAGGCACAAGGCCAGCAATTGACCAGTACATTACTGATAGTTTATGTTATCGACCCCGTAAGGATGAAAGGCAAAGTTATATAACAGACCTGAATGGGTCATTGTTTGGTTGAGAGGGGGAACTGACTAAGCGAATTTCGTTGAAATCTGCGGTAGCTTATGGTCAACTACCTTCGGACCTGCGCCTGGGCAGACCGATGGGGGTCAATTGGTACTCACAAGGGAACGGATGAAGAACCCAAGACCACACACTACGTCCGTTTCCATGTCGATTCAATTTGGATTGCCTCGGAAACATAACCTTATTATGTAACAAGCTGTCTGACGATGTCGCGGCACTGGCGCAGGGAACAGTGTGGCCACTGTCGCCTATGAAATATATATCACAGCATTATTATTAAAATAATTAAACATCTGAAACTACTCCGCTTTTCTTTATTCTCTCTCTCTCTCTCTCTTTCTCTCTCTCTCTCTCTCTCTCTCCCTATATATATATATATATATATATATATATATATATATATATATATATATATATATATATATATGTAGATAAATCTACGAAAAGTTTACGGTAGTGTCCAATCCGTATGAAGAACTCAATGTAATCCGGTTATCATGAAAAGAGAAGATGCATTCAAAAACTACTTTCGGTGAAAAATAAACGGAAAACAGATTCAAGATAAATTAATAAAATAATGAATAAACAAAGAAGCAGTTCCTTATATTAAAAAAAATTCATCATTTTACGATCGTTTCTAGGATATATATGTGTTAGAGTTGGTATGCATATTCTATAGATCTATGTACAATATTTATACAAACTATCAGAGGGAATATACATACCTACACATATATATATGCTGTCTTCAGAAATAATGATACTTGTTTATTGAAAAAAAAAAGATTCAATACAATAGGTCTGTTTGGGAACAGGTTTTGAATTGACCAATAGAGAGATAGTGAGGGTCAGGATAGTAATATAGTAGTAGAAGAACCTTAAATTATGGGTAGAGGATGGTAGATTTCTGTTTTGGATGGAAAAGAATATTATGAATGAAGGATTATTTTAGGGAAGAAATAGGGCTTATGCTGACCTCAGAAATAATTTCATTTTTTCATTGAATAAAACCAACAAAGATCTAATATATTCTGTCTGTTTGGTAAGAGGTTTAGAATTAACCAATAGAAAGTTAATAATTGGCCAAATGGTAAAATAGTAGTAATTGAAGCTTATTTTAGGGGTAACAATAGGTCAGGTGGTCAGTAAAAGGTACACAAGCAGTTGCTGTTATAAAATAGTAATGCCAATACAAATATCTAAGGTGACTAAAGTTTAAGATAAGAATGTTAGTGAAAAAAATACATCTATGAAAAGAATATAAATTAATTTAATTGATGGGTATATTTATATTGATAAAATTATACTAATACATATAGATATGATAAATAAGAATTAGATGCAGTTGAAAAGTGCTGTTAAAGATGAGGGGAAATTAAAAGAATATAAAAATAATATATATATATATATATATATTTATACATATATATATACATATATATATACACATAGACACATATATATATATATATATATATATATATATATATATATATATATACACTTATATATATACATATATATACATATATATACACATACGTCACACACATACACACATATATATATATACATATACATATATATACACATATATATATATATATATATATATATATATATATATATATATATATATATATATATATATATATTTATATATACATAGATATATATACTTGCATATATACATACATACACATACATATACACACACATATACACTTATATATACATATAATTATTGGGGGGGGGGGGGGGGGGGGTAGATTAAATTTATTAGTGAGAAATAGTAAATATATATAGTTTTCAATGAACATAGAGTCATAACCTGAAGTTAAAGCATTATATATGTTTACTTAATGGTATCAGTTTTAGGAAATGATATTTGTAAGAAGGAAAGCAAAATTATGTAGTTCATCAGTAGTAGAATATTAATTATAGGTTAACTAAATTAAAAATAGTTAATATATTAATTTCAAAAGTGTATATTAATTAGGTTTATAATTTTTAAAGCAGAATTATGTAGTTCATCAGTAGTAGAATATTAATTATAGGTTAACTAAATTAAAAATAATTTATAAATTAATTTCTAAAGTGTATATTAATTAGGTTTATAATATTTAAAGGTTTTTCTCAGTTTATGATTACACGATATTATTAATTCCTGTCGCTTATTTAATAGGATATCCTTAGATTTCATTATTTCAAAAGGTTCTTGGGAACATAATCTACATTCATTTCTACTATTTTGATAAGGGGTGGCCCTTTTGAGCACACTCCAGGTCATGTCATATTCTATATTCCTCTTTCTATAACTATTTATTATTTCAGCTAGAGATGTTGTATTAGCTAGTGCTGCATTTTTAAAACTATGTCTGTGGGTATTAAATCTTACCTTAAATTTGTTAGAGGTAGCTCCTATATATGAATAAATTGAGTCCTTAGTGTTAACTTTACATTTATATACTATGTTATTAACAAGGCAATTTCCTTTTAATGGACAGTTTGCCTTGTTTCTACAGTTACAACTTTTTGTGAATCCTGTATCTGAGGAGATATTATGGTTAGTTTGATGTACTGGTGGTATACTCATGGTTTTTTTACATTTATATGCATTATAGGCACTTATATTTTGTTTTATGTTTATGGTTGTTGAGTAGGAGAATTTAACCGTTGATCTATTTAAGATTTGATGGTATTTGTGGTTTGGCGGGAAGTTTTCCTATAGGATATTAAAGAATTTTTTAGGTATATTATCCTTAATTTGTAAATTAAATGGAGCATTGTACCAAGTAACTCGTCTATTACGGTTTCGATGTTGTTTATTGTTTTTATAGGATGCATCCTGATGTTTATTAAGATAATTATTGTTAATGACCTCACCACACACATTTTTAGTTAGATTTATTGATTTAGGTGTTTTAGCTTGTTTATTAGGAGTTTTATTATTAACATTTATTAGAGTTGTAGGATGAGTAGTTTTTTGAGAGTTACTATACTGTATATTAGAAGAGTTAGAGAAATTTGGTTTTATGTTGGTGTTTTGGGGTATAGTGTGAGTGGCATTTAGGTGTGTATGTTTCATTTGGTGTTTGTTGGTAATATTAGGTTGTATGTTTGTAGTGTTATTGGTAGAAGGTATATATACTAATCTATTTTTGTGGCCACTTCTAGCTAGAACTTCGTTATAAAAGGTCGCATTTTTATCAAATACATCTTGGTTAGACGAAAGGTTAGAAATTCTAAGTGATATATTATATGCAAGGTTTTTAAGGATAGATTTAGGGTGATTAGATTGTGAGTGTATGTAGTGTAAATTTTGGTTGGGTTTATGGTAAGGTTGGTAGATACCCGTAGATAAGTTTAATGTTATATCTAGGAAATTAACTACTTTACTTGTGTTTTCAAATGTAATATCTAGACTATAATAGTCGTTGAGGAAAGTTCTAATAAGCTTTTTATTTTTTCTGTCTCTGAGAGGCTAAGGTTATTGGAAAGAAGAAGACAGTCGTCACGATATAAACCACCTTTAAGGTGGGGAAAAGAAGCATTTATGTTAAAAAGAAGAAAGAGGCCCACAAGATCAGTAATTTGGGTAGAATCGCTTCAGCCCATAGTAATATCGAATAGATTACTATATGTGTTTCTGGTCCAGTATTCATTCTGAAATTCCAATAGTGTTAGTCTAGCATGTGTAATAATATTAATGTCATCCAAAGTTAAGTTAGATCTATTTTTAGCAAATATCAAGGCTTTGTTCAGGAGTATAGGTGATATAGAAGAATAATAATTATCTATATCAAATTGTAGAAATGAAGCAGAGGATTTATTTCTAATATTATTAAACCAGTTAATTACCTGGGATGTGTTTTCCCAGAGTGGTAAATTAACATGTTTTCTTAGATGTGGGATGACTCTATCTAAAATGTTTTTACTAATTATTCCAATATCAGATTTGGAAGGGCATATCAGCCTTATAGAAGGATTAGATTTAAAGTTAGATTTATGATCTTTCAGGTTGAAGTGTGGTCTTTTCAATGCCAAAGGTTCAGTTCTATCTTCAATATAAAGTCTAATCACTATGCTGTGTGTTTTGTTGTTGATGTTGGTAAGTGAGGCATTATTTGTTTTTCTATAATTTTTCCTGAGTTCTTTATATATGAACTCATGTATTCCTTGATTCTACCCTATTGGACCTAAAAAAATCTAAAAAAAATCCATGTCCAGTCGGACAAAACTGGTAATCTATATCACATGGATATTGAAAATTACAATAATTATCTTAATAAACATCAGGATGCATCCTATAAAAACAATAAACAACATCGAAACCGTAATAGACGAGTTACTTGGTACAATGCTCCATTTAATTGACAAATTAAGGATAATATACCAGAAACATTTTTTAATATCCTAGAGAAAAACTTCCCGCCAAACCACAAATACCATCAAATCTTAAATAGATCAACGGTTAAATTCTCCTACTCAACAACCATAAACATAAAACAAAATATAAGTGCCTATAATGCATATAAATGTAAAAAACCATGAGTATACCACCAGTACATCAAACTAACCATAATATCTCCTCAGATACAGGATTCACGAAAAGTTGTAACTGTAGAAACAAGGCAAACTGTCCATTACAAGGAAATTGCCTTGTTAGTAACATAGTATATAAATGTAAAGTTAACACTAAGGACTCAATTTATTCATATATAGGAGCTACCTCTAACAAATTTAAGGTAAGATTTAATACCCACAAACATAGTTTAAAAATGCCGCACTAGCTAATACAACATCTCTAGCTGAAATAATAAATAGTTATAGAAAGAGGAATATAGAATATGACATGACCTGGAGTGTGCTCAAAAGGGCCACACCTTATCAAAATAGTAGAAATGAATGTAGATTATGTTCCCAAGAACTTTTTGAAATAATGAAATCTAAGGATATCCTATTAAATAAGCGACAGGAATTAATAATATCGTGTAATCATAAACTGAGAAAAACCTTTAAATATTATAAACCTAATTAATATACACTTTAGAAATTAATTTATAAATTATTTTTAATTTAGTTAACCTATAATTAATATTCTACCACTGATGAACTACATAATTCTGCTTTAAAAATTATAAACCTAATTAATATACACTTTTGAAATTAATATATAAACTATTTTTAATTTAGTTAACCTATAATTAATATTCTACTACTGATGAACTACATAATTTTGATTTCCTTCTTACAAATATCATTTCCTAAAACTGATACCATTAAGTAAACATATATAATGCTTTAACTTCAGGTTATGACTTTATGTACCTTGAAAACTATATATATTTACTATTTCTCACTAATAAATTTAATCTCCCCCCCCCCAATAATTATATGTATATATAAGTGTATATGTGTGTGTATATGTATGTGTATGTATGTATATATGCATGTATATATCTATGTGTATATATATATATATATATATATATATATATATATATGTGTATATATATGTATATGTATATATATATATGTGTGTATGTGTGTGTGTATGTGTATATATATGTATATATATGTATATATATAAGTGTATATATATATATATATATATATATATATATATATATATATATATATATATATATATATATTTGTGTGTATGTGTGTACATATGTATATATATACATGTATAAGTATATATATATATATATATTATTTTTATATTCTTTTAATTTCCCCTCATCTTTAACAGCACTTTTCAACTGCTTCTAACTCTTATTTATCATATCTATATGTATTTGTATAATTTTATCAATATAAATATACCCATCAATTAAATAAATTTATTTTCTTTTCATAGATGTATTTTTTTCACTAACATTCTTATCTTAAAACTTTAGTCACCTTAGATATTTGTATTGGCATTACTATTTTATAACAGCAACTGTTTGTATACCTTTTACTGACCACCTGACCTATTGTTACCCCTAAAATAAGCTTCAATTACTACTATTTTACCATTTGGCCAATTATTAACTTTCTATTGGTTAATTCTAAACCTCTTACCAAACAGACAGAATATATTAGATCTTTGTTGGTTTTATTCAATGAAAAAATAAAATTATTTCTGAGGTCAGCATAAGACCTATTTCTTCCCTAAAATAATCCTTCATTCATAATATTCTTTTCCATCCAAAACTGAAATCTACCTTCCTCTACCCATAATTTAAGGTTCTTCTACTACTATATTACTATCCTGACCCTCACTATCTCTCTATTGGTCAATTCAAAACCTGTTCCCAAACAGACCTATTGTATTGAATCTTTGTTTTTTTCAATAAACAAATATCATTATTTCTAAAGACAGCATATATATGTGTAGGTATGTATATTCCCTCTGATAGTTTGTATAAATATTGTACATAGATCTATAGAATATGCATACCAACTCTAACACATATATATCCTAGAAACGATCGTAAAATGATGAATTTTTTTAATATAAGGGACTGTTTCTTTGTTTATTCATTATTTTATTAATTTATATATATATATATATATATATATATATATATATATATAGGAGTATGTGTGAGTATATATGTGTGTACCTATGTGTATATAGATGTGAATATATATATTTTCCCCAGTATTTGAGTATGTTAAAATTCCGTATTCCACTTAGCATTTGATGAATCGCTTTTATCGATGTTTGTGTTTTCTGCTCCTCGTCTGAATATATGTATGTCAGCGTAACTGCCATTAGGAAAGTGGACATCTAGCCGTTTTAAGTATTCCATCACTCGTTGCAATATCACTGAAATGGACTTACCAATATGTATATTGTTAGTTCTTAAGTCACTAGGTAATAGAATATATAATAAATGGTAATCTAAGCATCTGTGGTATGCGATGCATCGATATTTATATACATAGTGCTCAAAGATAATCGATATTCAAAGAAGCTCAAAGATACAGCGTAACGTGCGGTTGACTACATTACGGTCTATGAATCTTCTAGTAGCAACAATGTCAACAGAATATGTATCGCATTAGACAGTTTTATTCAAATCCTAACTGTACTTAGTCACGTGTTCAGATTTGAGTAATGAAAATAAACTGAAATTTACTCCATTTAATCGCGAAGAGTTTGTGATCTCATTTCATTTGTAATCCTTTTCATTAACTCGACGTACAGGGCCTTTACTGATACATGACAAGAAATATATTAAACATGTTTTCAATTGTAATGTTAATCATTCTAGATTAATCTAACTTTATTTTAACACAATATATCCGATAAAAATGAAGCCGCATGTAAATATATATATTTATTTAATATGTACCCAAACATATCTAATGTTATACATAATATACCTCAAAAAGTATTTTAATGTAGTGGTATAGCTTTTTTAATATCTAACGGGCCAAAGGAATGTTATATTCTGACGCGCGAGACAGGTTAATTTAGATTATCGGAAATACGATCTTAGCTATATGTATTAAGGAAATAATATTCAGATACGAAGAATACATTCTGCATAGGAAAAAATTGTAAACCATAAATGATGTATGTGAAAGCAACATAACGACACTGGAGCCATTTCCACTATAAATAAAACGCTTAGCAAAGAGTTAATAGGTTTTATCTTGTTTGAATAAAAGTAAATAAGTCAAAGAAAATCTTCTTAGATACACTGCGATGAGAATAAAACGAATATTCTTCTTTGTTTGTCCGTGATGTAAAGAAAACCGTCTTCTTCCACACTCAGACTACGAAGAAAGAAATATCATACGAGCCATTTTTATTTCCTCTTTTATATACACAAGAAAGGAGAAAATAAGTAAATGCTGGCTTTTTGCTTGTAGTCTTACATTCAATTACTGCTATTTATATAGAGCAGTGAAAAGGAAATCTTGTTGGTGCTTAGATACACAGTGGAGCCTTTGATATTCCATTTGTAAATGCAAGATATATACTAACAGTCTCTTTTGATTGTGCTTTTTTTCAAAAACAGACTTATTCATGTGACAATAAAACAAAGAACAAAATATTCTTATTGTAATAGAGTGCTAGAAATTATCAAATTATGAAAATAATTCTTCACTGTTCAGTCTGATATAATGATGTAACAATCACCAACATATAAAGGGAAACGTCATAGAATATTAAATGGAAATTTACGCGCTAACCGGGATCATCTGCTCGAGGCCTGTCTCAGCCGAGCCCCCTCTGCCTACCCGCTGGCCTACCTGTCATATGGAGCCACGAGCATGCTCCTTGCTGCTGATACGGTAATACCCTCAACTACTGGGATCCAACAGGGCGACCCTTTGGACCCCTTCTGTTAGCCCTTGGTATTGACCACAAACCCGGAGTAACACGGCCCCTCTCAACGTTTGGTATCTGGATGGTGCTACGTTGGGTGGGCCCGTACGTACGGTCTGCCATGACCTTCAATCGGTGGTTCCTGCCCTAGCGGGAATTGGCCTCCAGGTCAACTCAGCCAGGTCGGAGGTGGTGAATGTCAGCCTCGATGCCGCGAGCATTGCAGCCTCCGTCTTGGACGTGCGGTCCATTCTCTGACTGGTTCAGGTGACCCCCAAAGAGGATCTCCTCATCCTCGGGTCACCGATCCACCCGCCGGCCATCCGCTCCACAATCAGGTCCAGGCTTCAACAGCTCCAGACTCTCACGAGCCGACTGGGCTTGATTGACGGCCACCCAGCTCTGTTTCTGCTGAGTAACTGCTTCGCCATTCCGAAGCTCCTCTATAAACTCCACAGCGCTCCGTGCTACACACAGACATTTCTTCTCGCTGACCTCGATATTTTATCAGAGCAGCAGCAGCCGATGAGATATACAACGTCAAGTTTGACGACATAGGGTGGCAACAGGCCACTTTAAATATCAGGTATGGCGGCCTTGGCTCTGGTCCCCGATCTCACTAGCTTTTCCGGCGTATCTTTCGTCGGTAACTTCGTGCCGCGTCCTCGTCAGCAGGGTTCTTCAAAACAGAACAGAACCCTCTGTATTTAGAGAATGTGAGGCCGCCTGTGAGACGTGGGACCGACTGGGACTTAGACTAGTAGATGTCCCTCCTCCTTCTCCCCCTATTGACGTCAAGTCCCCCCAACGCACCTGGGATGCCATCCAGTGCAGCCAGGCCTCCAACAGGCTCACGCGCAAGCTCGACCAGCACCGCATTGCTTGTTTTCGTGCGGCTTCCAAACCCCACAGTGTTGCATGGCTCCATACCCTGCCCTCCTTCTCCACTGGCACTCAACTAGCCAATCATAACCTGCGCATCGGCGTTTGCCAGAGGCTCGGCCTCCGGATCTTCAAGCCACACCAATGTCGCTGCGGTTCCACCGTAGACTCCTCGGCCTCCACCCGCTTTCCTGTTGCAGTATGCGACTGACCCAAGTTCTGCTGCACGTCGGGTTGAGGAGGACACTCTTCAAATACCGATCATTCTCCGACAGTTTTGCGGTCGTACCCCTGGCAGTGGATACTTCTGGTGCCCTCGGCTCCAGGGCTACCTACTTACTCACCACCATAGAGGTGGCCAGCCGCAGGTGTGAGCCCTGCGAGCTGGAGTGGCTTTTCTAGCGCGTCTCCCTTGCCGTACTCCGGGGAAACGCCTTCTCCATTATGTCCGCCTGGGCTGTGGTGGGCCCTATCGCGTACTGTACTAGTTGTTGTACAGATAATTATTCATCAATCGCCAACTACCAACGTTGTGTTTTCCAGACTCAAGAAAGTGATTTATGCAATTAATTTTGTTTTAACTCTTTCAAATCCTATAATTAAATTTAGTTTTATCTGTGGAATTGGGGATCAAATTAATTTACCTGCAGATTAAAATTGCCCTTGAACTTGCCCATGCTAATGTTTTCAGATGACATGCAGGAGCAATATGAATTAAATATACATGAAGCTTACGGACTTAAGAAGGTTACATTAGTTAGAACTGAATCTCTCTTGATGAATTTAAATTTGTGAGATATTGATGAGCCGCAAATAAATACGATCATCACAGAAGCCAGGCGTGTCAATTGTTTGTAGTAAATTAGGTGGGGCAATCGTTTTGGTAATTGTCTGTAGAATTCCTATAAGAAGTATAACCTAATTGAAATACACCATTACCTCATTTGTAGATATATAACATAATTAACACTTACAGCTTCTTCTTCTTCTTCTTCTTCTTCTTCTTCTTCTTCTTCTTCTTCTTCTTCTTCTTCTTCTTCTTCTTCTTCTTCCCCTCCTTCTTCTTCTTCTTCTTCTTCTTCTTCTTCTTCTTCTTCTTTTTCTTCTTCTTTTTCTTCTTCTTCTTCTTCTTCTTCTTCTTCTTCTTCTTCTTCTTCTTCTTCTTCTTCTTCTTCTTCTTCTTCTTCTTCTTCTTATTTTCTTCTTCTACTTCTTCTTCATCATCCACTTATTCGTGGATGAGGTGGTTGTGGCTGCCGATTCCTCAAGTACTTTTCCGGCGAGTTTAGTCAGAAGTAACCGTCACATGTAACCGTTCTGGCTGGGCTCTAAAGAAAACCAGAGAAGCTCATGGATGTTATCGTTCTAGCCATACTTTCCTGGGACATTCTAATCACATGTTCATGATATCAAAGATATTATATTTCAATTCGAAGCAACGCCTGTATCTGGAGCGACGTTGTGATCTCCGAGCTACGTACTCTATCGTGTAAGCTTATTCCAAAGGCCCTTGGGTGGACCTGATTCTGGCCGCGTGTAACGAAAAAAAATGTTTTTTTCTGTTCTTGGCTTGTAATCACTTTTTTGTGTTGCTTAGGTCCCACATAAAAAAAAAAGTGCTATTAAACAGTTAAAAGTTTGGGCTTGTAAAATTTCTAAGCTATTCACTAGAATTATTTGTATGCTGGATTTTACGTTGTATGTAAGTTTACTTTGCTTATGTTAAATGATTTGTTTAATATATGTTTAAGGTTAAATTAAAATTATAAAATAAAGAGTAATACCTAAAGAAAATTATAAAAGTGCAATAAAGAATAAAATTGTTAAAAAGTGGATTAAAGAGATTTATTGTTACTGTTTCTTCGCACCCTGAATAAAGAGTAAGTTGTGTTTCATCTCTAGGATGAAGAAGCGGAAATTGATCAAGGAGGAAGTGGAGGTGACAAGTCAGAGAAGTCGACACGAACCATTCTCAGGCTGTGACACTCTTAGGAATGGCCTCTGCTCCTGCTATGACGTGCCTGGACTGTTTGACTTTATTGGGGTGCCGTTTGTGCCCAAGGAGTGGCGGCTATTTATAGACAGCCCCACCACAAGTTTGAAGGCTGTCCTCCTCCACAATGGAAACAATTTCCCGACACTGCCCCTAGCTCATTGAGTCTGCCTGAAGAAAGATTACTACGGTGTGAAAGTCCTCTTGGAAGCTCTGCAATACAACCAGTACAATTGGGAAATCATTGGGGACTTCAAGATGGTGGCTTTCCTGCTTGGACTCCAAGGAGGCTTTATCAAATCCCAATGCTTCCTCTGCCTTTGGGACAGCAGAGCCACCCCTGACCACTACAAAAGAAAGAACTGGGAGCAGTGAACAGAATTTGTAGTTGGGACCCGGAACGTCATGTGGGAGCCACTGGTTGATCCCAGGATTGTGCTCATGCCGCCACTGCACATTAATTTGGGGTTGTAAAGCAGTTTGTGAAGGCTCTCAACCAAGAATCAGCCGCTTTTAATTACCTTCTTGAGTTCTTCCCCAAGTTATCTGAGGCCAAAATCAAAGGTGAAATTTTTGTTGGACCTCAGATAAAGAAGGTGTTTGAGTCTACCGAGTTCTCCAATAAGCTAAATAGGATTGAGAGAACAGCATGGAACTGTTTCAAGGCAGTTGTTAAGGGCTTCCTTGGCAACTATAGAGCTGAAAACTACCAGCAACTGGTGCAGGATCTGATAAAGCCTTTTGGCGCTATGGGAAGCAGGATGTCGCTTAAACTCCATATGCTGGATACTCACCTGGAAAAATCCAAGGACAATATGGGCGCCTACTCAGAAAAACAAGGCGAACTATTCCACCAAGATGTGAAAGAGATAGAGCGGAGGTGCCAGAGCCACTATAATGAAAATATTGCTGGGGGATAGTGCGGGAATGCGACCTAGACTACAACCGCAAATCCAGGAAATCCAGTCATTTCTGACGTGTATAGGTTACTTTATAAGTGTTATTTGTTTTTACTTGTTTGCTTTTGATAAGCTTGTGTAATAAAATAAATATATACTCTGTTGATTTAATTATATGAACTGATAAATTAAAAAGAAAATGTGTTTTTTCTTGATAAATATGAACAAACCCAAACTTCTGATTAAATAATAGTGTGTTTTTTTATAATAATGGGATATAACAAACCAGGAAATGGAAATGACACTTAGAACCGGGGATAAAAAAATATGTTACACGGTGTTATCAATCGTAATCTTTCGGGCATTACACAAGATTCATGACTATAAGTGCTGGCACGAATACCGAATTGAAGATAGATAATTTTTACTTTTACATCAATTCTTCTGATGACCGATTACTCAAGCTGGCGCCTTACTGCACCAAATCGTGCAATTCTGGCAATTAATTCAGACTCCTGTCTTCTATCACTCGTGAACATGCCCCAGATACTTGAACCTGCTTCTGCGGAAATCCACTCACATGTAGCGTGTAATGTACAGGTATCCTTCTGAGGACGAGTGTCTCAGTATTTGCAGTGCTGATGTTCATTCCTGCCGACTTGGCAAAATTCCTACATCTTTGCCAGACACGTACTATATAGATTTTACCGGAGAGGCTTAAGAAGTAAATCGCTCTATAATTTAAGCATATTCTCTAACCACTCTTTTTGAAAATTGGGTGTATCACGTCTGTTTGCCATTGCATCGGTGCCTTTCCAGTGATGTATGTCACCCGGTACACTCGAATCAGCGAGAGACTACTTTCTATATTTAAGGCTTCTAACATATCTGACTGAAGTTAACAAAGCTGCCTTGCCCAATTTGAGCTCTTTAATTGCTCTTTAATACATTTTGAACCTAGCGACAGCATTGCCAAATTGATTGATTGAATCTAGTAAATTCGGAAGGGCACATACGCCTCTAGAAAACATCAATGATTTTACCTCTTCGATACTGCAACCCCAAAATAAACGAAAAATATTGAAATCCTGTAAAACATCTTGTGTGGTATAAGTGAATTTCCAATTAGAAATATTAAAGCCTCATTTAGAGTAAAATGTTAAAACCGCTACTTCAGTTTCTTTTGAATACTCTTACTGAGATACTTCAACATCACTCTCAAATAATTACCTTCTCTATAGCAAATACTATATCTTCTTACGTTTACTAGCTGCATTGTGTCGTGTCAGATTGATTTAGTCATATACCACGGAATTGTCTTACTTTTTTCGTCAGTCATATACTTTCCAGCAGCAGTGAATTAGCGAATGTTCACTGGCACTCCTCATTAGAACATTGAACGGGTTGAATTGTCTACACGCTCATGCATTTCCTGAGATCATTAGTTTGGCATGTTAAAGAGGAATATACACCACATCTATTTTCCGGTCTAGGACGATCTTAAAAAAAAAAAAACAGGATATCCAATGAAAAGCATTCACGTACAATTTTAAATGGCCGTTGGCATTGCTCTTTTAATTTCTCTCATACTTATAGCATAACGTATTTTTGATAGTTTATGTGAACCATGTAGGTAACTTGAATCAGCAAGTGTTAAGACATATAATATTGTCAACATTAACATGCTTGAATAACATGGTGTACTCATATTATCACAAACATTACTTAATCGTATATGTTATAAAATGAATCTTTTATTGTTAAACTTTGGGAGGGTCATGCTGCAAATAAAAACACATGGACCTGTTCGGTTGCACTTCAATTTATTAAGAACATATTAAAAATCAGTTCGATACCCGGATGGGTATCGAACCAACCAACCAACCAACCAACCAACCAACCAACCAGAGTAGGTCCCAGAACGTGTGAGGAAAGAGCTTCGGTAAAATATGAACAATCATCCGCTTATCGCTCCAAACTACCCACCTGAAAAGTATAATAAATTGAAGTGAAAAACCAACATGTGCGTGTCTTTTTATTGGCAGCACGACCCTCCCAAAGTATAACAATATCTGTTTCGGCACAGATAAGACATCTTGCAAAACAAATATAAAAACAGAGTAATCTAGTTTTACAATAATACATAATTGTTTCTACTGTTGGCACAAAGCCAGCAACTACCCAGTGCATTATTGATACTTTATTTTATTGACCCCGTAAGAATGAAAAGCAAAGTAAGCCTCGGCGGGATTTGAACTCAGAATGGCAAGGACCGTAACTCTATGCGTCAAAGCATGGCGTCCGACCCTCTACCGATACTGCCAATCCACCGGCTTACAATAATACATAATGGTACAATTTCTTTTCGTACATGATGAATAATAATGTCTGTGACTTTCCGTACTTGCAATTGAATATGGCAGAAGGGAAACCTGGAAATCTGAAATGGAACGAAAAGTAATCTATCAGGAATGAATGTTTATACTTTTGGCACAAGGCCAGCAATTATTCCAGTACATTACTGGCACTTTATTTTATCGACCCCGTAAGGATGAATGGCAAAGTTAACCTTTGTGGGATTAACTTTGCCTTCCATCTTTAAATAGAACAGAATAATTGTTTCTACTTTAGGCACAAGGCCAGCAATTACCCAGTACATTACTGGTACTTTATTTTATCGACCCCGTAAGGATGAAAGGCAAAGTTAACAGAATAATGTCATTTTTTATTTTTCCTTAAATCCAAATATTCTAAAGTGAATAATGAAATTGTGTGGTTTGTATCTCAGTTAATAAGAACATTAGTCGACTTTTGTGATATGGAATTGATATTAAAGAAAAGATGATGGTCATCATTTACGTGTAGACAGTACATAATATGAACTCTCATTTCAACAGCTTTTTTAAGGAAGAAATGAAAGTGCTGTTTAGTTTTTCTCGCCGTGGACAGAAAACGTGATATCTAAACCTATTAGTAAATTCTTGCGATCAACTTCTCCGTATAGTCTTAGGTTCAAGACTCAAGGAATAATAACAGGAAACAATAAATCCCCAACATATAAATACTTACATAACGGTGCACATACGTTCGCACACAAATGTATATTGACATGCTCAAGGCATATTCAAACATTAAGGATAATTATTACTGTTGAAATAATCGATATATTACATTTAGATTAATCATGCTACATAACAATAAACTGTACCTTTGAAGATTTAATCATTTTATTCATATCAGCCTAAACATACAGCAATATTTGTGAACATATTTCACTTACAGGGAGTGCGAAGAATGTGTAAATAGGTCTACCAGATCATTTAGAATGGTATATGCAAAAAGTGTCATATCAATAAATATTTCACTTTGTTTCTTTTTTCGATGCTAAAGAACTAAGCTTCAAAGAAACAACCACCGCTACTACAGAGATCTCATTCCCATGGATGTAGTCCATCTCAAGATTAAAGATGTTTAAAGAAACAAAATACAACCGATGTTATAGAAAACCCAAAACTTAAATTAAGAAGTGATAAATGCATGTTTCATTGGAAGATACCGGGATTGAAACTTGTTTGCTGGCATGTTTCATTCAGAGCTTATAATGAAAATATCCAACCGATGCCGAATCGGTATATCATTTCATACTTTTCAGTGTCCACATATACATTTCCCACCATATTATGTGTTTATATGTTCAGCTATTTTTTATAAATTCTAGATCCCAAATCTATGTCACGCTCACCGAACGGGATTTACGAAACATGTTACGTCAATATGACAATATATGTTCTCTAAATTGCTAATAATACTTACTTTCATGGACACATAAACCATTTGACAAGTAGTTAGTGTAACGAGGCATTTTACTATGTTAGTTGATCATCGATTCAATAAACCCTGTAGAGATATTTCTCACTTTGGCACAAGCCACAGTGGAAATACTCAGTAACTGAATAATCTGAAAAGCTTCTGAGGTATAAAGTTAAATCAACTCGTCCAGAAGTTTACATCAAAAAGCAGATAAATAGTTAATTCATGTTTTATTGCGTTAATGCATTAGATAAACTGAATAGATTCGGGAATATATAAAACACAATTTTACTCACTGGAATATCAATACATAATATAGAGATAGGTAAATATAGAGATAGGTAAACAATACATAATATAGAGATAGGTAAATAATAACACCTAAATATGTATTCTAGTACATTAAATTTAATCCCATTCCATTAATATTGATATTGGAAACATAGATGCAGCTAAACAGCACAAAAAATAAGCATAACAAGAGAAGAATGTGTTAAGTTAGTTATAAATGTATTTATCTTATATTTTAGGATATTTCTAACAGCTAAACACCAAAACATGAATAATTTTGCAGTAATTTACAATCAGTTATTTTCTCATATACGTGCAGGATTCTTATAAAAGTACACCCCAAACCTTGCGCAACAGGATATGCATGCATACCGTACATATGAAGGCATTTTTACTTTTTCAATACAGAATACAACTTAGTTGATAGTTCTGAAATTATACAGTAAAAGTCGAAGTTTTAACAGGGAGATTTTCTGCAAAAACATCAGTGTTTCATAAAGGTCACTTAATTTAAATAGGTGAAATCTTAATGCAAATAGGTTATATAGTGATTTTATATTTCACCGATGTAAGCATCATCCGAATTGACTTAATATCGAGTATTTTATTAGTTCAAGGACGATGTAGACTAATTTTATTAGTCTACATCGATGTAGAACGATGTAGACTAATTTAATTAGTCTACATCGTTCCATACACATTAATTATGCTTTGACTGAAACTTACAGACAAAATCTATTATGTTCTCATCCTCAAAACTACTTTGTCTAATACAAGCTGTATATAAAAAAGTATAGCTTAAGAATGATCCATCTGCTACGTATAGCTTTATTATTTCCATCATATTCGAAAAATATATAACATATAACAGTGTGATATAAGAAAACTACAAACAATAAAATACAAAAGAAATCAGCTAACATATGGAGAATTGTGTGATAAACTGAAATAAAAGTAGTTTCTATCTTAATTTATGGTACCTATATATAGGTAAAATATAATACATTTATCTCAAGTGAAAGTAGTATATTTTTCGAAAGTAATTATGAGTCTAAATAATAAGGAATAAATAAATTCTAGAATAATTAAATCAACAGCAAATGGGAAAAGTCATAGAATGTATTTCAACAAATCACATCTTTTACAAAAATGCATATTTATCATATGAAATATATTGTCATGAATTACATTGCAAATCTGAGCTAGATAGATTTGGCAATGAAAACATATTACACATTTGATATTCTTTCGCTGACGTTTCTCGGATTTTTCACTACAAAATTTGAAATGTTAAAGTATCTGAGAGAGTATCAATTGAAATTTCTCTCTATTTGAAGACTATTTTACTTTCTTCTTCTTTCTGTCTGACTCTCTGTCTGAAAACAATATATATATATATATATATATATATATAATATAATTGTTTCTACTTTAGGCACACGACCAGCAATTACACAGTGCATTACTGGTACTTCATTTTATCGACCCCTTAAGGATGAAAGGTAAAGTCAACCTCGGCGGGATTTGAACTCAGATCGTAAAGGGACGTAACTCTGCTGGAAAGCATGGCGTCCGACCCTCTACCGATACTGCCAATCCACCGCCCTATATATATATAATATAATATCATATATATATTTCACAGAAAAACGAGAATTAGTGCTGCGGCCTACGGTATACAGAAGCTTTAAGCATCCAGAGATATAATATTGTCAATACTCTTATATGCCCAGTTCCTTGTTTGGCTGTTAATTTACTGAGGAACTGGAGTCTATTTATATATATATATATATATATATATATATATATATATATATATATATACATATATAAATAGACTCCAGTTCCTCAGTAAATTAACAGCCAAACAAGGAACTGGGCATATAAGAGTATTGACAATATTATACACCTAAACAACATATGTACTTGTCTATACCATACTAATTCAAACTGCCTGAAGAGGTCACAGCCAAAGATGGCTGTCACTGAAATATATATAGCAGTAATAAACGAAGCTAAATTTTAATCATTTGACTTTTATTTAACTTTATTTTACACTACTCCGGAGTAACCTAACCAAACTGCGCACTTCGTCGAGTGCTCCAGCCTGCAAACTGAGGTGTTGGTATACAACCAACATAAACTCAAAATCTCTCTCTCTCTCTCTCTCTCTCTCTCTCTCTCTATATATATATATATATATATATATATATATATATATATATATATATATAAATACATACACACATATATATATATATATATATATATATACAGTATATACTGTATATATATATATATATATAGTATATACTGATATACACTGATATATATATATATATATATATATATATATATATATATATATATATATATATATATATATATATATATATATATATATATATATATATATATGTATATATATACATATATATATATATATATATATATATATATATATATATATGTATACATATATATATAGTTTTGCGAGGTTTTTGATATAAAATCGTGTGTCGAAACAAATGGATGAATAAGAAAAAACTATAAGAAAGGAAAATAGAATATTCTCAAAAATACCCGGATAACATCAACAATATCCGTATGACTGATGTAAAACTACTGGAAGAATATACCAATGACCACACAGTAAATATCTATGGGAACACTTTAATCAGTGAACAAGAACAACAAATCCTGCTGCTACCACCAAAATTTGCCATCTACAAAAAGATTAACCCTATTGAGTGTAAAACGGAGCTGAAAAAGTGTTACACAAAAATACGTTGGAATGCAAAAAGTAAACAACAACAAAAACTATACGGACATCAACAACAATAATAACGATAGTAGTAATATAAACAATAGCTCTGAGTATAGAAATAACAGCTATAATAGTAATAGTCATAACAATAACAATAGCAGGAGAGTGAGAAATAGTATTAATGGTAATAATATTAACGATAGACAGAACAACAACAACCACAATAATAATAATAATAATAGAGACATTAACTACAGATACAGCAGCAGCCACCACAGTAGTAATAACGGTAACAATACGAATAACAACAACAACAACCACAGTGGTAATAATAGAAATAATACATGTAGCAACATTAATGATAGACACAACAAAATCAAGAGACATAATAAAAGTCACAACCACAATGGTAGAAATAACAGTAACAACAACAATAACCGTGAAGAAAACAACAATCACAGCAACAATAGATCTAGCAATCATAACAATAATAATAATGCTAATAATAGGAACAACAACAACCACCATAATAACAATAATAGCAACACACACAACTATGACGATAGATATAATGACAATCCCTTAGAGAAACTATTCTTCAACCCAGCTGACAAAACATATAAGATGGGTAATATCTATCCTACGAGGATACCCTTTAATAAAAGAGTTTGCATACCACAACAAATAGATGACGAGACAGAGGCACAGTTCATCATAGCTAGAAATAAGATTAGACAAATAGTAGACTGGTATACGAAGGGACAGAGCAGACCAGATGTCCAACAACTTAGGAGGAAACCTGTAGAAGGCTTGGTTAGCCTCAAGCAGCGCACAAGGGATGGTGAGGTAGTATGTCTACCCACGGATAAGTCTGGTAGGATGTCAATAGATAGTATGCCGAACTACATCAAGGCTATGCAACCCCACATCACCAACACGAGCGAAATTGCACACTAAATACATGATGGGAGAGAGAAAATCCTCAACGGTCACATGATGATGTGGACCGACATCCTAAAACCAAGCAGACGCACTGCCAACAACTTCCAGGCGTCTAACAATGGCATACCACCCTTGTATGGGCTCCACAAAGAGTACAAGACAGTCGACGATCCGACAACAGGTCCACCAACAAGATTCGTATGCGGAGCAAATATAGCTAGCAACTACAGGATCTCCTACTTCCTCTCTATGGTTATACACCCCATAATCAAAATGTCCCCATATGTATGTGACAGTACAGAGGACCTCCTCAGCAGAATCAGTGAGTGCAACAAAAACAGGAACCTATCCAACTGCATAATAGGCAACATGGATGTGGTATCACTGTACCCATCCATTAACATTGATTTTGCTGTGGAAAAATGTGTGGAGATGATCATTGAGAGTGAGGTGGAGTTCTGCGACGTCGACACAGACGAACTGGGTCCCCTACTTAGACTTACCTACGACACTGACTACCTACACAGCTATGAACTTACGTTTCTGCCCCAGTAGACCCATAAGAGGTAGACCCCCCCACCATAACCGTAATGACTAAAAAGACTCCCATGGGAAGGTGGATTGGGTGGACCAAAGCTATACAGACCCCCCAAAACAATGATCAGGTAAGAAAAATGGTCGCACATACAATAGGGGCTAGTATCAAAACTACCATAAAGGGCCACATATTCAAGTTCAACGATAAGATCTACACCCAAAATGAGGGAGCAGCCATTGGCGTCAGCATCGCTGGTGACGTTGCCAACCTTTTTATGGTTTGGTGGGAAACGAGACTTAAAGATCTCCTTAATGAGAGCTCCATAGACCTCATCATGTACTCTCGTTACGTAGACGATATCAATATAGTTATAAGAACATCCCCACAAAAGAGCAATAAAAAGTTTGATTTAGAACGTAGCACAATGTAAAGCATCCAGCAGATAGCTAATTCCATACACCAGAGTATAACTGTAACTATCGACTACCCTTCCAAAGACCCTAAAAACAGACTACCTGTATTAGACACGGAACTTTGGATTAACACTATAGACGAGACAGCCCAAATTCTCCACTCACACTATGCTAAACCCATGGCCTCCAAATACCTGATACTCAAAAACTCAGCAATGTCCAATAGTGGTAATTTTAATATTCTGATCGCAGACGTGGTACGAGTGATGAAGAACGTGTCCCGCAGGTGCGACCCAACAGAAATGGAAATACACATCCAACACTTCATCAACCGCACGCAGTTCTCTGGCTACAACCAAAGAGACAGAATCAGAGTATACAAAAGAGCCATGGAGAAGTATAAGACCCTCATAGAACTGGACATGAAAGGGATTTGCCCATTATACAGGAGCAAATCTGGGAATAGCTTAGATAGGGCTAGACATAATATGGGGAAAGGCACCTCATGGTACGACAACCAGAGATACCAGAGTGTCATGTTTGTGGACGCTACCCCTGGAGGGAAATTAGCTAACCATTGTAGAAAGGCCCTGAGAAAGATCCATTTAAAGATTAAGGTGGTAGAAAAGCCAGGAACCACCATAAAATCCCTGATCTGCAAAACCTACCCGTTTAAGAAAACCCACTGTACTAATAGGAAATGTATCTCATGTAGGTAAATCCTTAGGATAAACTAGAAAACTAGAAACGTAGTCTATAGCATAAGATGTACAGAGGGTACTTTCAGAAACATGACAACAACATACATAAGCGAGACAGCTCGTAGCATAGGTGAAAGGATAGACCAACACTGGAGGGAACTAAAGGGACGAAAAAAACGGCTCAGTACTATACGGACATGCCAGACAACAACACGACGGTAACATAGACAACATAGAAATTAGAATAATATGTAAACATAGAAATGACCCAACAGATAGGCAAATCAGAGATGCCAGTGTAATAGAACTTAGAAGGCCAAGGCTAAACAGAAAAAAATGAATGGAATAACAACAACACCCAAACAAACAACACTGACCTAAGAGAAGTATAAATAAATAAATAGATAAATAAATAAATAAATACATACACAAGCACAAGAACAGGAAACACATATAAACACACACTAGTAAAGATAGAATACATTAACTCATACACGGTCACCCAATCACGAACACACATCAAACAAAACACTATACACACGCAAACGTATGCGCAAAGAAGACACAATAAAATAAACAAATAAATAAATATATAAACAGACTAAATAACGATGACGTAGAAAATACAATGCAACGGGAAGAAACAATAGCACCACTGACGATGTTGCAGATGTGCAACGAAAGAACTTTGATAAACTATATATATGTGTTTGTGTCTATATTGTATCTGTATTATTTTTGACCGTTGGTCAGTCAATGGCAACATTGAGGACCGAATAAGTTAAATTACCGATATAAAAGACACAGAAGCGAGAAGCGAAAACCAACAAAACAGTGAGGTGTGTTCTGTTATTAATTCTGGCAATAATTTTACACAAATATGACCCTCCCCAAGTATAACCATAACCTGCTGAGCCAGGGAGCATCTGCTGGGCGAGAGTCTGTCACATGACATATATGTATACATATATATATATATATATATATATATATATATATATATATATATATATATATATATATATATATATATATATATATATATATATAGAGAGAGAGAGAGAGAGAGAGAGTCTGTGTGTGTGTAGAAAATGAGGTTTGCTTTCCAAAATTAAGGGAAACGAGGTGTCCTACACGAGTGAAAGTATAAGGAAAAAGATGGAATCGAAAATGCAACTGGAAACTTTTAAAGAATATTTATTTGGTTCCTTTACCGGTTTCGCAGTTCTGATCCCCTATAATCAAGTATATATGTATATGTATAGGCGGCGATTTCGGTGAGTGTTTAGAACGTCGGATAGAATGGTGTATGGTATTCGTTCTGTATCTCTACTCTCTGAGTTCAAATCCCGCCGAGGTCAACTTTGCCTTTCGTCTGTTCGAGCTCCATAAAAAAGTAACAGTCTAGTAACGGGGTTGATTCTTTCTCTATATCTTTCTCATTTCCTCTCTCTCACTTTCTGTATTTCTCTGGAAGAAATTTGCTATCATAAGGCCTGGAGAGGGATGGTCTCCGCCAAGCTTCAAATGTCGTATGTCAATAGGGTGCCCCTACAACTCCCCCAAGAGTTAGGGGAACATCCCATACCATATCATACCATATATATATATATATATATATATATATACGTACATTACATTTATATATACATAAGTCATTGTGTATTTGTGTTTTAGGTATACCTTTATATCTGATATCTCTTGCCTGCATTGAACATAAAAATAAAGTGTGAACTTAAAGACAAATAACTCCAATATATACATGTATCCAAACCCCCGATACTTGGGGGCGGATTCGCTTTGATAATTATGGAATGCCTGTTTTTCGCGATAGGAAGCATCTCCTTCCACCCAAAATGTAACTGGTAGAGCTGGGCGTGACCAGCGGAGAAGAGCGTGTCTCCAAGTTGTGACTGCCAATGCCCCTACAGTAACAGTCCGGTCTGATTTCTTCAGAGTCTATTCTAGAAGCCCATTGTTCTTTAATGTTACTAGGTGCCTGGAACGGTGTTTTGGATCAACACTGGAACTGTTTGAGACTAGCAGATAGGCGATGAAGGTGCAAAAGCCTTGGGGACCAGCTCGGACTTTTCAAATAAGCTTAGAGTTAGAGACTAGATTTCCCAAATGTGCCAAGGTGCACAAAGGGTAACAACATGATTTCATCTATATCGTATCTAGATAGAGTATTCTATTGGGAATGCATATACCTAGTATTGGTTGTTTATAATTCAATGTAGTCGACAACACGGATGTGTGATCTGTGTTATCGATCTAAATAGGCCTCATAAACAATTAACCGGTAATTCCATCTCCTGCTTATGAAAAAAACAATTATGCGAGCATACACATAAAGGCAATCACACGCATATATACAAGCACCCCCGATATATATATATATATATATATATATATATATATATATATATATTTCGTTTCTGAATTTGTTTAGCAAGATTCTTTATCTAAAATCGTGTGTTGAAACCGATATTGTTATACTTTGGGAGGGTCATGTTGCCAATAAGTTGCTTTCACTTCAATTTATTATATATTTATAAATTTATAAATTTACAAATCTACAAACTTATAAATTTCTGGTTGGTTGGTTGGTTCCACAACCAGATAGTTGTTTATATATAGTCATACTCCTTTCGTCACACACTCTGTGACCTCTTCAGTGACTGGGGATTCCTTCTTTGTTTCTGTGCCTTTCCTTTCTTCTATCCTACGCTATTTTGTTTCTGTGTGTGTGTTGTGTGCTCAGTTTGCGAATGCGCCACATCCGGGTGTCTGTGTGTGTTTGTGTTCATTTATCTATTTGTTTATTTATTTATTTATTTATTGTTGGTTGGTTGTTTGTTTTATGTGTGTGTGTGTTTTCATTTTGTCCTTAATTGTAAGTTGTGATGTTGCTGTTCCACTCATATTTTCTATTTAATTTTGGTTGTAATTCTGTTATGCTTACTGCCTCTGTAATTTGCCTAAACATTGCATCTTTTCTGTGTGTGGATTCTATTTTTATTTCTATGTTCTCTAATCTACCCCTGTGTTCTATCTTAGCATGTTGGTAGAGCACAGATGAATATTTATTATCTTGAAGGTCTCGCCAGTGTTCATTTATTCGTTCCCCTATACTACGAGCTGTCTCACCTATGTACACTATATTTTTGTTTCTACATTGTCCTTCAGTACATCTTATGCTATACACTACATTTCTAGTTTTACAGTTAATATGGGGGCTTATTTTACAGGTTATACATTTCTTAACTATACATGAGGGTCTTTGGAACGGGTATGTCTTGCTAATAAGTGTTTTTACGGAGGTACCTGGTCTTTCTACTATCTTAATATTGAGTTTATGTTTATTTAGGGCCCTTCTAAATTTGTAGGCTAGTTCGCTTCTAGGGGTTCTATTGATGAACATTACACTCTGGTATTTATTGCTATCATACCATGATTTATTCTATTGGCCTTGTTCTTTGTTCTTTCTATTCTATTCCAAAATTTGCTCCTATACAAGGGGCAGGTCCCATTTATGTCATTATTTACAATTTTTTTCCCATTTGGTTCTGGCTCCTCTATACACTCTGATTCTATCTCTCTGATTGTAGCCAGAGAACTGCATACGGTGGAGGGAGTGTTGTATGTGTCTCTCTAGTTCTTCGGGGTTGCACATGCGGGACACATTTCTCATCACCCGTACCAAATCCGCAATCAGTATGTTGATTTTGGTATGGTCCGAAATGGCCGAGTTTTGGTGGATCAGATGTTTGGAAGTCATGGGTTTGGCATAATGGGAATGGAGGATTTGTTTTTGGTTGTTAATGGTATCTAACCAGAGCTCTGTGTCTAGTACAGGTAATCGATGGTTGGGGTGTCTACTTGGGTAGTCTATAGTAACTCTAATGCTCTGGTGGATGGAGTTTGCTATTTGCTGGATGCTTTCCATTGTGTTTTTCTCTAGTTCCTGACTGTTCTTTAGTGGGGGTGTCTTAACTACGATGTTTATATCATCTACGTAGCGGGAGTACATTATCAGGGTTAAGCTGTCTTCTAATTGTTCTTTAAGTTTTTGTTTAAGTCTACTGTCCCACCATACCATGAATAAGTTAGCTATGTCGCTTGCAATACTAACACCAATGGCTGCTCCTTCCTCTTGGGCATATGTTTTACCATTAAATTTGAACATATGTTCCTTAAGGATTAATTTTATGCTGGCCCCTACCGCATGTGCAATCATTTTCTTCAGTTCATCGTGGTTTTCGGGTGTCCGTATGGCTCTGTTCCACCCGTTCCATCTATCTGTGTGGGTTTTCTTGGCCATTGAGGTAATGGTAGGTGGTCTGCCTCTTGCTGGTCTTGTAGGGCACAGGTTGCTAAGGTCATAAGTGTCTAGGTAACTATTAGTATGGGTAAGCTTAAGTAGAAGTCCCAGCTCACTGGTATCAATCCCACGGAACTCAACCTTCCTCTCGCTGATCATTTCTCCGCATTTCTGCACAGCAAAATCCACGTCAATAGATGGATACAGGGACACAACGTCCATACTGCCTATTATGCAGTTTGTTAGGTCCCCAGATCGGTTACCCGCGCCGATTCTGCTGAGGAGGTCCTCCGTGCTGTCACATACATCTGGGGACATCTCAATGATGGGGCGTATGATCAGGGAGAGGAAGCAGGACAGTCTGTAGTTACTAGCAATTTTAGCTCCACAGACTGGCCGTGTTGGTGGTCCCGCGACATGGTCACAGCCCGTTTTATGGTCTTTTCGAAGCCCATATAACGCCGGCACGTCATTGTTCCAGGCCTGGAAGTTGTTGGCAGTCCTTTTGTTGGGCTGCATTATATTCATCCACATCACCATATGGGCATTGATGGCTTTTTCTCTATCCTCATGCTCCTGTCGTGTTACCTCTCTTGTGTTAGTGATGTGGGGTTGCATTGCCTGGATGTAGTTTGGCAGGCTGTCAACCGACATTCTGCCAGACTTGTCTGTTGGAAAGCATGCTATCTCTCCATTACGCGAGCGCTGCATGAGCTTACGCAAGCCATTTGCAGATTTTTCTCCCAGCTGCTTGGCCTGTATTCTATTATGCTTCTTGCTATACTGTTCTATAATATTTCTAAGTTCGGATTTAGCTATACTAAATTGTGCTTCTGTTTGTTCATCGACCTGCGACGGCAACTGCGTGCGTGTGTGTTGTTGTTGTTGATGTGTGCTGTTCTTGACGTGTGTTGTTGTTGTCTCCGTGTGTGTTATCGTTGTTGTGTGTGTTGTTATTGTTGTTTGTGTCTGCGTGTCTGTTGTTGTTGTATCTGGGTATGTTGCTATTGTTGTTGTTGTTGATGTGTGTGTTGTTGTTATTGTTGTTTGTGTCTGTGTGTCTGTTGTTGTTGGGATGTGTGTTGTATATGTGTGTGCGTATATTGTTGCTTTTGTTTTTGATGCTCCAGCGTAGTTTTGTAAATGATTTTTCTATTTCTGACAGACAACTAATCATATTTACCTTCTTGAATGTCGCAAATTTGGGTGGCAGACATAACACAGACATTTCATCATTATCTATTTTCGTGTTCCCATAAATGTTGGTGTTTTTGTTGTTGAACTCTTCTGATAATGAGGTGTCGGCCATGTTGATACCGTCAATTTTGTCGGGATATCTATTGGTATACTCTATAGTATCCTGATTTAGCTTTGCCTGTTTAAGCCACTTTAGTTTCCTGTTAAAGTGCGTATCACATTCTTGAGTAATGTACTGTTCTTCGGGGTGTATAAGGCTTATAAATATTAGTTTTTCTGTTGGTGTGGTGATTTTAGCTATTTCTTGTATTAGGTTACGCTTTTGTTTTTCTTGATGACTTAATTCTCTATAGATCTTCTTTTTTATGTTTAGAATTAAAGTTCGTTTTAGCCTATCTGCTTGTTTTTTGGTGAGTTGTAATCTTCTAACGTCGGTATTGATGGTGTTGCTGTAGATTCTGGAAGTGGCGCACAGCTTTATGAAGTGTAGTTGTCGAGAGTTATGGTTTTTCGTAGACAACAGAACATGGTGGTTTTCAGTATCTTGTTAGCCTGGCTAAGGCTTACGATATTTCGTTTCTGAATTTGTTTAGCAAGATTCTTTATCTGAAATC
>OZ024742.1:157447425-157452425 GCA_964016885.1 Eledone cirrhosa | reverse complement strand
TATACACTATTTGTTATTAATGTTGTGAAAACTAAACCCCCATGATTCGATCTAACAATCCCAACTTTTAGAACAGGCCACCTAAAACCTTTAAATACCGAATCTACAACTTCACATAATACCACATAAAACCCATATATCTCTATGCACCCGCCCTATCATTCTCAGAAAGTTGATACAACGAAAATACTTATCTATCAAAGTATAACTCAATCTCCAGTTTATTTCTAGTGTCTTTTTAGACCTACATCACACGTATATACCTCATAAATTACTCCTAAATCCTGACTCCAGGTACATTTTATCAGTTATCTCTTCACTACCTTAGTACTAAATCTAATGTAGCATATAGCAGTTTTCACATGTCAATGTTCATACATCTGTATTATATCAGTTCGTTTAATATGCTAGATTTAGCATTATACTATATTTCTTACTTATATTGATGTTATTATTCTAACTATTCAGTATCTAATTATTTTATTATTGATATTATTCTTCTGGTTTAATACCACTCCTCTATAAAAGCCATGCCTGGAGTATCTTCCTCACTTTCGCACGCTCTGATGAAACGACTGGTTATAAACAAAGTATTGGAGTTCGATTGGCCCATCATCAAGCGAGTAGCGAAATCTAGACCTACCATATCAAAGAAACAATGGTCAGCAATGTGAATAAAGCCCTTATTGTATAGCCAGCCATGTCACTCTTCTTTCTTTTATTATTATTACTCCAAGTAATTGCTGGCCGTGTGCCTAAAGTAGAAACACTTATTATTACTCCAAGTATAAACTACATAGATATCACCGCGTACTCGCAGCATCACTATGGGACCGTCTTGTTGAGTCAAACTAAGCCATATGTTAATACCATCCACAACACGGAGTACTCTAACTGGACTACATCTAAGTGGACTACCTATAACGATAACCTGTTATCCCGTATATATATATATATATATATATATATATATATAGAGAGAGAGAGAGAGAGAGAGAGAGAGAGAAAATTGAGGTTGGTAATGGCACATGGAATATATAAGAGACAGAATACTTTTTTGTGAAAAAACATAATTTTATAAGGTAAGGAAATAATAAAGGGTATAAAAAATGACCGGTTTCGATGGGTCTGCAAAAGCCATCTTTTCAAATGTTGATTAATATTAAGAAAAATTAATAATACGAAGAGTTAAAATTTGAGATTTGAAAATTCAAGTATAAAATTCATTGTGGGATTTCATAGCAGTTTTCATCTAGGTAGCAACAACAGGTTGACTGCTGTGTCCCTTTCTGGTAGTGAATGAGAAGTTATTTGGGGTGTGGGTTATTTTATAAAGGTCAGATTTAGCAATCGCCAACTGGCCAGCTGCTGGTCAGTCAGGGGGTGGAAGCAATATACATACATATATCTTCCTGTGGTGGGTAGGAGAGTGGAGCGTGATAGATAGGGATTTAGTGCACTTACACCTATATATACACACATACATTCATCCACACATACATACATATACATATACATATACATATATAGATATATATATATATACATATACACACATACATACACACACACATACATATACATACACACATACACATACACACACATATATACACATACATACACATATATATATATATATATACACACACACACATATATATACATACACATACATTCAGATACACACATGCATACACACACACACACACACATATATATATACCCCCCCCCCCCACACACATACATACACACACACACACCTATATATATATACATACACACATACAAACATACACACACACACACATATACACATACATACACCCACACACAGAGAAATGGCCTCCAAATATATATATATATATATATATACATACAGACACATATATTTTTTCCATAATATAAGAAGTTGGGACAGTGAAATTAAAATACAAGTCATTCTGATCACATTGAGTTCTTCATGTAGATTGGGCCCCGCAACCGACAGTGGTGAATTTTGTGTGCGCATATATATATAGATATATGTGTGTGCACGTGCAGGGTTTAACATGGATGTGTTGGTCACACAAAGGCATGGTCTGTCAACGAATAAACCTGATTCTACAGAATTGGTCTCTGGTCTTTAATAGTAGTGATTCCGTGCGTATGTGTGTTTATATTTTATGACAATTCTATTGGGGTGACAACCCGTTTAGTTTTGGTTTAAATTTGTTAAGGAATAGATTTTCTTTGTTTATTCTTTGTTGCTGTGTGAACGAATCTGAGCACTTGTAGAAGGGGAAGATTTTAAAGTTGGGTAGTGTCATTCCTGTGCAGTTCGCAATATGGCTGCTCAAGGGGATTTTTCTTGTGTTAGCGTCCCGGATTTGTTGGCGGTGGATGGTCATTCTTTTGCGTAATGAAGTGCCCGTCTGTCCTATGTAGTTGTGTTTGCACCCACCGCAAGTTATTGCGTAAATCAAGTTCTCCGAGTTGCAGGTGAAATTGTTTTTTACTGTAAATGTTTGGCCATCTTTGAATGTAAATGTTTGTCCTTCAGTGAGGTAGAGGCACGTTCCACAGTTTGTTCTACCACATTTGGTAACTGTAGGGTTGAGGATTGGTTTGGGTATATTTGGTCCAGTGAGAATGCGTTTAAGTGATTTGGGTTGTCTTTTACTTTTAAGGATCTTGTGTGTTTCAAGAATAGATTTCATTTTTACATCTTTAAGTAGGATGGGGAGGTTTTTGTGTAGGTGATCAAACATTTCGGTATTTCTGGGGTTGAAAGTGGATACATATGGCAGGGTGTTGAGTGTGGTTTTCTGTTTTGGATTGTTAAGTTGATGGGGATTTAGGTGTTTTGCCCTGTCTATTCCATTGTTGATTATTTCAAGTGGAAAGGCTCTTAAGATAAGGGTGTCTTTTAGTTCCTTTAGTCTTTGCTCCCGTTTAGGTGGATCTGATACTATGGTACATATACGTTTGGCCAAATTGTAAGGAATGTTAAGTTTTGTATGTTTTGGGTGACTTGATGTGAAAAAGTGGTATTGCTTGGAATCTGTGGGTTTATAGAATATATCTGTATCTAATTTCCCGTCTATTACAGAGATGAGAATATCCAAGAAGGCTAATTCCTTAGGGTTGGATTCCATTGTGAATTGTATGTTATTATCTATGTTGTTTATCATGTTTTTAAACGTAGTAAGTGAGTTCATGTCTTCTTGCCATAGGATAAAGCAGTCGTCTAGATATCTTTTCCAATTGGCTTTGAGGTGTGTGTGGAAAGAGTCTCCAAATAAGAGAAGGGACTGACTGTATATTTGTTGTTCATGGAATCCCATGACTAGGTTGGCATATGTGGGTGCTACTTTCGTGCCCATTGCCGTACCTGATACTTGTCTGTATGTTGAACCATTGAATGTGTACCACAGAAATAACGCACCCAGACCACATGAACCAACAACAGAACCCTTGCTCATCAACAACCACAACACATACCACCCCCACCATCACATTCACCCTCATGAAACAACAAGCTACAGACCCACACGCAACAGACCAACAAAATATAATCACACACAAAACTACATTCCTTTTTTAGGGAAAAGCCTGAAATACCAGGATACTCGATGCCCCCCCCCCCACCCCCTCAGGAGAAACCAAAAATAATCAACCTCTCAAAGAAACCTCTAACCAACACACAAATCAACATTTTAAGTAAGGGCCTGAAATTTACACCTACACCACGTAAACCAAACTTCCCCGAAATGAAGGATGACATCATGGAATACTGCCGAAAGCTGCGACTAACGGAATTCTTCCACAACGACACCAACACTGAAGACGAATCACTGGTTAGAAATAAAAGCAATTTCTGCCCACAAAAGGGAAGAAATAAAGCACTGGACACGTACTGCGAACACATCACCAACTTTCCCTATGAATAAATTACAAATAAACACACGAAATCAAACCTATCTACACACGAATGGGAAGAATTATTCACACTTAGAAACAACCCTGAGATAACTATAAAAGAAGCCGATAAAGGCAGTACTGTTGTCATTATGAATACGGACTACTATAGGACCCTCGCACTTAACATTTTAGAAAACAACACATACTATGAAAAAACAGAAAACTACAAACACACCAAAACAATGGGGAACCTTTTGATCTTACTGAATAAATACCGCAACAGCTTAACCACAAAAGAGTTTAACTATATAAGCCACTTCAAATGCAATACAAGCTCTTTTTACGGCTTACCGAAACTCCACAAATGTAAACCCATAAACGATGCATGTGACACCTCAACCAACAATTACATTGAACTAACACCACCTGAAGACCTAAAACTCAGGCCAATTATAGCAGGCCCTACATGTGAAACCCACAGACTTAGCAACTTTCTGGACATCCTACTGAAACCCTTTCTACAACATATACAGAGCTACATACGAGATGACCTTGACATGCTGAAACACCTCCCTAAAACAGTAAGTGCAAATACAATTCTTGTCTCCTTTGACGTAATAAACCTCTACACAAACATACCTCACAACTATGGAATAACAGCAGTCCAATACTGGCTTAACACACACCCATCAGAAATACCGACACGCATCAACACAGATTTTATCACTGACGGACTCCGCTTTATCCTACAAAATAACTACTTCACATTCAATGGTTCAACATACAGACAAGTATCAGGTACGGCAATGGGCACGAAAGTAGCACCCACATATGCCAACCTAGTCATGGGATTCCATGAACAACAAATATACAGTCAGTCCCTTCTCTTATTTGGAGACTCTTTCCACACACACCTCAAAGCCAATTGGAAAAGATATCTAGACGAGTGCTTTATCCTATGGCAAGAAGACATGAACTCACTTACTACGTTTAAAAACATGATAAACAACATACATAATAACATACAATTCAAAATGGAATCCAACCCTAAGGAATTAGTCTTCTTGGATATTCTCATCTCTGTAATAGACGGGAAA
>OZ024742.1:157422425-157442425 GCA_964016885.1 Eledone cirrhosa | reverse complement strand
TTACTGTAGAAGTAGGTCAGGGTTTTCAATATCTCACGTCAGATATTTACTATCTAATTTCATTATCTTTTGAGGGAAATAAAGTATGTATTTGAAAGTATCTGTCAAAGGGAAAGAGAAGGCAAAATGATGTAATTGGTAATGTTTGATTTCACGAAAAGATACCCAGTATCCGAAAACATCATGACTACGCTGCTCTTGGTTAACTTAAACATTATATCATACGCAGTAAAAGGATTTCAGGATAAACAATATTATAGGCATTTGTTTCAAACATGAACATTTCTTCTCAGGCTTTTTTTACGAACGTCTATATAAAATGATTGGATATGCCTGTATATCTACTGCCACAGGAAGCTAATTAAATGCACTCATTGACTGTAATGATACTTAAGTTACGTGTGAAAACGTAATTACCTTAAATATATACCTTTACCTTATTCATTAATGACATTTTAATAATGTAATAATTAAACACGCAAATATCTGTGTGTGAACGTTGTGTGTGTACGGTTGCCCAGCAGAAATGTTTAAAATCTTAATTGCAACTAACGAAACAATGTTTTAATTCTCCCAGTAAATCTCGGATATTTAATGCATTTAAATGAATAGTATATTCCTAGAATCATTTTAAAAATAATACATCGCTATATCCTCCTTCAACAGTTACCTTCCTATATAGATATTAACTTTCTTCAAAACCCCGCATACTCTCTAGTAAGGCATGATACAGGCTCTCGCCGAAGATATCTCTAAGAAAAGCACAATTTTGTCACTGATTTATTAAGTACGTCCACTCAATCAACAATGAGATAGACCTCAGTCGTAAGTATTCACGTCACAATAATTATTTGAGTGTGTAGGTAGAAATTCGAACTTCGACAAAACTTCCTCCAATTATACACTACCCTCAAACAAACAGGAGAGTAATTAGTATCTTTACTTAAGTTTTGTCCCATATCTCCTGATAGAATCATATAGGTGCCGTAAGGTTATATAGCAGATATTCAGTACTTTTACACGCCGTAAGTAATCTTCCCTCGGCATTGAAGATATAAGATCTTTTCAGAAGAGAGAGATATCGGGAGAGTGAGCAAACGAAGTAGATAGACAGATAGAATGATAGATAGATTGATGGATACAAAGAAAGTGAGAAAGAGAGAACGAGAGAGAGAAAGAGAGAGAGGGGAAAAATAGTAGGAGAGAGAGAGAGAGAGAGAGAGAGAGAGAGAGAGAGAGAGAGAGAGAGAGAGAGAGAAATTAATTTTAGTATTGAACTGGTCCTTTACTTATCGAACTACAATAGATTGCAGGTGACGTTGACCTCGGCAATTCTGTACTGAAAAAGCAGATAGCTTGTGAGAATCATTGTATCCGATCCCTCCCTTTTCACCACGTAAAAGTCATATACGTAGTTACTGTTAGAATTAGGAGTCAGAATTCCTCAAAATATCACCGTAATCTTTTAACCGAGAAAGTATACACAGAAATGTGTAATCAACTCCGCGAATAGATTTTTTTTTAATCATTGTAACATTTCAAATAGGCTCAATCATTGGCTAAACAATCTAAATTATAATGTTTTTCACATCTTTCTGTCTGTCAAAATATGACACTGTGGCGCTGTTTCAAACTTGTTTTAATTATTAGAAAATAGTTGACATTTTTCAAAAATGCAGATCGCTATATCTGCCAGTTATAACAATATCCTTCTGCCTGTCATACTCTATATCTTTATCATTATCTATTTTTTCCTTCAGTATTTCTGAAGCAATTACGGCATATCAATAAGAAAATCGATCATATTATATTGTAAACGTAAATACACACATATACACATACACTCATACACACATAGAGATACACACACACAGTCACACAGGCACGCATATAGGCTGACACACACACACACACACACACACACACACACACACACACACACACACACACACACACACACACACACACACACTCGCACACACACACACACACACACACATATATATATATGTATGCGTGTGTCTGTTTCTCTCTTACTGCTTCCCCCTCTCTCTGTTTCTCTCACCTTCTTTCGCCCGCTCTGTCAGTTACACTTTCTCTCGACTGGCCTCTTCCTCGCACTTCCACTCACTCACTCTCTGCTTCTCCGCTTCTCACGTCCCCCCGTTTGGCCTGAAGTGGAGTCCTTTCTTGCTCACACCTCACTCGCGTCGGACGGTCTGCTGTCTCTCGCTCATGAAATCTTCACACGTTAAGCTGATCGGACTCCCATGTGCTTGTTTTTTCCTATCTTTGCGTTGCTATCCTTCTATGTTTGTTTACCTGTCTCGCTCACTTTACGCGATTTACTTGTCCCAATAGTTATATTTAGCTATTGCTCGCACCAACTGGAGGTATATGATTTTTAAAGCGATGAAATACCAATGAAGGTTGGAAAATCACTGAGGAAGGAGTATTTTTATTATATATATATATATATATATATGTGTGCAGGCGCGTGGCTGTATGGTTAGAGAATTGGATTCATGAGATTGTGATTTTGATTCCAGGACTATTCGACGCGTTATGTCCTTGAGCTCTCTCTACCTGGATTTGAGACCGACAGATAGTATTAGAAGTTGGAAAGACCAATGGAAACATTATTTCCTCGGTCAGATTTGACGTGATGAACCCCCACTCATTAAGTGAATGAGGTGTGGTGACTTGTCGACAAATATATATTTCTACTATATAATTGACATTTTCTGTCCGTCTGTGTATCTGTGTATCTGTGTATCTGTGTATAACCAGTTGGCTCATACACCAGTGATCCGATCATGATGAAACTTTACACACATGTTAAGCTAATATTCAGAAATCGAACTGGCTAATTGGATTTCAATAAAAATCAACCATGGAACACCTGGGAAATTTTACAGTGGAGGAGGAAAGAGAAGACGTTGCAGTGAGAGAGGGGGAATAAGAGATACAACTACTCTATGCTAAACCATCCATCCCACTACTCCACTTCCGTCTTCCCACAACTTAGTCCTCCAAAACGAGGCAACATCTTATTAGAAATATATAATATGCGTTCTTAATTGTTCTCCATTCTGTAGAGAAAAAGAGAGAGAATATGAGAAAAGAGAGGGGGGGGGTTGACAAAGAGAGAAATAAAGTGAGGGGATTGGGAGGGAAGAAATGATAGCAGCGATCGATAACTTTAACTCTATTTTTACATACTGTTTCCTCAACCTTACGTCTCTTTCTCTCTCTCTTTCACATAAGACGTACTGCGACTGTGTGTATGTGTATGCGTATGTGTCCCCGGGGAAGTTACAATGTCCGCACACACACACAAACACGCACCTATCTACCTATCTATCTATCTATCTATCTTTCTATCTATCTATTAATCTAGCTGTCGTCTGTTCTACAGTGTGGATGTCATTCACTTCGCACAGAAGTTTTGTTCAAATTTATTGAGGAAATTTTGTGAGTTCAAACTTAATTTTGATACAATTGTGTAGCTTGACCCTCCGTCTGAACTGTCAGGCGGTGGGTCAGCTCATCTTTACCCCTCCTAGAGGTGAAAAACTTGTTTTAAAAAAAATTTTGTGTAAAAAATTTCAATCGTCTAACAGAAATGTTAAACGCAGCGAACGAAAATAGTGGTGGGGGGGACAGCGGTAAGAGTTGTAAGCTCGCACGCTTTAGTCCCCCCTTCCTTCCCAACTAACGTCATAGAGAAGGAAGGAAAAATTAAAATAAAAACAGACGAATCTGCGGAAAAAAAAAATGACGAAAACACAAATCTGGACTTGGATTCCAACAACGAAAAAAAAAAATTTGAAAAATTGCATGACAATACTAATAACACAAACAAAGACACAACAAACACAAAAATAACATTTGAAAATAACACCATATCAGAAAACAAAGCAGACGACAAGATTTCATTTGCACAGAAAACAAAGAAATTTTTGACTTATATAGCGGAAAACATTTCAGATGTGGTACGAAGGATCACGGACGCCAAACAATACATAAGTGAAGGAGAGAATGGTATTTTATCGGTAAAAATGCCTCAAGAATTCACGAAAGACATTGCAAGCCGAACGGTCAAGTTTCGGACCATCAACAACAGTACAAAAAAACCTGAACAGCCTTCTCAAGCAGATATCAAAACAGTACTCACAGAAGTACTTAATGAAACCACTTTCATAAGAAAAGACAGACTGTATGGAAGCCTAGCAATTATCATGAAGAACGAATCGGCGGCAAAAAAATGTGCTTTGTCACCGATTCGTTCGAAAAATTTCACCTTTTATCCATCTTATATGGGGAAAAGAACTCAACGCATATGGCTGGATGCAATGATGCCAGATGTGGACTCCTCCTGGCTCATAGCTGGCTTCATCGATCCAGTGAATGACAACGTGATTTCCATTGGGAAAACCACAGGCAATGCGTTCAGTGGAACAGGTATAGAGCTGGTAGTACAAATGAAGCCTGAACGCATCGCCCAAATACCCGACAGAATCCTATTAGAGGACCACGGGTATATAAACATTAGCGTGGAGGCGAGAAGGCCGTCCTGCCATATCTGTGCAGGCAGAGGGCACCTGGAGGCCGCTTGTCCCCAACTCAACAAAAAGAAAACCCTGCTACCAACACCAGCTCCACCACCACCACCACAACAGATAAACAAACAACAAAACTCAGTCCCACCCAACCTGTCCCTCAGTAAAACCACAACACCACCACAACACAAACAGTCACAACACATTACCCCAAAACAAAATACAGGCCCACCCAACCTCTCACTCAATAAAACAACACAACCACCGCAGACACAACACACAACACAGTCTAACATAGTGACATCCATCTCCCCCACAAAGAAAACCAACACGGAAACATTACCAGAAAACATACCTCTTCCCTCCAACACTGAAGATGACCCAACGAATTCGGAGGAAGAAACGGAGTCCTTCAGACAGATTAAAAGGAAAAAAAGAAAACATGTGCAAAACACACAAGGACAAACAACCCCCACCCAAATCTCAACACAATCCAACAAAACAGAAAACACCCCTCCAGCAACAAACAAAACCAAACCTGCCCCTCCCCTCTTCGAAACACTCACACCATCGGAAAAAAAGACATTACACTATACTTACATCAACAGAAACAATAATAAATTAAATGAACTCATATACAATAATCCTTCGGTACAAACCGAAGGTGTAAACTTTGTTTCCTCAGAAAACTACCCACATTTAAAACTAATAAAGATCCCAATGAACCTCTACCAAAAACTAAAAAAGGATTTTAAGGAGGACGTAGGACCACCCTCTGCCAAACCCATAAACCGCGTCCTACTAAAAAGCTTTCCCCCTACCCTTCCCCTCCCCAACAAAACTCCAAACACCCCAACCCCACCACACACTGACGACCCCACACCACCACAAGACACCCCTTCACCCAACACCCCCGACCCCATGGAAGTCGTGCAACCCGAACCCCGGGAAGCGGAAAGGTAGGTCTCTACACTCTCCTTTGGCTCTGCCGCCCACATGGATGTGTTAAGAGTAGGATGTTTGAATGCACATGGCCTGGGCTCAACTTGGAAGCAAGCAAAGCTTCTGATTGACCTCAGGTCATGTAGTATAAATGTAATGGTTATCTGTGAGACTCGAATCAGCGTCGTGCGGCAGCTGGCCCCCACCTTCGATGACTTTGAGGTGCATGCATCTCTCTGTCAACCTGGAGGTGGGGGTGGGGTTGTCGTACTGCTGCAAAAACACCTGGGTCTTGCCGTACAGGTTGTGCACTCGGACCCGGAGGGTCGTTTGTTGGTGCTAGACGTTGGCAGAAGTGAAAGTGCGGCCTTGAGACTGGTCGCCGTCTACTCCCCTTTCGGAGCTGAACGGCCCGACTTCTTCCAGCGTTTGGAGACTTTTCTGGGAACGTTGCGTTCCCTGCTTCTAGCGGGGGATTGGAATGACATCCTGGATGCACGTTGGGACTATGCAGGAGCATGTCCTAATAGAGGGGGGTGTAACAGCCTCAAGGGGTTACTCGACCGTTTTAACTTGGTCGATAGATATCGACTAGATTTTCCAACTGTGCCTACCTGGACTTGGAGAAACCACAGTGGTCAATCTAGATCGTACTTAGATAGATTCTTAGTTAGAAGTAAGGATAGGGACATATTAAGCTGTCCAGAAATGCGCACGGTTGGCTACACGGATCACAAATTAGTGACCTGCGTGGTCAATCTCGAGAAAACACATAGACAGGGTCCCGGTTACTGGAAACTTAATTTGTCTTTACCGGCAAAAGAGACTTACAGAAACCGGATTAGCAGATTAGTTAAGGAGAGGTTGACGGGTGCAATCGTCAACAACCGATGGTGGGCATCTCTCAAAAGAGAGATTAGAACAGAATCAATAAGTTATAGCAAGATGTTAGCTGCCGATAGGAATAGAAACGAGAAAGAATTAACAGGTAAATTAGAAGAGGCAATCAAGAGCGAAGATGTGGCCAGAGTGCTGGCATCGAGGACGGCCTTGAACCAGTTTTTCGATGCAAAGCACGAAGGCTGCGTCATTCGAAGTAAAATACGTGCTCTAGGTAATGAGGGGGCCAAAGCCGTTGGATGGGCCCGCGTGACAGAAGCTAAGAGTGGAAATCGATCCTCCATCCGGTCATTGCAAGACGAAGATGGACGGGTGATCCGGGAGCCTAAGCAGATGTGCGAGGCCTTTCAAAGGCACTTTGCCCGATTGTTCGGGGGAGGCGAGGGTCCGGGCGGGGGCGTGGATTTCGGTCCATACCTCGACGGCCTGCCGCGTCTCTCGAACGAAGAGGCAGAGTCCTGCGAGGGACCAATCTCGGCTGATGAGATCGGAGATGCGCTGAGCCAATGCAGCAGACGCAAATCTCCAGGTCTCGATGGTATACCTTACGAACTTTATTTAGCAATGCCGGTCTTCTTCTCCGAACTCCTCGAAGCGGTCTACTGCAATTGGCAGCAAAACGGGAGAATTCCTTGTTCTGTAGCCAAGGGCGTAGTCACGCTGGTGAGGAAGGACGAGAACAAGGGGGATAGTATAAATAATTTTCGGCCCATAACCCTGCTAAACACAGAGTTAAAGATTTTGGCCAAGGTGTTAGCAAAGAGGTTGGCGCTTGTCGTGGGTGGCCTGGTGGGAGATGCGCAGACATGTGCTATCCCATCCAGGTCCATTCACGATAACCTCCACCACATGCGATACATCATAGAGAGGGTTGGCAACAAACCCGGCTTCGGTGGGGCCCTGATCAACTTGGATCAGTCTAAGGCCTTCGATAGGGTCGACCATGGTTACCTGGATGCGGTGCTAGCGGCGGCTGGGTTCGGTCCTGTTTTCAGAGGCTGGATCACTGCCCTACATAGCAACCACATCTGTTCTAGGATCAAGGTGAACGGCTACCTTTCGAAGCCGTTCGAAATCACACGATCCATTCGACAGGGGTGCCCTCTCTCCTCCCTTCTGTACGTATTGACTCTCGAGCCTTTACTGAGGAAGTTGGAGTTGTTGCAGGGTATCCCCCTGGAACCAGGATTGAGCAAAGCGGTGTCGGCCTACGCCGATGACGTAACAGTAATGGTATCAACCGACTCGGAGATCGAGGCGATCGGTACCTTACTGGAGGAGTAGGAAAGGTTGTCAGGAGCGAAACTGAACCGGGAAAAATCCATCGGGCTGCAACTCGGAACGTGGAGAGGCAGACCGATGCCTCCTGACGGTGTCGTCGGACACTGGACGGAGGGCCCGGTAAAGTTGCTTGGGGTCTGGTTTGGACCGGACCTCCAGGTGGAAAAGAACTGGAACGAGGTTACGAACAAGGTGTTTGCACTAACCCAGAAATGGGCCAAGTGTAAGCTGTCCCTAAAAGGCCGGGCGGAGGTGGCGAACATTTACATAGCGTCCGTCACTTACTACCGCCTGACTGTCGTGCCTTGCCCTAAGGAATCACTCACCACCATGGAACGCATGCTCTTCCAATTTCTTTGGAAGAAGCGTCCTCCTATGGTGAGAAGATCCATCTGCTGCCAACAACCTTCGAAAGGAGGGCTGGGGATGCCGTGGTTGATGATGCGTAGGCACGTTTTAAGGCTACGGCACCTACAGGTATTCCTCACTGGTCAACCGGTATGGGCTCCGTTCGTGAAACGAGCCTTTCCGAGACTCGTCTCGCTCACCGAGCTACAGTCCTGGGTCAAGCAAAGATCCGGAAAACTGGGAGACTGGCACACTGAGTGTGCTCAGGCGCTCAGGGCTCTCTGGCAAGCGGGCCAGGCCATCGGTGGAGAATCCACCTCATCATTCTATAGAGGGCTGGTGGCTAGCAGGGGCGATGACACCATTGGAGAGTCGCTGGACATGGAAGAAGACGAACTGGCCAGCCTGTTCGGTAGGACTTTCGGCCCAGGACCAATGGACAACTTCCAGAAGTCACTGGCCTGGCAGTGCTACCGGGGGGCTCTACCCGTTCGAGAGAGGCTCTACAGACACGGGCGCCCGGGCAGGGATCCCTCAAAAAAGATTTGCCCTAGATGCGTGCGTCACGAAGAAACCGTTGCGCACGCATTGGTGCAATGTCCGGGCGTGGCTGATCTGTGGGGCTACGCCGAACGACTACTGTCGCGGGTGGCGCCGATTAAATTGACCGCCGAGTCCGTGATGACAATCAAACCGCCTCCCCTCTTCACAAAGGAAGCAAAGGCGGTTTTTCTGTGCGTAATAGCCATGTTGAAAGAGGTTGTTTGGTGGACACGATTGAAAGGTCTGAGGTCAGGCAACTTCCTCTCTGGCCATAGTCTGGTCTTTTCTTCCGATATCACTTCGGAAGAAGGATAAGAATGGAGAGAGAGGTGCTTGGCCACAGGCAGTTTTATGAAAGGTGGGTGATAGTGGCGAGAATGTCTCGTGTAAATGGGCCTTCTCTGTATACCATCCTGTAGGTAAAGAAGTAAAGGAGAGGGGAGCACCTTCTCCATGTGCTCCCCGGGCAAAGGATTGCACACTTTTTCGGGGGTGTGTGCAACCCCCATCACGTCCCCTCCCTTTTGAGGTTATTTTCGATTATTTTCATGTTACACCCTTTTTACTCGATTATATGTAAACTCCCCCTTTGTATTTGTCCCTTCTTTTTATGCCTTTATGGTAAATAAAGAAATCTATCTATCTATCTATCTATATATATATATATAAATAAGGATGCGTGTGTGCGTATCTCCGTACCCACATGACTTTTCCAGTTTGAAACCGATTTTCTTCACATTTGGGACAAACCTGCGTTTTGTTCCCAGAAGTGTTCCAGTCCCATTGACATTTTACTCATCTTAGTGTGTTACGTCCTCTTTCCTTAGATAATGTCTCAAGGAAGAGATCCGCTATTCGTCGAAAAACGGCGAAAGATTAGAGAGAGAAAAGGAGAAAAGGAAATGTATCATCAATGCAGGCTGCAATTAGACGATCGCAAGATCCTGGACGTAAAGCTACTGCAAGAGTGTTAGAGCACTACGAGCAGCGTTGATTTAAGACAGGGGTTACTTATGTACTCCGGATGGTCATGGGCACTTTTTCTAGATATTGATTATAGGGCCCCAGGGACAGATAACCCCATCTAACCGCTTCCTTAGAGTCGACTAAAGCTCTGCAGTGCAATGCAACAAAACATCATAACTTCTGGATTTCGCAACCGAATTTCACCAAACTTGGCACATGGGCTACGCATATTAAACAGATGAATTTGAATACTCAAAATTAGCACATATTGAGTATGGGATCCCTGTGGGCAGGAACACCCTTTTTCAAAAAGCTGATGATTTTGTACAAGTATAGTTTTCGAAGCAGCATTGAAGCTCTGACATGAATGCTATACATGACTGCTATTTATTACCTGAGCAACGCCGGGTACCTCTGCTGGTATGTATATACATATACATACTTTCCCACGTATATATATATATATATATATATATATATATATATATATATATATATATATATATATATATATATATATATATATAATAGGGTTAAAGTATCGGAGCGGAGTATCGGAGCGGAGAGATACAAAGAGTTGCGATACAGAATACTACATGTCGAAAGCCGAACCGAAATAGTTACATGCCGTTAAAACATATCTTTATATAGCTCTCACACGTGTTTCTCCCAGAGGGGCTCGTCGGACGCAAATATTCAGATGGCTAGGTCCTCAATTACAAATCCCTGAGAGGGTATTATAACATCACATTTATATGCATTGTGATTGTAGATGGTATAGATACTGTTATCGGTGAAAGGGATATAATTCGCTAAGGGAGGTAATTACCCGGTGCCCGTTGAATGTTACTGCATTATTGTTGACCAATACTAGCTATGGGGAAATAAATTATTTAAAAAAAATTAACTTATGTGGGGCTGGTCAACGCAGTAGAAATGATGCCGTGTTTAGTTGGGAACATAATAGACTGTTGGTAATATCGGTAAACACTGCACACACGTACACCTAATGCAGGGGCCTGGGTTGGTGTATGATGTTGAAGGCCTAGAAAAATGATGCCAATTTGGATCGAAGTTCTATGTTCATATTACCAATTATTATCAATTATTGGGATCAAGAAGTTATTCGGGTTCAGGCAGCAAGTTCAAGAGGAAGATTATAGTGGCCCGGCCAAGAGGAGGAGTATAGCGGTGTGGGGGTGAATAGGTGCCGTGCAGCATCCCGGTGGGAAAACAGTTGGTAGATGATGGTGTTATCCACGCTGTATATTGGTAAACCTACCGCCAGCGGGTCAGGCCAGAGTGCGGTGCTGAGAGCCTCAGGTATTATTGTAGCTATTCAGTTTCAAGGGTCCATCTGTAGAATGATTGTTGCAGTCAGTAGCCGCAATTGATGACTGTTTCGGCTCGACTATTTATGAGTTCCTGCAGTGTTTGCAATATATAGTACAGCTCCATTAGGCAGAGCTGGCAGCTTTTCTTGAAATTATAAGGTGTAGCTTGGTTCACATTTTCCCATTGTGTGATGTAGCTAATGTTGGAGTCAGTTAATTGGGTAATATAATTAGCGAGGGAGGTAGAGTATCTTAGGTTCCTATTCCTAAATGAGTGGAGACGCGCTCTAAATCTTGTCTTGAACTCCCCAGATGTGGTTCCTATTTATGACGTAACACTAGTATAACTTGTAACTGTGCATCTATAGATTACGTTTCTAATCAAGCAGTAACCTTGGAGTGGACAGTTGTTAGGGTTACTGCAATTGCAGTGTTTTTTGTTGCCATCTCTAAATTGGTGAGGGCTGCTGCTAATCCCATTACTATCATTTTCACCATCTCAATTGTTGCCATTATTGTGGTTGGCATTATTGTAGTTATATTCCTGCGACGTGGTCCTGCAAACGGAAAACATACAAATTGAACGAATAATACGGCTAGCTCTGGCCTGCATCATAACTACAAGTGTGGCTGGATGTGTGAATTACCATACCCACACCATCGTAGTTCGGTCAATGGAATTAACAATAACTTACTTGAAACACTTCAGGCGTAATAACGGTTACGGTATATAACCAACACCTTCCAACAGGCATAGGTTAACCCAGAACCGCCACGCATGGGGTGGGCTAACACATGGGCATAGTGCGAACAGAACACGCAATAGGCAGCAGCCGAACCACCTTGGTAATAACACCCATCAGGACAAAAACATCCGCAGCAACCCAGAGATGACACGTAAACGCCGGCATAATGTCTTATGGTTCCATCCTCCCTACTTTCGTATTGTATCCTCTAACATGCCTAAAATCTTAGAGACGCCTTAGAGAAGAACTTCCCATCTAACCACAGGTACCGAAAGATAACATCTTGAGAGATCAGTTTTCCTTGAAGCAGGTCAGCCTGCCATATCAACAAATTAACAAGGTAGACTCTATTCCACCATTGTTTCCCTGTTTTTTCTGTTCAAGTTGTGGCTGCCTGATGAGGTCATAACTATTGAACTATGGTTATAGCCGAAATATATATTGCAGCGAATATGAATAAACGAAGTTAATTTTAACCGCTTAACTTCTTGTTTTAGATTACTCCGGAGGAAACAGACTTACCTGCACACTTCGTTGAGTGCACTAACCTGAATACTGAAGTATCGGTAAGCAACCCAAATACACTCTTATATATATATATATATATATATATATATATATATATATATATATATCAGAAAAATATCCACATAAATTGCATCCTTGTTGTTTTAAGAAGAATTATTACGGACATATTTAATTTAATAGCATATATTCCTGTATAATTAAAATCTAACCCATTGCGCAAGCATCTAAATTGTTAGGGAAGGAGTATAATTAACAACATTGATTACTACAACTAAGTAAATAAATGAATACATATGAAACGTGTATTTCCAAATCCATTTGCTTCTAATTACGCCCTTCGCTTAAAATGCTTCCTCTTATACTCAACAAATATTTCTGAAACTGAAAACACATACTATAGAAGAATAATTATTACTATCATTTAAAATATCCCGAAATTATTGATTAATCATCTTGTTAAAACAATAAAAATTATCTCGGTAATTTTGACTCTTGAGAAGTACTGCACGTGCTATAGATGGCAATAATAACTTCATTTCCATATAATTATTTCTATATTTGGCACAAGGCCAGCAATTACCCAGTACATTACTCGTACTTTATTTTATCGACCTCGTAAGGATGGAAGGCAAAGTTAACCTCGACGCGATCTGAACTCAGACCGTAAAGGGACGTAATTATGCTGGAATACATGGCGTCCGACTCTCTATCGATACTGCCAATTTCATATAATGGAATTAAATTAATCGAGTATCCTTCTGGATCACAGATGCAATAGAACTATATTTTCCATATGACATCATACTAACCAAATACCACTTATGTGTATACATATTTTATGAAGAAAATATAAATGTTCAGATGTGCCAGCATAGCAGATTTATAGAATGTCAAACATCATGTAGCTTCCTTAGTTTGAATGTTTTTATATATAGTGATACCGAGTCAATGCCAATAAAACACAGTCAGGTCTGGCACGCCACAGACACAATGTTATCTGTATTTTCATGGAAACATCCTAACATTTGCGTTTTTCGTTCCTTGAATATGTTGCGATGTCAGATGTTTGGCTTTGGAAAGGGTTATTTGCATTGTGCAGGGATAGCAGACATAAACATTGAATTAGCGCTCTACGTTTTACAAAGCGGAGATGCAAAAAAATTGAAACCGCAATGCGTGCAAATAAGCTGCTATAAACATATGATATTTCATATCTAGTATGCAAGAATCATACATAGTGCTATTCAATTATCTAGAATGACGCTAGCTTAGAAATATATTTATTTAAGCCTATACATTTTATCAGCTATAAAACCTGTACCTCTGCAGTGTTTATAAAAATGCCTGCTTTTCTTTTATCTTTGTTAACATTTTGTTTTAATCTAGAAAAGCACGCAGAATCTTCTCTACTGATGAGGAATTATAATGAGACACTGGCGTAAAAAATAAAGTACTTACATTTCTATACATTTAATAGGCGTCAGCTTTCTGTGAGGATTGTCTAAATGAAATTAAAATGTGCAACTGCCTTACAAATTTCAGCAAATAAAATTATAGATGGATTGTTTTTTAACTATATCTTCTGATTTAGCAAGATTATGTTTTAGATCTCTTTTTATAGGAAAGTTTCCGTTATGAAGACTGTTTAAGAAAAAAAAAAGATTATTTACGACTGTGTTAGTTTTTCTTTGTGTGTTTCTGTCATCATTATCAATTAAAACATTGCTGATACGTACACATGGTTGTTTTGTCAATTAGTTCACTTGACGCATTAATACTTTCTTTTCTTGTTTTTAAAAAAGAGAAATTATACAGATGTATGTGTGTATGTAATTATCTATGTATGTACTTGCGTATGCTTTAGTTTACGTAATATATATATAATGAACAATATATATATATATATATATATATATATATATATATATATATATATATATATGTATATATATATTGTTCTTATACGCTAATATTTTACGAAAAACATCTTAACAGATTTTCATCACTATGCATATAGTTTAAAGTTTGGCTGTTCATATTTTCTTTTAGTATACTTCCTACACACAATACTTTGTATCTTCTTGTTATTTTGCTAACATTATATCTGTTGCTCTATCTCAGTAAAGGAACTAATAGAAATATACTTGTATTGAAGCTCTAACCGAATTATTTTTTTCATAGATTTCATACTAGTGATTTTGTAATTATGTTCTTGTTTATTCAGTTAACTGTTTACCTTTGTATTGATTCATTCTATACTTTTCATCTCAAGAGTGGGTTATACTAATTAAATAAATTATGTTTTGATTACTAGAATGTTCATGCATTCTACTTCATGACAGTAGATTCTACGTCAACTCTCCGTATAGTTTTATTTGATTATCACACGAATGATTCGTTTCATAGTGATTAATACAAAAAAAACAGCAGACAATATGCCGTAAGGCTTACGTTTATATGTCTCTCTCTCTATATATATATCCCTCTCTCCCCTCTCTCTCTCTCTTTCTCTCTCTTTCTCTCTCTCTCTCTCTCTCTCTCTATATATATATATATATATATGGAGGATGTTATAGTTCACTTGAAGCATCGTGTAATGAGGTATAAACGTTTGTATATGTATAATAAAGCCAAAACAATGCAGGTATGGACATAGAATAAAGAATGCAAATGCAAAAGATATTGTTGACAATTAGTCTTTTACCTTAGATTTATTTAAATGTCCTTTATTTTCGAGATAATATCTCGAAAATTAAGGACACACCAATTAGATAATTACAAAGTTCCAGATTGAATAATGTCATTGCGTGCCGCAGCTGCTTCCGCCTCCTCTGCGTTACCCTCAAGCCACATTCGTTTGTCCTTTTGGGCGCTGCTTTTCACCTCCTTGTCCTTGTCAACATACTGCTGATATACCTTGATGGCCTCTGGGGTAGTGGCATGCCTCTGCTGATGTAGGGCTTTCTTTCATTAATCAGCTGCCAGGTATTGTCGCTGACCCAAGCTTCTCTGAGGGACTTCCTGTAGCACAGGATTTCTTCCCCTGCAGCTTCCATGGTCTTCTTCATTTCTTCCCACCAATTGACCGAGCCTGGTGCAGACTCCTGAAGGACAGCAAATCTGTTCCTTAAAGCAGCCTTGAACTGTGCTTCTGTGTCACCGTTCTTCAGCTTGGTAGTGTCAAAATGCCTTGTAGTGAGTGCTCTCTTCTCCTGCTTCCTCAGTCTGATTTTCAGTTTGGTAACAGACAGATAGTGGTCACTGCAGACATCTGCGCCCCGGTAGACTCGGACGTCCTGCAGGCAAGGAGCTCTCCAACTTGGGCCAATCGCAATGTGGTCTATTTGCGTCTTGGTCCTGTTGTCGTTCGAAGCCCATGTGACATTGTAGATGTTCGTGTGGTCAAATAGTGACGAGCCGATTTTCATATTGTTGATGGCACATAACTGGACAAACCTGTCCCCGTTGTCCGTGTGGTTTCCATAAGCATAGGGGCCAAGGACATGTTCAAAGCCAACCCTGCTTCCCCCGATATGTGCGTTCATGTCTCCCATGATGATCAAGATGTCCTGACGTGGGGTTTTGTTTACAACATCTTGTAGTTTCTGGTAGAAAGCGTCCTTGTCATCATCGTTATGTTCGTTGGTTGGAGCATAGCACTGAGCTATGGGGACCTTTGCATGTGATGTGGTGAATCTTGCTGTCATTAGGCGTTCGTTGATAGGAGTCCACTTCTCAAGGGCACCACTGGCAGCCCTGTCTATGATGATTGCAACTCCATCACGGTGGGTCCCGTTCTGACGGCCTGAGAACAGGATGGTCTTGTTTTCATGGACAAACTTCCCAGCGTCAGTCCAGCGGACCTCGCTGAGGTCCTGGATGTTAATTTTGTAGGCCTCCATTTCTCCGATAACTTGCGCAAGTTTGGATGGTTGGTACATAGTTCTTATGTTCCAATATCCAATACGTGTGGTTGTTTTTGCAGACAGAATTCTGGTCCTCAGGATGTCGGCTTCCTCATTGAGACTTTCGCCGACACCCGTCATACAATCTCCGGTTAGAGACAACCGTTCACCTGACTGCTTGGAATTTAAATCTGATGCACTATTAATTGTTTTCGTAGCAGGAGAGTTTTTCCAGGAACAGGTCGCTAACCTGAAGCCCAACCACTGACATTTAGTAAAGAGACAGTAAGTGGAGTAGTCTCTGGTAGAACTGCAAACCGATGGCCACGGAATATGGTTTGGGTCGCCTTCAGTCCTGGACCGGTGCGGAGGGAGGATTTCCTTCTGCTATAACTAGTGCGGCCACTGCTTTATATCCATGTAGGAGAACCCCTACCGATGCGCTGAACGAGTGTGACTTTTTCATCCAGCCAGAGACATGAATACTCTGGTACAAACACTACACTTGTGACAATTATTGACACATAGTGCTGAGCCCATGGTACCATGTGACGACAAGTGCAGAGAGATATCCAGATATAAAGCAATGCCTGTGCCGTGAAGCTTGTATAGTGAGCAAAGGCACTGCATAAAGCCAGTCCCACTCTCTTAACCAATATGATATTTACCAAATAAGAAGAACAAGTCAACATCATTGGATACCACCAGGGTTGCAGGTGTTATATCAGAGTTTTCCTTCTCCTAGAATTCTGCCTTGACAAAGGCTAAGGGTTCATCTCTCCCGGTGATTTTGGATGGCCATTGACTCTTAAGAGCTCCTTTGCCCTTTGACAGGTTTTGTTTTTATTCCTGCAGGATGTCCAAAGTCAGCCTCCTCACCAAGAAACCTTGGTGGGGTTGCCAGTTTAGTCGCCAACGACTCGACTAGAGGTTGATAATGATAAATCGATATTCAAATCGATATTATTGGTCTTAATATTGTCGATAAATCTCATACTCTCTCCCCCTCCCCCTCCCCCTCCTCCACTTCTTCTTCTTCTTCTTCTTCTTCTTCTTCTTCTTCCCCCTCGTCCTCCTCTTATTTGTCTTCCTTCTACTCTCCCCTCTGTCCTCTTCCTCCTCATCCTCTGTCTCCCCCTTCTTTTCTTCTTCTTCTTCTTTTTTTTCTTCTTCTTCTTTTTATTATTATTATCATTATTATTATTATTATTATTATTATCCTCCTCCTCCTCCTCCTCACCCCCTCATCATCCTCACCCTTCTTCTTCTTCTTCTTCTTCTTCTTCTTCTTCTTCTTCTTCTTCTTCTACCACTTTCTCCAGTGGGGCTTGACAGTAGCAGCCGTCTTCAGTTAATACGTATGGATCCCTAATCGAGACCAGCCCAGTTCAGGGATGTTATCCAACCGTATTACTGGGGTCTATACCTAGGTCTCCATCCGGTTTGTTTTGCCTGTAGAATCAGTCCAGCGATTCTTTTCTGAGACATTCTAGCCACATGAGAGTAATATTAAATCGGTGTTCTCTGAATTAGTAGATGTAATGGGTCAATCTGGAGCGACTCTCACATATCCTAGCTACGCACAATATCGAGACGCGTTACTCCAAAGACCTTGGAATGAATCCATCTTCAGCCGCTATTATTCACGATCGCATTCTTTCGGTAAACACTCATTATATTTGACCATAGTTAAGGCTTGACAGGCATATCGAATTGTCGATAGTGGATTAGGATTTTACGCCTATTCTTTAACGAAAGCTGTTGCAAGTTTTGCACTAAATTAAACATCCCCACGATATTCATCATGTGCACCTATATTAGTGGACCAACACTCACATGTATAGTGTACTGTGCAGGCTTTCTTAAGTGGAAAAGAGACTCAGACTTCGCGGCCCTGACTTTCATTCCTGCCGTGCAGAACTCGGCTGATTCCCTACCAAGTGCAAGTCGGCGATCAGTTTCTGACGAATGAAGTAATACTGCAAATTCTCGTAGACTAGATATCACTTTCAACCTCACGGCGCATGTTAATAGCGTACATTAACATTACAAAAAGCCGAGTTGGGACTAAACACATTTTGTAGTGTCCGACTCTCACATTGAAAGGTTTCTGAGAACAATTAATAGGCCATACGAACAGAGACATCGGTGCAACAAGCAACTATTCCCCGATCCCATACGCTAGCAGAACCTTCTTTCTTTTTTTACTCTTGCCCAACAGCAATTTTTAAAATCTTGATTTCAACTACCGAGGCGATGTGATAATTGTACCGGTAAATCTGGGGTATTTCAAGCATCTAAATGAATATTATTTTCCAAGTAGCCATTTTACTAACACATAGGTATATCCTCCTTCTAATGTTGAATATATTAATATCCTTCAAAATAGGTATGTTTCCCTTGGCAATACTTCAACCATTTATCAAAGACCTGCTGCAGTGCGAATTGTTGGTCGTCTATGCTGCGTCCGTTATGAAAGCGATAGAGTTCCTCAGCTAGCTTGACAATATATGTAAATCTCTTTGCCAGAGTCTTAGCATAATTTTGACTTTCGATGTTTACCACGGAGATCCCTCTATGTTTGAAGCAATATCACTTGTCTCCCTTATGCATACATTTCCTTAAATCTAGGCCGCTTTGTTCATACGAGTCATCCAGAGAATACCTTCCGAATTACATCCCCCTCAGTGGCTTCGCAATATTTAAGCTCTTTAAATGCTCTTGTGAATTTAGCCTCTGAGAGTTTAGTTCATCCCTCTCAGATGCACATCACTTTCATCAGAAGTTGCTATTGTGATCGTATTTAAGAGATCAAAAAAATAATCTCTTTACTTCGCGAGGATTGATCATTTAGACGAGATGAGAACCCCAGACACGTTCTTGCTAGCAGGTCTGAGGGAGGATTTCCTAATACATTATAGGAGGATGGTCTGCTAGAATACATTATTTTTGATGTGGTTTGGAGGTGGATTGGCAGTATCGGTAGAGGGTCGGACGCCATGCTTTGTAGCAAAGAGTTACGGCCCTTTATGGTGTGAGTTCAATTCCCGCCGAGGTTAACTTTGCCTTTCATCCTTACGGGGTCGATAAAATAAAGTACCAGTATTACAATAGGATAATTGCTGGCCTTGTTCCAAAAGTAGAAACAATTATTTTTGATGTGGTTTGATTCTAATTTAATACCAACATCCTTTCAACTTTTGAATTTGAACGCTTTTACAATCTCTGATGCAATGTTTAGCAGCTGCTTGTATCGCAAGTACAAGAAGGAGGACTTATTTCCAATCCAATATTTGTAAGCAGCTTTGACTAGTTGACTGAACCAAGGGCTTCTCCTCCCACCCGCCACCACGCCAAGGTGCTTTCATCCAAAACATTTTACAGCTGAATTAGAAACTGCTGAGCTGAGCTTTCTCAAATGAATGGAGATGTAAAGCATGTAGTCGATTATTACTCTCTAAATGTGTGTATGTCACACATTTAAGTATCATGAAACGCAGCACTCTTCCTTCAAAGCCAGGTGAGGCAAACTGTGTGGAGTGTGGAAAAGTCGGCAAATCATTTTCTGGTCTAAAATTGCAAACGATCGTACAAAGGAAGTCAACCCACAGAACTGAAACAATCAATACAGTATAGGGCATATATTTTATCTTTTATCGTTGCTGAAGATGATGCATGTCTGAAGCTGGAGTGAATAATCATCTATGCTATCACAAATGGCTGACTCATGTTAATGTTGGTGATGGGTGTACACACGGAGAAAGCCATCACCTGTGAAAAGGAAGCAGTCACCATGTATTTATATATGTATATATAAAGCATATGCGTACACACAAACATGACATGTACTAATCATCATCATCATCATCATCATCATCATCATTTTACGTCCGCTTTTCCCCGATTTCAAGGGTTGAACGGGTCCTATTCAGCACAGCATTTCTG
>OZ024742.1:157414925-157417425 GCA_964016885.1 Eledone cirrhosa | reverse complement strand
TACAGAAGCTCGTGGATATAATAGCACACAAACATAATCACACACAGTGATACAAACATGTACACGCAGTCGTAGACGACTTAAACTTCTGAAGTGAAATATAACTCGTGAGTGTGTCTATACACGCAATATGCCCCTCATTAAGTATAACAATATATATTACATCACATGATTTCGCATCAAGTAATCATCCACACTACATACCTTGCATGTAATAGTTAAGATGTCTAAACTGGACCAATGGGTATACCACGATCTGTTTGATTTAATTCTTGAATGTTGGACGGCAACTGCGATTTTCTTTGCACTCTTCCTTCCCACAACCAAATGAACACGTTTCATTGTCACAAGTGGTGAGAAACAGTCTTTCTAAGTTAATGTTAAGCGCAATCTTTCGTGATTTCGTTAAGAGACAATGGCAATCCAATGTTGGCCTACTTCTTTGCAAGTCCCTACTGAGAGTCTGATTGAATGGGAAAGCTGTCATCCAATACAATTTGTTACGAAAGAAGACCAACATGTCTGACGTCCTGTTCAAAAACCTTGACAGATTAGTGGTAAAAATCTCATAGGGGCGCCGACACCATGATCCTGTTCGATTCCTTCCTGATAACGCACGGCCGCATATATCATGAGAACCTGTTGGAGCTAGGCTGCAAGGTTCTGATGCACCTGATGTATTTATCCTATCACGCATTTACAGACTATAAATGTTTTCTGTCCGTGAGCAATGCAATGCAGTCGAAGTAGTTCACGAAAGAAAACCAGTTCAATTAGTAGCTGACGGAATTCTTTGCATAGAAGACTATCTACAGAGATGGAATCATATAACTCATTACAGGATAGTAAACGTTAATCACAAATGATGGAGATTATTTTGAATTGTAAAACATCCATAATCTGAAAAAACGCCAAAGACAATAAAAATGTATAAAACGGCGGGAACATAGGTATATTAAAAATGTAAGTATATAGCCAGATATTAGAGAAAAAACATGTTTTTCTAATAATAATTGTTTCTACTTTTGGCACAAGGTCAGTAATTAAGCCAGTGTATTATTGGTACTTTATTATATCGACCCCGTAAGGATGAAAGGCAAACTTAACCTCGGCAGGATTTGAATTCAGAATGGAAAGGGCCGTAAATCTATGCATCAGAGCATGGTGTCAGACCGTCTACATATACTGCCAATCTATCAATACTATATATTTATATATATGTGTATATATATATATATATATATATATATATATATATATTTATATATATATATATATGTATATATATATATATGTATAAATATATTATATATATATATATATATATATATATATATATATATATATATGTATAAATATATTATATATATATATATATATATATAATGTAATAAACAACATTAGGCAATTATTTCATTTAACAGTGGTTTCTTAAAAGCAAACAAATGTTGCTTTCAATCATCAGAATGAAAAATCCTGCTGTATTTATTGGCGTTGGATTTTAAAAACAAAAACATAATCTATATGAAAGTGAGGCTGGAAAAGGAAGAAGAAAAGGAAAGATAAAAACACACATGCAAACACACACACACACACACAATTATATACATACACATATATATATACATACACACATACATACACACACATATACACACACACATATATATGTGTATGTGTATACATACAGATACATATGCAGATACATAATTACGCAGATAAATATCAACATATCCATACATACACATACATACAAATACACAAACGTGCATACACACACACACAAACATATACATCATATATATATATATATACATAGACATATATATAAATACATACACACACATATACATATATATACACAAATACATATATATATATATATATATATATATATATATATATATATACACATACATATACATACATATATACACATACCTACATACATACACACATACATACACACAATCATACGTATATATACACACGTACATACACATACATACACACATATATACACGCATACATACGCATGCACAAATATAGAAATATGTACACACACCTACATACTCACTCACACAAATAAATATAAGAAAAAAAAATATAATAATAAAAAAATAAAAATGAATATAAGGATTATTATAGTGTTGACAGCGATACAGGCAACAAATAAATGAACAAACACACGTGGTAAGCAATACACACAAATGCACGTAAACATACATACGTAAAAATAAATACATACACACACTCACACACATACACATACATATACAAATACATAAACGCATACATACGCATACACATATACATACACACACACATACATATACATATATAAACACACATACATATATATATATATATATATATATATATATATATATATATATATATATATATATATATGCATACATACATATCCATACATACATGCACATACATATACATACATAACACAAACACTCATTCTTAGATAATTCATATGAATCATGTT
>OZ024742.1:157352425-157402425 GCA_964016885.1 Eledone cirrhosa | reverse complement strand
CCTATAATATCTATGATTAAGAGGAAAATGTTTATCTAAGAGGTCAAGGAATTTCCTGCCTACATTAGTATTGACAGTTAGAGAGAAGGGAGGTTTAAACCAAATAATTTTCTATTTCCTATTATTGTGGTTAGTTTTAGGGGGGGGGGGGTAGGTAAATAATAAATGTGTTCTGTAAAACCGCTGTTATTAAGGGATTTATTATAATAAGGGGCAGCTTTATTAAAAATGTCTAGAGACGAAGATAAGGTAGAAATCCTTCGGCTAATGTTGGGAATCAGATTTTTAAAAACTATAGGGGGATGACAAGACTCTGTGTATATATCTAAGATTTTCATTAAGTTTATGATAAGGTTTAAAAAGGCGGTAAGTAGAACAAGATTAATGTCAAGAAAGTTAGCATTGGTAAGGTTCGTATCTATAGCAATTTCAAGGTTAAGATTAGCAAAGGTATTGATTAAATCTTTACGGAATTTATCAAGGTTATGGCCGTTGGTGGTATGAGAAACTGCCAATCTGGCATCACGGTATAACTCGATATTATGGGAAGGAAATTTCTCTTTGAGGGAGTGGAGAAGGAATATTCCTACTAAGTCACACACATCCGCACTGTCATATGAACCCTTTGCAAAATCCAATGAGTTTTCAGGGTTTGATTTTTTAACACAAATATTTTCATTAATAAAGAGTAAAGTTTTTCTAGCATGAAAGATAATGTCTTCTTCTTGTTGTCCATCAATGAAGTCTAAAATCAGTAATTCAAATCGTACGAGAACAAATCCAGGATGCAGTTGCAGGAAGCCGGATGAATTCCCATTACAGGGCAAATGTAACACCAAATCCGTTGTTTATGAGGCCAAAGTGACACCTTTAATCAAAAACCAGCCAGCCAGGAGTGAGCGATATTTTGGCATCACCCAGGACAGGTTTAAAACCAGGTTTTATGCACATGTCGCTTCTTTTAAGCATTCCGATAAACGAACAGCAACGGCCCTCGCAAGTAAGTGTGGGAATTCAAGGATAAAAACATCCCTTACTCTATCGATTGGTCTATTTTAGACCATTCGAGTGAGTACCAAAGGGGCACAAATTATTGTTCATTGTGTACCACGGAAAAATATAGGATTTTACTAAAAATGAAAGCCAGTTCTGCTGTCCTGAACTGAAAGACCGAGATTTTCAGATGTTGTCCTCATCTGAAATCACAACAGATCTGTAACTGGATTGACATTCCTACGATAACTCAACCACCTTGAACTCCTTCTCTGCTGTTTGCTTCCACTACGGCTTTTTTTTACCTGCTGAATCCACGTTCTGTACTCTCGTATTCTTTTTCTCCCTTATCTCCCCTTATATTTAAACCTTTTCCTATGTCATTTATTCGCCCCGCTTTTTTCCACTACTCTCAGCCTTACTCTTCACATACCAAATTTTTTTATTTTTTATTTTTATATATTTATTTTTTTGTGAGATACGTATATGTATGAATATGTGTATATATATATATATATATTTGTGTATATATATATATATGCGAACATGAAAATACCACAAGCGAGACCCTCTGGATAACGTAGACGCAGGACCATACCCGCAAATACATACCCTGATCTGTCTTGAATATACAGGGCTGACGGAATATGGATAACACGACCACCATCTAAGCTGAGACCGACCCATACAGCAAACAAAGAGGGGACAGCCCTTCGCTTTTGACCAGTCGCGTGTGGACTTGGAGTTCGTAATATACCACCCCAGTCAAATCCACACTGGTTTTTTAACAATATAGCATGTAGACCAATACATCCTGCGTAGCGAAACCTTGGACTTAGAACCGGCAGGCTCGTCTATCGCGAAAGCGTTCAAACCCTGAAACTAAAAGATCGAACGGACCACATCCGGCAACCACTGGCTATTAGATCCACAGGTACATCTCCCAGAGAGTCCACGCAGATAATAGTGAACCCCAGGTGATCTATGAACGTTTAAACAAGACCAGCTGCGCCTGGAGCTATGCAGATGACTGCATACGCATAATGGATATCGTGCCTGGAGCTATGCAGGGGACTGCATAGGCAGAATGGATATCGCGCCCACACGGTCACCAGTACTGTTCATCCTGTTATATGTATGTAAATATCATTGCGCGGGATATCCCTGAGTACATTTTCTTGACCATCAATTGTTAATCAATTGTTTGTTATTTAGGCAAGAATGTACCATTGTGTCTGTGCTAGTCCTATGTGTTGCTGTGTGTGTGTAAAGTATCCGAGCGTGGGATATCCCTGAGCTAATTTTGCCTGACCGTTAATAGTGTTCTGATTACTTGTTGATTGGGCAGGAATATATATTGTTGTCTTTGTTGATCCTGTATCAATAACTTTGTGATAATTTTGTAATAATTTTATGATAATTTTGTAATAATTTTGCGATAATTTTATGATAATTTGATAATTTTGTAATGATTTTGTGGTAATTTTGTGATGATTTGATAATTTTGTAATGATTTTGTGGTAATTTTGTAATACTTTTGTAATAATTTTTAATCCTGTATCAATAATTATAGAATGTTTTTTTTGTGATAATACATGGTTAGATCACTGAAGCTACCTTATACCTTCTTAAAGATACATTTTATAATTATTGTCTTTTTGCTTATGTATTTTCTTAGTTACCACTTTCTTTAATCTTGCCCAACTTGATAAACTCCTTGAATTGCTCCATAATTAAATTACTTAAATTGCTTAGATTATTGTATCTATTAAGCCTAAGTTGTATCTGTTGAAGCAGCCCTTTGAAAATTGAAAATAAGTAAGTGCCATACTAAGAGTGAGAAATGAAATTTCGTTTTCATTTTGTTTCAATTTATATATATATATATATATATATATATATATATATATATATATATATATATATATATATATATATATGTATATATATATATGTGTATGTATATATGTGTATATGTATATGTGTATATATATATGTGTGTGTATGTATGTTTCTATCTATCTGTATGTATATGTATATGTATATATAATTGTATATTATATACTTCTGTTGTATTTCTGCCTGTATGATAATACTCCTTATATTCATTTTTATTTTTTTATTATTATATATTTTTTCTTATATTTATTTGTGTGTGAGTATGTAGGTGTGTGTACATATTTCTATATTTGTGCTTGCGTATGTATGCGTGTATATATGTGTGTATGTATATGTTTGTATGTACGTGTGTATATATACGTACGATTGTGTGTGTGTATGTATGTATGTATGTGTATGTATATATGTATGTATATGTATGTGTATATATATATGTATATATGTATGTGTGTATATATATGTATATGTGTGTATGTATGTATGTGTATATGTATGTGTATATACATACACATATGTGTGTGTATATATGTGTGTGTATGTATGTGTGTATATATATATATATATATGTGTGTATGTATATAATTGTGTGTGTGTGTGTGTGTGTTTGCATGTGTGTTTTTATTTTTCCTTTTCTTCTTCCTTTTCCAGCCTCACTTTCATATAGATTATATTTTTGTTTTTAAAATCCAGCGCCAATAAATACACCATGATTTTTTCATTCTGATGATTGAAAGCAAATTTGTTTTGCTTTTAAGAAACCACTGGTAAAGGAAATAATTGCCTAATGTTGTTTATTACATAACTATTAAGCTCTGTTACCTACATAGAGCACTCTTTTTTCCTGGACTTTTCCGGCGGAATTACTTCATTTATATATATATATATATATATATATATATATATATATATATATATATATATATATATATATATATATATATATATATATATATATATATATATATATATATATATATATATATATGTATATGTATATATATATATATATATATATATATATATATATGTATATGTATATATATATATATATATATATATATATATATATATATATATATATATATATATATATATATATATATATTTAATTTCAGTTATTTATGCTCAGAAGCAACATCCATTGAGCTTTGCTGCTAAGAAACATATACATGCCAAGTATTTATGTTATGAGATCACACATCTCTCTCTCGCTCTCTACCTATTTCTCGATTATCAATTAGTGATGAAGGGATTTTCGTCAATGTTCTTACTAATAGTATCGATACAATTGTATCGAATTAATTAAAGAGCCATAAAATAATGCAGATACAGATACACACAAACAAATACAAACATCGTGTGAGTGTGAAAGTTATACACTCATACTGATATGCACATACACACACACACAACACATGCCCTCCCACATATATACATACATATATATATATATACATATGAGTGTGTGTGTGTAATAAAACATTATTAACAGTGGATTGGCAGTATCGGTAGGGGATCGGACGCCATGCTTTGACGCATTGAGTTACGGCCCTTGACATTCTGAGTTCAAATCCCGCCGAGGTTAACTTTGCCTTTCATCCTTACGGGGTCGTTAAAATAAAGTACCAGTAATGTACTGGATAATTGCTGGCCTTGTGCCAAAAAGTAGAAACAATTATTAACATTTTAAATAATATTTAGAAGAATATATGTGATTATATATTAAGCATTATAAGAATTAATTTGGTGCGGAAGCGATCGATGAGCGCTTCAACGTCGAAAGTGAGTATTTTTTGCTTAATTGTCCCAAAGAATGCTTAATAATATGTTTTAATAGTAAAAATATCTGTTTGTAAAACAGATATATGCATCCGTTCTTATATATATATATATATATATTTTTTTTTTTTTTGCATTTTATGCTTGTCTATAGGTGTTGCATCATAGTCATGTGTATGTCTTTCTGCGTACAGGTTTCGTTGTTTATGCTGGTAAACGAAAATTCAATACTTACGTAGAAGGGTATAATTCTTATTATATGAATGTATCTAAACCAGTGTTTCGAAAGCCGCAATTAATGTGCTTAAGGAAATATTTATATCAAACGGCTAAGCGTTTGACAAGTGCACTTAAACTCCAAATCCATACACTTGAACCACAGGTTGCGCTTCAAAGGTTTAAGACGCATACACAACCAGACACAACTACTCACACACACACACACACACACACACACACACACACACATACACACACACACACACACACACACACACACACACACACACACACATACACACACACACACATACACACACACACACACACACACACACACACACACACTCACACACACACACTCACATATATATATATATATATATATATATATATATATATATATATATATACACAGACACAGACAACAAACACATATGTGGGATTATGTATATTATATTTCACCGAGTTTATGTTTCTTATAACAGCATTTATATCTCACACGTACGCACCTCTATATGCATATATTTATGATGTATAATACCGATATAAATCGATGCAGAACCAGTATCTAATTCTTGTTTATATTTATATTTATATGCTTTATATTTTTTCTCGAATCGTTGTTACATGATCTTCGAATGCCAATATCTTTCAGGTGTATATTGGAAAATAGAAAAATGTATGCTGTTATTCCTCTACGAGCTTTGATATAATAAGCGAACACCGATATTTATAATATTATATAAGTCATTAAATATTGGATAAATATCAACCTTTTATAAGACTATACTATTATATATTTATTTGCAAAATTGTAAGTTCTATTTATATCATTTTAAATTCACTTACATCTTTAGCTGATGGTTATCGGATGTTTCCACTATAAAGAGCAGGTTGCTTGTTGTTGCATTGGAAATATTGAGTTAAGTTTTGAAGGACATATTTGAATATATAATGTGTCTGGTAGGAGGATGCAATTGAAGAATTATCGTTAATGTTTTCATGAATTCCTGTAAAAAGGAGTTTGGTGTAGACATTATTTCACACACACACACAAATACGCACGCGCACACACACATACACACACAGACACGCACGCACTCACATACATATATATATATATGTTTCAAAGCCTTAAGTGATTCACCCTGTCATTACCATAACAGAAGTCCGACGAGCTTTTGATTCCAAAGTCGAGTAAGGATTGATACAGATAGAACCTTGAGCTGATCGATCACGAAAACTGTGTCACACCTCAAGAAACGTAATGAAGACCTAGCACTTCGTCGTTTTTAATATCAGTATAATTCTCTTCTTATTAGAACACCAATATATCTACTGGAGCATCGATTGCTCACTCTGTTGAACCTACATTCACTGGCAGTTACAATCCCTAACCCACCTACGACACCTCCTCTTGCCTCCACCCCACCATACACACCTCTTTTCCCCCACACCGTCCCCGTCTAATCCATTAACTCACCAGCACATACCTCCACCAACGTCTCCTACGCCACCCTTGCTTCAGTCCTTTCCATTTGTACAACACAAAAAAACACACACGCACATACACTCTGAAACACACACACACACACACACACACACACACACACACACACACACACACACACACAGTATATACATCCAAATACGCGTATGTACACATCAACGCAGCACTTGACAGAACCCTCCCTCACACACCGACAATATCTTCTCGCATGTCCACTACACTTTCTACACACATATAACACATAACTCCATACACACATACATATACACACGCTACTCTCAAACTCCTCCGCCCACACATAGTTACCTCTCTACACAGCCAGCTACCTCTCACGCACACATAGTAGCACAATCGCTCTCACCTACCTTGCCCCCCCCCCCCCCCCCCTTCACACACTTTTCCGGCCATAATCACCCTCTCCCCATACTTTTGACTTGCCCACTACTTCCGGTTTTGCGCACCACACTGCCATTTCACTTCCACAATGCCAACTTTATCTCGCTCTGTTGGACTATACCGCACGATATCATCTACCTCACCTACCCACGAACTTTTACTATCCACACACTCACACACACACACACACACACTCACCCCCCCCCACACACACACACGCACCAACAACCATACAGAACCATAGACACACCCATACATTTGCCCCCTTTCCACACACGCAACTACGCACCTTACATTAATCCACATCACCCATATACATTGCACGCACGCCTCTGTACCTGCTATCCAAATACGCTCTCACACACATTCACTTCTTTTCATCCATGCACACACACACACACACACACACACACACACATCTACACATACACCCACACATCACCCCACACCGCCTCCGGATTCGAAACGTTCTCATCCCATCCGGCTCCCTCTATCCACACACACCACACACACACCAATAACCATACAGTAACACACACACAGATACATATACACCATTTCCCTCGACACACACTCGATGTCTTTTCAGAACCTACGTTCACATACAGTCGCTTTCTTTCAGACTCTCATAATTATATCCACACATACACACACACACATACTCACATCTACACATAGACCCACACCTCACCTTCCGCCATCTCAACCCGGCATCTAATTATCTTGCTTTCCATTTCTCTCCCATCTCAAATTCCCACACCCCTATACACACTACCACGCCGTTGCTTTCCCAACACCACCCACACGGACCTATACACCCTTCCCAACCACTTTATTTTCACTGTTAAAATGTTTGTTATAATTAGAATTATATATATATGTATATATATATAGTATAACTGAACACAAAAGAAAAACGAACACAGACATATACATATATGTTTCAAATCGTAGTGGACCAGAATCGCTTACGGCTCGGAAAAACATTTTTCCTAGAGCTAATTTCACTGTAATGAGACTATTTTGAGTTTCTAACTCAATACATGCCTTTGATATGTAAAAGGGGTTGGGAAGTGATGACTACCGCTACTACCATGACAACCTCTAACCGTCAAGGAGGCGTGTGTGACTGTCTACCAGCTGATTTCAATACTACGGCGATGACTTGCTACTCTAAACATCCCGTGATAGTGTCGTGGGACTACGACTGACCGGCACATCCACGATAGTTCGCAGAGCCACACATCCGCCAGCCGGCGAAATATATAACATCCATACCGTTGGACATCCCCTGTATCAAAAAATCAAATTACTTGAAGTTAATATGCACTAAACCCAATTACACACACATACACACACACACACACACACGCACACACACACAGACTCATACACACACACACACACGCACACACACACACACACATATGTATATATATATATATATATATATATATATATATATATATATATATATATAGAGAGAGAGAGAGAGAGAGAGAGAGAGAGAAAGAGAGATGGATAATGTGTATATATATATATATATATATATATATATAATGTATAATCTATATATATAAAACTGTGGTTGTCTGTCTGTCTATCGATTTTCGGCACACATCTCCTCTTAGAATCTCTCACGGAATTGCACCGAAATTGCTATACTTGTACATTGTGCACTAGCGAAGACATCGGAAAAAAAAAATTTCAAATTGACCCACCTATGTGACGAAATCGAATATAATGTATCGATTTTTGAGCGTAAGTTATCAGTTATTTCCCTTTGTTCTGTTTACATTGAGCGTCTTACGTAAAAAATTACGCTGGCTTTCTCAGCGTTTAAAATGACATTAACACAATACACGAACAGACAGTTGTCGAGCCAGCAAAATATTGACCTGCAAAATTCATCAGTTCGAACACTAAGCTTCCGTTTTGCTTCATTTCCATTTAAAAGCATTTTAAAACAATATTTTTACTTGAAAACAAGTCTATTTAAAGACTACGTAAAACAAGCAAATATTTCGTCGTTAGGCGTGCAGACAGACAGTCGTGCAGACAGACAGTCGTGCAGAGAGGTGATATAGGCGTGCAGACAGACAGTCGTGCAGAGAGGTGATATAGGCGTGCAGACAGAGATAAATGATAATTTGGTTACGCTAATGTTTTTCTCTGCGTTGCAGTGTTTACATTTTCGATCTTTGTTAATAAATAACCAGTGCAGTTTCTATCCCCAGCATCCTCTTTTGTTATAACATTCGGGTTATCGTTATGTTTTCTTAACTTCATAAGGCATATTGTTGGTTGAGGGAATATTAATCAAAAACACCACATGCAAGTCTGCACAGTAGACACTACAGTTTTTAAGCCAAGAAAGAAACTTAACATTGTAACTTTAACACAGCTACTGAGCGACCCCGAGCAACGCCGGGCTTTACTGCTAGTAATATATATAGGTGTATGTGTGTAAGTTAAGATGTAATAGTATATATAGGTGTATGTGTGTGTAAGTTAAGATGTAATAATATATATAGGTGTATGTGTGTGTGTAAGTGAAGACGTAATAGTATATATAGGTGTATGTGTGTGTGTAAGTTAAGATGTAATAGTATATATAGGTGTATGTGTGTGTAAGTTAAGATGTAATAATATATATAGGTGTATGTGTGTGTGTAAGTTAAGATGTAATAATATATATAGGTGTATGTGTGTGTGTAAGTTAAGATGTAATAGTATATATAGGTGTATGTGTGTGTGTAAGTTAAGATGTAATAGTATATATAGGTGTATGTGTGTGTGTAAGTTAAGATGTAATAGTATATATAGGTGTATGTGTGTGTGTATGTTAAGATGTAATAGTATATATAGGTGTATGTGTGTGTAAGTTAAGATGTGATAGTATATATAGGTGTGTGTGTGTGTGTAAGTTAAGATGTAATAATATATATAGGTGAATGTGTGTGTGTAAGTTAAGATATAATAGTATATATAGGTGTATGTGTGTGTAAGTTAAGATGTAATAATATATATAGGTGTATGTGTGTGTGTAAGTTAAGATGTAATAGTATATATAGGTGTATGTGTGTGTAAGTTAAGATGTAATAATATATATAGGTGTATGTGTGTGTGTAAGTTAAGATGTAATAGTATATATAGGTGTATGTGTGTGTAAGTTAAGATGTAATAGTATATATAGGTGTATGTGTGTGTAAGTTAAGATGTAATAATATATATAGGTGTATGTGTGTGTGTAAGTTAAGATGTAATAATATATATAGGTGTATGTGTGTGTGTAAGTTAAGATGTAATACTATATATAGGTGTATGTGTGTGTAAGTTAAGATGTAATAATATATATAGGTGTATGTGTGTGTGTAAGTTAAGATGTAATAGTATATATAGGTGTATGTGTGTGTAAGTTAAGATTTAATAGTATATATAGGTGTATGTGTGTGTAAGTTAAGATGTAATAATATATATAGGTGTATGTGTGTGTGTAAGTTAAGATGTAATAGTATATATAGGTGTATGTGTGTGTAAGTTAAGATGTAATAATATATATAGGTGTATGTGTGTGTGAAAGTTAAGATGTAATAGTATATATAGGTGTATGTGTGTGTAAGTTAAGATGTAATAATATATGTAGGAGTATGTGTGTGTGTAAGTTAAGATGTAATAATATATATAGGTGTATGTGTGTGTGTGTAAGTTAAGATGTAATAGTATATATAGGTGTATGTGTGTGTAAGTTAAGATGTAATAATATATATAGGTGTATGTGTGTGTGTAAGTTAAGATGTAATACTATATATAGGTGTATGTGTGTGTGTAAGTTAAGATGTAATAATATATATAGGTGTATGTGTGTGTGTGTAAGTTAAGATGTAATACTATATATAGGTGTATGTGTGTGTGTAAGTTAAGATGTAATAATATATATAGGTGTATGTGTGTGTGTAAGTTAAGATGTAATACTATATATAGGTGTATGTGTGTGTGTAAGTTAAGATTTAATAGTATATATAGGTGTATGTGTGTGTAAGTTAAGATGTAATAATATATATAGGTGTATGTGTGTGTGTGTAAGTTAAGATGTAATAGTATATATAGGTGTATGTGTGTGTAAGTTAAGATGTAATAATATATATAGGTGTATGTGTGTGTGTAAGTTAAGATGTAATACTATATATAGGTGTATGTGTGTGTGTAAGTTAAGATGTAATAATATATATAGGTGTATGTGTGTGTGTGTAAGTTAAGATGTAATAGTATATATAGGTTTATGTGTGTGTAAGTTAAGATGTAATAATATATATAGGTGTATGTGTGTGTGTGTAAGTTAAGATGTAATAGTATATATAGGTGTATGTGTGTGTAAGTTAAGATGTAATAATATATATATGTGTATGTGTGTGTGTAAGTTAAGATGTAATACTATATATAGGTGTATGTGTGTGTGTAAGTTAAGATTTAATAGTATATATAGGTGTATGTGTGTGTAAGTTAAGATGTAATAATATATATAGGTGTATGTGTGTGTAAGTTAAGATGTAATAATATATATAGGTGTATGTGTGTGTGTGTAAGTTAAGATGTAATAGTATATATAGGTGTATGCGTGTGTAAGTTAAGATGTAATAGTATATATAGGTGTATGCGTGTGTAAGTTAAGATGTAATAGTATATATAGGTGCATGTGTGTGTAAGTTAAGATGTAATAGTATATATAGGTGTATGCGTGTGTAAGTTAAGATGTAATAGTATATATAGGTGTATGCGTGTGTAAGTTAAGATGCAATAGTATATATAGGTGTATGCGTGTGTAAGTTAAGATGTAATAGTATATATAGGTGTATGTGTGTGTAAGTTAAGATGTAATAGTATATATAGGTGTATGCGTGTGTAAGTTAAGATGTAATAGTATATATAGGTGCATGTGTGTGTAAGTTAAGATGTAATAGTATATATAGGTGTATGTGTGTGTGTAAGTTAAGATGTAATAATATATATAGGTGTATGTGTGTGTAAGTTAAGATGTAATAATACATATAGGTGTATGTGTGTGTGTAAGTTAAGATGTAATAATATATATAGGTGTATGTGTGTGTGTGTAAGTTAAGATGTAATAGTATATATATAGGTGTATGTGTGTGTAAGTTAAGATGTAATAGTATATATAGGTGCATGTGTGTGTAAGTTACGATGTAATAGTATATATAGGTGTATGTGTGTGTGTAAGTTAAGATATAATAATATATATAGGTGTATGTGTGTGTAAGTTAAGATGTAATAATATATATAGGTGTATGTGTGTGTGTAAGTTAAGATGTAATAGTATATATAGGTGTATGTGTGTGTAAGTTAAGATGTAATAATATATATAGGTGTATGTGTGTGTGCAAGTTAAGATGTAATAACATATATAGGTGTATGTGTGTGTGTAAGTTAAGACGTAATAATATATATAGGTGTATGTGTGTGTGTAACTTAAGATGTAATAGTATATATTGGTGTATGTGTGTGTAAGTTAAGATGTAATAATATATATAGGTGTATGTGCGTGTGTAAGTTATGATGTAATCTATATATATAAAACTGTGGTTGTCTGTCTGTCTATCGATTTTTGGCACACATCTCCTCTTAGAATCTCTGACGGAATTGCACCGAAATTGCTATACTTGTACATTGAGCCCTAGCGAAGAGATCGGAAAAAAAAATTTCAAATTGACCCACCCTATGTGACGAAATCGAATATAATGTATCGATTTTTGAGCGTAAGTTATCAGTTATTTCCCTTTGTTCTGTTTACATTGAGCGTCTTACGTAAAAAATTACGCTGGCTTTCTCAGCGTTTAAAATGACATTAACACAATACACGAACAGTTGTCGAGCCAGCAAAATATTGACCTGCAAAATTCATCAGTTCGAACACTAAGCTTCCGTGTTGCTTCATTTCCATTGAAAAGCATTTTAAAACAATATTTTTACTTGAAAACAAGTCTATTTAAAGACTACGTTAAACAAGCAAATATTTCGTAAAAAAAAGCAAAAATTATATAAGTTTATTTAAAATATATGTATCTGTAAATTTCGTTAGGCGTGCAGACAGACAGTCGTGCATAGAGGTGATATACGTGTGCAGACAGACAGTCGTGCATAGAGGTGATATACGTGTACAGACAGACAGTCGTGCAGAGAGGTGATATAGGCGTGCAGACAGACATAACTGATAATTTGGTTACGCTAATGTTTTTCTCTGCGTTGCAGTGTTTACATTTTCGATCTTTGTTAATAAATAACCAGTGTAGTTTTTATCCCCAGCATCCTCTCTTGTTATAACATTCGGGTTATCGTTATGTTTTCTTAACTTCATAAGGCATATTGTTGGTTGAGGGAATATTAATCAAAAACACCATATGCAAGTCTGCACAGTAGACACTACAGTTTTTAAGCCAATAAAGAAACTTAACATTGAAACTTTAACACAGCTACTGAGCGACCCCGAGCAACGCCGGGCTTTACTGCTAGTAAACAATACAATATAATTACCACATTACCAGAGATTTTCCGAATAAGACCTACGTTTTAGTGTAGGAAGCGTTAGAAGGTGTGGGGTTATTCTTGATGGAGTAATCCAAGTGATGTCTATCCATGTTCGGTATTGGTTAAAAATCCTTTATATATATATATATATATATATATATATATATATATATAATAAGTGTTAGATGCTTAAACGTCCGTATGCGGTAGACCGTTTCAGCATTCGATGTTCTGATAGAGCTTCGTAGAATCAAGACGTATCTGAGGACCTTACGAATTTCAGAGGCAGGATCGATCATCACATCGATCGTGCCTCGCGATGGTCGCCAGTGAAACGATTGTAATATGTCCAATAAATTCCATTCGTCGCAACACTGATTCTTTTGTTTCTGTGATATATATATATATAGCAAAACAACTGATGGTTTGAATAGGGTCAAATAGTAGTCGTTAGACATGCTCAACCAACCGTGACGCCTAAACCAATCATCTTTAGTAATCCAGTGTAACTACACACCGAATGGTCGAAATACAGTTTGCAAGATTTAGCATTCTGTAGCCACTTTTCACTGTATATAAGGCACAACATTTACTCATCTCATTACAGTTAAAAATTGCAAACTTGACTGTCACCACACAATATTAACATGAAGATTGCGAAAGCATGAACATACTTGTTCAATTAACACTTAACATTTAATATTCTACCATACTATTTCATTCTAATACCATTATACATTTTAAAGGGTTGTAAATAAAACGAGTAAATCAGACAAAGTTGGAATTCCTTTTATTAATATATATATATATATATATATATATATATATATATATATGTGTGTGTGTGTGTGTGTATATATATATGTATATATGTATATATGTATATAACTATATAACTATATATATATACACACACTGGTTTTCCTACTACCCGAACATGGAACCTCGTTCATCCCCAAACTCTCACACTCAAGTCTACACCAACACACACGCATATATATATATATATATATATATATATAAATATATATATATATATATATATATATTAGGGTAAATATTGATGCAATTCAATTCAAGCACTCAACGTACTTTATCCACATATGAGTGACGGAGTAAATATCGAATAAGTAAAAGCGAAGTAGTTTCAGATGTTCAAGTCCTTTAATAATAATGCTGTGATATATATTTCAATGACGACACTGGCCACACTGTTCTGCGTGTGAGTGTCGTGACATCATCAGACAGCTTGTTATATAATAAGGTTGTTTCCGAGGCAATCCAAATTGAATCGACATGGGAACGGATGAAGTTCGTGCTTTTGGGTTTTTCATCCGTTCCCTTGTGAGTACCAATTCACCCCCACCGGTCTGCGCAAGCGCATGTCCGAAGGAAGTTGACCATTAGCACCGCAGATTTCAACGAAATTCGCTGTCAGTGGCCCACCTATGCCTTGCCAAAATTTACTGCTACCCATCGCTAGTGTGGCAGTCAGCCGAAAGCCAGAGGGGATGGGAGGGTGTTAGTTTTTATAGGTCATAATACTACCTTTCACTAAGCGTTGACAGTAAGACTGACCATCAACTCATAAGGTAAAATAAACTTAATTCTAGGTACTATGGTTTTACATAGTAAGTTAAGAGTGAGAGTTGGGAATAAAAATTAAAATTAAAGGTTAAAATCCTAAATCAAATATCAGAGATTATAAATTAAACAATAAAGAATTCAAAAATTCTGAATTAAAAAATTTGTTTCAAGTGATAATTCGGATTAAGTAAAGATATACATTGAAGTGAGTAAATAATATGGAGAGAGATGTTTAAGTAAGCTGTTCTGGGAGGGATTCTAGTGTTACAGATATTGAACGGCAGTGCCGGACCTTATAACGGAGGGCAAACCACATGGTTCAAGGCATTAGTCAATCCACTACACGGTCATACTTTCCATCAATGGAACAGAGTCAAAGAAAAACAGACAAAATGTACACAAAAGAAAAGAAAAAACGGAGACAATAGTGAATAAATGCAAAAACACAGAGTACATATATGTAAAATGATCCATATGATTGTCCATCTGTCCATGTATAGATTGAATTGAGGGGGCCTCTGTTCAGAAGCGATTTGGTGCAGGAAAATAGGGGTTTATCTTATTTTTTGTTTCCGCGTATTTATCCTGCCGAAAGATACTGTTACGCCCGTCCAGTGTCATGGGTTTTTCATCCCCATGATAGAGGGGATTTCCGGGGTAGCTCTTGGTTGGTTCCTCTCTACTCCACCATATCGGTTACATCATAGAGCGCTCAACTAATCGAAGCTTAATTATTAGGGTAAACAGTGATGCAATTCAATTCAAGCACTCAACGTACTTTTTCCACATAGGAGTGACGGAGTAAATATCGAATAATAAAAGCGAAGTAGTTTCAGACGTTCAAGTCCTTTAATAATAATGCTGTGATATATATTTCAATGACGAAACTGGCCACACTGTTCTGTGTGCGAGTGTCGTGACATCATCAGACAGCTTGTTACATAATAAGGTTATTTCCGAGGTAATCCAAATTGAATCGACATGGGAACGGATGAAGTTCGTGCTTTTGGGTTTTTCATCCGTTCCCTTGTGAGTACCAATTCACCCCCACCGGTGTGCGCAAGCGCATGTCCGAAGGAAGTTGACCATTAGCACCGCAGATTTCAACGAAATTCGCTGTCAGTGGCCCATCTATGCCTTGCCAAAATTTACTACTACCCATCGCTAGTGTGGCAGTCAGCCGAAAGCCAGAGGGGATGGGAGGGTGTTAGTTTTTATAGGTCATAATACTACCTTTCACTAAGCGTTGACAGTAAGACTGACCATCAACTCATAAGGTAAAATAAACTTAATTCTAGGTACTATGGTTTTACATAGTAAGTTAAGAGTGAGAGTTGGGAACAAAAATTAAAATTAAAGGTTAAAATCTTAAATTAAATATCAGAGATTATAAATTAAACAATAATGAATTCAAAAATTCTGAATTCAAAAATGTTTTTCAAGTGATAATTCGGATTAAGTAAAGATATACATTGAAGTGAGTAAATAATATGGAGAGAGATGTTTAAGTAAGCTGTTCTGGGAGGGATTCTAGTGTTACAGATATTGAACGGCAGTGCCGGACCTTATAACGGAGGGCAAACCACATGGTTCAAGGCATTAGTCAATCCGCTACACGGTCATACTTTCCATCACATGGAACAGAGTCAAAGAAAAACAGACAAAAAGTACACAAAAGAAAAGAAAAAACGGAGACAATAGTGAATAAATGCAAAAACACAGAGTACATATATGTAAAATGATCCATATGATTGTCCATCTGTCCATGTATAGATTGAATAGACGTTCAGAAGCGATTTGGTGCAGGAAAATAGGGGTTTATCTTATTTTTTGTTTCCGCGTATTTATCCTGCCGAAAGATACTATTACGCCCGTCCAGTGTCATGGGTTTTTCATGCCCATGGTAGAGGGGATTTCCGGGGTAGCTCTTGGTTGGTTCCTCTCTTCTCCACCATATCGGTTACATCATAGAGCGCTCAACTAATCGGAGCTTAATTATTAGGGTAAACAATTATTATGTAACAAGCTGTCTGATGATGTCACGACACTCACACACAGAACAGTGTGGCCAGCGTCGTCATTGAAATATATATCACAGCATTATTATTAAAGGACTTGAACATCTGAAAATACTAATGGTGTCTTTTGTGAACCTAAAAGCTGTGAGTAAATTTTCAAACAGTCTTAAATAATCATGATTCTTGAAAAAAAAATTACTAAATAATACGTTGACCAAGTTGTGTCGTACACATACAATACAAATAAAAAAATTTACGTCGTACCAATGTTTTCCTTTTTTAAACAAAAGATTCTAAAAAAATACTTAATTTATAATACAGTCTTTTGCACAGGAAGTGAGTAACTTTTCGGGTGTTTAAACGTAAGTTCACCAGAGTTTATGTCTTCATTATTAGCCCACCTCTAATGGCATTTTTTGTTCTGCTTACGACTAAATGTTATGAGCGTATTTTGTAATTAATTGCGCACACGTGCACACCTGCATGCAGATAGACACTGACAGCCAATAAACAATCGATAACTTGCTTATTAAGATATCGGTCAAAAAGAGAGATTGAATGTACTTTAGAACATTTTTTGAATATATTGTTCTTTTTGGCATGATATGTCAGAAATATAGCTACTATACACTTTGGTTATTTTTTGTAACTAAAAAACGGTTCCTTTTGGGTGGATACTTAACGAGAAAAATCCTAGGGTTTTGGACAAGTTTGTTTCAAGCGCTGTATAGACGCCTATTTTGTCACACCTTGGTCATGAATTCGTATTCTTTTCCAATAGATATTTTCCGCTCTATAAGGCTCACCAGGATATAAGGCGTATCATTTAAAATCAGGTCCGCGTAACGGCGTGTAATGCCAACAAGAAAATGCTATCTTCTTTACTTTTAGTCTAGAACGATTACTTCTGTTAGAGCCGTGATTGATTACCATTGTATTATTTATACATAAGGCTCACCGGAGTATAAAGCGCACAGCTGTTTTTTGATTAAATTTAATTATTATAAGTGCAATTTATAGACGGGAACATTCGGTAAGTTATTGTAATCATATTTCCAAACCTTCCCATTCACCAGTAACCATGCTAACGAATCTGGTGTCATCTCTCTCTGTATTTAATCACCTCTCTCTAACCTAACAGCTAGCTTCGTTACACGTCGTTATGCCCACACGGAAACGTTCAAGACTTACCTCCAAAAAAGGTACAGCTACTGCTTTGAGACAACGAATTAGGCGTTCTCAGGTATGAGTTCATTCACAATTGATTAATCCTTTATGCAATATTCTCCCTTAATGCTAGCAAGTACTGCGTTTATCCTAACTGTCACCACTTTTAAGCAACTACAACATTCTAATCGTAGTTATATTAAATTTATTGTCTTACCTTGATTCCCTTTTGTTCATGTTAGACTTTTCTCATTTACTATTGACACTGCCATTGGCTTAGCTAACCAGTAGAATTGATTAATTTTCTCTAGGAAACACCTGCTGAGCGCGAATCTCGACTCGCTGATAGACGTCTTTCCCGGCCGGTTGAGTCACCAACATCACGTACGACACGGCTTGCTGATGTTCGCCTTCGTCGCCAACAAGCGCTGACGGAGGAATCACCAACATCCCGTCAGACGAGGCTTGAGGCTATGGCAAAGGGCAATAACCCTAGATACAATTTTGATCAACTTTTTTTCACCTATAGCAAATTTACCGGGACAGGTTTTTAGCTACTCAAATCTACTTCAGAGATCACGCATTGATGTAAAAAATTAATAAAACTGAAGCAGGGCTCGACTTTGCGCAAAAAAACAAGGCAGAGTTACACATGGGACAATTTTTTACAGGAACGTCCTATATTCTTGAAAACTGTCACAAAAGACTCGCCATTATGCCGCGGTTAAGATAAAGGCCCTTTTAATTCTTCTTCTGCACATGTGAGCGCAAAAATTGTAAAAAAAAAAAACCCCTGAAAGTAATCGACATTTTCACCCTGCTTTAAATTAACTGAACATTCAATATCAAGTGATTTTCACTTCCGTCAGTCGTGCAGAGAACAATTTCAACGATACACTGTGTAACTACAATTAATAAATTACACACCTGTGTCTATTAACCTATTTTTTTCCATTGAAGTTCGAAGTTTCGAACCTGTAATGCGCGGGAAGTAACTTTCACACATTCTAACAGACTAAAGGTCGACTTACACCCGGACATCGCCGGGTACGACATGGCATATATATATATATATATATATATGCCATGTCGATTCAACTTGGATTGCCTCCGAAACATAACCTTATTATGTAAAAAGCTGTCTGACGATCTCGCGACACTGGCGCACGGAACAGTGTGACCACTGTCGCCTCTGAAATATATATCACAGCATTATTATTAAAAGACTTGAAAATCTGAAACGACTTCGCTTTTCCTTATATATATATATATATATATATATATATATATATATATATATATATATATATATATATATATATATATATATATATATATATATATATATATTGGTAAAAGGAAAAGAAAATGGTGACAAATTGTTCCCGGTTAAAAATAGTTTAATTAGGAATAAAAATTAGTAATAGTATTGGTTAGTATTCAGATTTGGTTTTAAATTTTACCGGTTGCGCATTTCTAATGCTTTTCAAAAATAATTTTGAGATAGAACGCTCGTGATGTTTGCTCTAATATAATTATATATACACACACTTCGTTTTTGAATTTGTTTTGCAAGATTTCTTATGTGAAAACGTGCGTTGGTATATTTTGGAAGGGTCATGCTGCCACCAAAAACACACGCACATAACGATTTTTACTTCAATTTATTATAAATTTCCGATTGGTTGGTTGGTTCGATAACCGGATGGGTGTTTATATATTGGAAAATCTCTTTCGTCACACATTCAGTGACCTCCCCAGTGACTGGGTTTTTATTTATTTTCTCTCCTTTGTTCTGTCCCACCCCAAGATATTTAATGTTATTATAATTGTTTAACTTAAAATGTTTGTTAGAATTAATATTATTTAAAGCAACTTGGAGAGAATTGAATCAGCCTTGCAACCACTATATAATTGTGTTCATATAACATATTAATATATGTTATATGAACACAATTATATGACGGACGCCAGGCTGATTTAATTCTCTCCAAGTCGCTTTAAACAGCATGTTATTACTTTTCTTTGTCATGAGTTCTCATCGTTAACAGTAACAATTGTCGACAGAGAAGTTACGATTATCTCCATGAAAATATTTCTCTGTTTTAACTCGATAAATTGTTCACACACAGAAATACAAATGTGTGTATCCTTAATATTGGTGCAATAAACAGTTGACATTTCAGTTACGATGTCTTGGTTTCTAGCCCATATGTTTACTTTTTAAATAAGTATTTCACCAAAACTCTCATACTTTTAATCTTGTATGGCCTGTGTATCCTCTCTCTCTCTTTCTTTCTCTCTCTCTCTCTCTCTCTATATATATATATGTATATAATATATGTATATAATATGTGTGTGTATATAATATAATTGTTTCTACTTTTGGCACAAGGCCAGCAATTATCCAGTGCATTACTGGTACTTTATTTTATCGACCCCGTAAGAATGAAAGGAAAAGTTAACCTCGGCGGGATTTGAACTCAGAATGGAAAGGGGCATAACTCTATGCGCAAAAGCATGGCGTCCGACCCTCCACTGATACTGCCAATCCAAACATCAACAAAACGTATGTGAATTCTCATATGTAAAACATTAATTTATCAAAAGGAAATTTCCGAATTTATATGCTTGTTGATATATCCATTAATCCACCCTAGTATGTGTTGCATATCAATCATAGAATCGAAAGGATAAATACATACAATGTCATTTCTGCCATTTTGAATGGCACAGGTCCACAAATATATATCTACAATGTTTCTTGTTACTTTACCTGGTGAGTTCGTGACACAATCGAAACTAATTCCCCATAATATATTCGTTCATTCTGCTTGTACAATGAATATCAAACTATAAAAAGTATTTATTTTATGAAAGAGACAAACAGACCTTGAATAAAGAATTTGGGCGATATATTCTTTGCTTTTGGTGTACTGCATTGAAGCATTATTAAAATCATGATGCATCTCAACATCAATGTTTTTAAAAATATGATGGTTGTTCTTGCTAAATGATTTAGTTAAATGTCCAGTTAACACAGCAGTAAAGGACTCTTTACTTAGATATGCGTATATAGTTGGATCTTAAATATATATTATATATCTATTATATACATTAAGTATTCGTGGTGATATCCATTCCCTGAAGTGTGTAGATTAGCAGAATTTGGAGAGCATCGAGTAAAATAGCATTTGATTTAATTTTTTGCATTCTAGATTTAAATCCCACCAATGTCAACCTTGCCGTTCATACTTCTGGGGTTGTTACAATATAGTATCAGTTAAGCCCTGGATTGATATAGTTATGTTTGCCTTTTTCCACAAATTTGCTAGCCTTGTGGCTATACTAGATCACAATTTTCATTCTATCGGTTATTTGTTGTTTCTATTTTTTCAAATAAATATGAAGCTATTGTGGAATTTAAAGGAGGGAGCTAGACACTTCCTTAGGCATGCGGCTTACATTCTAATGCAGACTATGATGCATTTGAGTGAAAGATGCCTATCTATAACAATTAGGTTGTATCAGTAAAAAGTTTATGGTACATAGTTTTGATTCAGCAGCTCCCGAAGAGCACACTACGTTTAATTTAATGGCCTCTATGGCGGAGTATGTTATGTCAGACAAGGTTTTTGGCGGACAGGTTGCATGATATATAATTATATAATATTCTGAACCATTATTGGCCGGCGATATTTAAAAAAATATTTTGGATTGATTTTCTTGTGAACAAGGCTCAATTCCCTCAGTAAGAAACGCGTGGAATGTATGACTGGCCCTTGCAATTATGAGTTCAAATCCCGTGGAGGTTAACTTTGCCTTTTATCCTTATGGGGTTTGATAAAATAAAGTACCAGTAATGCACTGGGTAATTGCTGGCCTTGTGTCAAACAGTAGAAACAATTATTTACTGTATAATACAAGAGAAATGTTTTCAAATGGGTTAGTTGGTATGGTATAAATTCCATTGCTAAATCTCATCTCATTATATGCAAGCATGATATTGTGGATAGGAAACATGATTTTCACAATGTATTTAAACTATTGTCAGATATGCTGGGTAATGCGATGAATTGTGCTTCAAATTATATTGCCTAGCCCTGTCACATAGTGTATCACATATAATCGCCTAATGTATAAATAAAAATCATAGAAATATATGGTGCAGTAATATAGAAAGAGTGACAGAATAAAAGAAATGTTGAAGGTTTTTGAATTACTATTTAACATTTCATCAACATATCATTTCGCAAATAATTGCTACAGATAATTGTAAAAATTCAAAAAATGCAGCATTGATTGCCCACCGATAGTATGGAATTATTGTTACTGTATAGTAAAATATGGCTTATATCTTTCCCACATATTTTAAAATGAATCTACGTTGATCTAATATATCAGATCGCTATATTTATTGACAGATTCTGCTTCCAATAAACAAGCTATTTCCATGAAATTCGAATAATTGAAATCATCTAACTAGCAATCGAAATAACTAAACATCACACACAAACACAGGCACACACATATGAACATACACAAAAAAACGCTCTATTATATACATACATATATATATATATATACAAATATATATGTGTATGTATGTTGTGAGTGAGTGCGTATGTGTGTGTTTGAGTCTGTGTGTATATGTGTGTGTGAATATTTTAATATGTATCTGTATACAATCTCTGTGTGCGCGTCTCTTCGTATGTATATGGTTGAGTCACTGTTATTGATTTTTAATGTCTTAAAAGATACAAAATGCCCTGCTATTATAGTAATTGGTGTGTCTGTAATTGCTTCTTCAATATTTTCATGAAAAATGTCTACGTGATATTTTCACCTTTTTTATTTTTATTTTTATTTCTTTTCTGGACACCAATGAATAATGCATTGGTTCAAATAGCCCATACCACACGTGAAGAAATTAAAGGATATAAAACATATTGAAGTTATATTCAATACATTCTTTTGTATTGCTTATTTTCTGTTGCAATCCATTCCTTGAGATAATTGATATTTACGAACACACCACAGTCGAAACATGATGCGGTAGTATATTCTAAGAGTACATATTACTAAATTTACTAAATGTATTACTAAACTTATAGAAAGAGTTCATCCCCGATGGAAACATGAATACGATATTGAAATTATACTTTATATTCGCACCAGGCTAAATTGTTTCTATGTCAGAATATGGTTCGAAATGAATTTCAATTGTATTATTTCCAAGGCAGATTATTGTCGTGACAATTATGTCTTCAATTTATCAAACCAGTAATAATACCACGCCCCTACAATGGTAAACATTCTCCTTCCAGGGAGATGTATTACTAGGGAAATCCATGAATATTTCTTTGTATCGTAAAAATGAGTACGATTCCTGTTATCCTGATAGGGAGGAACAAACATGCCTGAGAGGTTTACGGGAGGTTTCGGTGGTAGTTGTTTAAACTGAAATTACATAAAATGTAATAACTAGGAACCCAAATAATACAATACATACCAGAACAAATAACATCACCAACATTACACTTACAACATTCAGCATCGAAAGATAACCCTGCCATTACAATGAGACACAATATGCCTCGGTAAGCCAATGTGAATATCTGGATTAACTAGTAGCCAGGTCAGCCTTAAATTATACACACGAAATTTAGAAAAATCCCATATTAAATAATGTGTTTCTAGGATACCAACATATGTTTATATATGTAATAATCATGGACGAAATAAATTTAATTATATCTTGGATTTATAAAGGTTGGACTGGTTGAATTCTAAAGAGAGGTCAGAACTGTGATGATGCTTCCTTTCTTATACCATAACACGCTTGACTTCACCAACATAGATATCATGCAAATATACGATCAGCAACATCACTAGCGGCAATATGTTCATCTGCATAACTTCTGTAATTCCGATTATTTGTACAATAATCAAAGGCGTCATCCATCAACTTGACGCACACAAATTTGTTTTATCTTTTAAATATGGGTCAGAAATGTATGTATCCTTTAGGAAACGCATTTTGATTCCCTTCTTCAATCAGTTTAAAAACGTAATAGTTCATATTTGTTGATCTTTTATATCATGCTCTAGGTCAATGTGGGACCGTGTTCTCAGTATAATGCCGAATATAGTCCACGTATACAGAAATATATTTTATGTAGCGCATCTAAAGAAGTTCCAAACATTTGATTTTTAAATAATAATTCAACATCATGCTAAAATACTTGCTCGCAGAAGGACTGTATCGTCCCTGAATATATATATATATATATATATATATATATATATATATATATATATATATATATATATATATATATATATATATATATATAACGAAGGAAATGTGGTAAGGAACCAGGTGGACCATAACGCACCAAAGTACTTAATACTTAGGGTAGTAGAGTGGGTTATAGGAACGAGAAGGACACCAGAATTAGCCGTCGAAACGGCTTGAGCTCAGCCGTCGGGGTCCTACTCGTTCCTATATATATATATATTCAAATGATAACATTGTAACATCTGCTAGTATAACCAATAGACTCAAGAATATATATCTTTTCCCAGTCACACAATTTTTAATATTTCTTTGTAGCAACCATATTGAAGACTGTGCAAAGCCATTTATCTTCAGACATACGAAGTAGTCTCTCTTTCCATACGCACATCCCAATCACAAATATAGTCACAACTATGAGGATTATGGATCCTGATAAAACTTATTTGACTAGATTGATTTAATTTATTAATAAAAGCTAATGTTGATTAATGTCAAACGTAGAACGTATGAATAGACAGAATTTGTGAAAGGAGAGAGAGGGAGGGTGAAACACATGCAACTTTGTAGACAACAAAGTTACCTGAAGGTTGATAAGCATTATGATATTCTACGATTTCAGTTAGACTGTTATTCATAAATGATTAGTGAATACTTAGAAACAGAAGCATAAATAGATGTTCTGCACTTGTAATAATTCGTTACTATTCCTAGATTCCTCAACATACACATTGGCACAAATATAAATTTTTATCGGAATAATTAAAATTAATTTACGGTTCTGATGCCTTGGGCAGATGATTGTAAACATTTTATACAGTCCTGCCCATGTATATTTGCAACGTTTAAACATATGACCCCGCACATATATGGACACACAGACACACACACACGCACAAACACAAAATAAATATATATATACATATATATATATATATATTCTTGTGAGTGTGTTAGGAGATTTGTATGTGTATGACAATTTATAGTCATCTCTCATCTATCGTTCTCTTTCGATCTCTCTCCTCTCTATCTAACTATCTCACTATCTCCCTATATATATATTTATATATATATATATATATATGTATATATATATATATATATATATATATATATATATAAATTTCACCCAACTTGTAGGAATCTTATAATGAAACGAGACGTCCGTCTGTGGAGAGATATATTTGATATATCTCATGAAATAATACAGCCAATTTTCCACACAATACAATTAGTTATCACCCCGAACGTTTAATTAGGAATATACTCACTTATTTTCTAATGACTGGAGTGAGTTGGGATTTGGCCGGAGTATCGCTAATAGATTTCTCCGATAATGTATATATATATATATATATATATATATATATATATATATATATATATGTTTGTGTGTGTGAATGACCATGACAAGACCCTGGCCACGTCTTTCATTCAATAGGGCTATTTTATCCGAGTTACTAAGCAATCGTGTGTTTTAACATTTATTTTCTGCGTGTGGGGCTATTAAATTATTTATAAATATCTGTGAAGTACATATTTATATATACTTCAATGATAATAGAAGGCCAGATTCCAAATATTCTTTAAACGTTGTAAAATCAAGATAGGGATTTCCTATCACTTCTCTCTCTTTTTCACTCCACCTCTCTCCCTCTCTCTCACTCTCTTTCTCTTTTCTCTCTCTCACTCTTCATATCTCTCTCTCTCTCTCTCTCTCTCTCTCTATATATATATATATATATATATATATGTGTGTGTGTGTGTGTGTGTGTGTGTGTGTGTGTGTGTGTGTGTGTGTGTGTGTAGATTCATTTTTTGGCACAATTTCATATGTGTGTTGCGTAATCTGGATAGGTGTTGTATATTGTATACTGTTGTTGGGTAGGTTGCTGAAGGATAAACTATATATACAAGTATGGGATAGATAATGTATGAAACAAATGACATTTTCAATCTCAGATGGATAGTTATTTGTTACGATATTAAGTATTTTGTGAAGTATAAGTAATATAGTAAAGTAAGTGTTCATACTTTTGTCACAATTACCCAGTACATTACCTGTACTTTATTTTATCGACCTCGTAAAGATGAAAGGCAAAGTTTACCTCGACGGAATTTGAACTGAGACCGTAAAGGGACGTAAGCATGGCGGCCAACCCTCTATCGATACTGCCATTAGCTTCAAGTCGACGGAAATAAAATATTGAGAAGTGCTAGGCCTAATAGAGTTCTCTCGTAGTACTAATATAGTAGGATTATATTTGAGTGTGTGGTCTTTCGCTGTGCTAAATACATATGTATATAAAGACAGAATACAAAAACAAAAACACATATACTCAACCGCCAACACACACAACAAGCATTAGACACACACGGAAACGCGTGAGGTTATTAAATGGTTCAAGGGTATTAAAGAGTGTAAAAATAATTAAAAAAACACAATTTGATATCAATTCTTACTACAACTCTATTTCCCCTATCCTATTAAATAACGCTCTTATTATGGCCATGAACAATAGTGACCTGACTAGATCCCAAATTGATGTCATACTTGTGGCCCGAAAAACCATAATCACATTTGAAGAACAATTATGGACCCGCAAGGTTACGCATAACAACTTCGACATAACCATGGGATCTAGTGACTCAGAGCAGGTCACCGATTTGGTGGGCCTATACCTATTTAATGAAATCCATAAGAACCTACCCAACCTCAACGGTGGTTTATACCGCGATGATGCGCTTCTTCTCATATACTATAACAAATTTAATATAGCAAAATTAAGAAACACTTACACAAAATTTTCAAAAACTACAACTTAAGTATCACCTTAGATAAAAACACTAAAAATATCAACTTCCTAGACGCTACCCTTAGCCTAGACTCTAGAATATAGACACCCTATCTTAAACCTAACGAAAAACTAATTTATGTGAACACCAACTCTAACCACCCTAAATCCATATTAAACTCCATTACCATCATATAATGAAACTATATTTAACAATAATTCACAATATTGTAATGAGGCCTTAGCTAAATCAGGACATGAGGATGAGATTGAATTCCTACCTATAAAATCACATAGTTACAATATTATTTCTCCCGCCGAGGTTGACTTTGTCTTTCACCCTTACGGGGTCGATAAAATAAAGTACCAGTAATGCACTGGGTATTTGCTGGCCTTGTGCCTAAAGTAGAAATTATTTCTCATAATATGGCCATGAGGAAAAATAGTAAAAACACTAGCCACTATAACTATAAGACGAAGATTAATACCACACTTAACTCGCACCAAAGTAAACACCACAATAATAATTTAAACAGGGATATGGATACCTAAAAAAAATAATAATATAAACAAAAATAGAAGAACTAATACATTCTTCAATCCACCTTTCAAACTAAACGTCTACTGACTTGCCTAAGGCTTTCTTCTCAATCTTAGAAAAAACTTCCCGACCGGCCACAAGTACCATAGACTTATCAATAAAAATACAATTAAAATATCATACTCCACCACACCTAACATAGCATACCATATAGCTAGTAGTAATAAAAGGAAGATTAATAACTATTTCCAACTAATTAAAACACAACAGGAATTAAACTTAGTACCTGTAAACAATAGTAGTAATAATAGTAATTATGATAATAGCACTAATGAAATCAATAACAATACGAATGATAGGCATCATTATACAAGTGCTACCCCTAGCAACCAGAATTATTCACAACATAGGAACCGGCAAGCTAACACCTGGAATAAATGTAACTGTAGAACTAATAGAACTTGCCCCTTGGGTAATAATTGCTTAACCAAAGACATCATCTACTCATGAACCGTCAACGCAAACAACTCTTCTAAAACATGTATAAGATCTACTTCGAACAACTTCAAGACGAGATACAACTCGCACCTCCACTCTTTAGGGAACACAATCTAGCCAGCTACACTTCTTTATGTAGCTACACATACTCTCTCTGAAATCTAGGAATAGACCATTTACACTGCAATGGGAAGTAGTAGGTAGGGCCTCATCATATAAACCACCGTATACATTGTGTAATCTCTGCCTTCTGGAGGCCCATACTATAATCTTTTCGAAACTAGAACTCTTGAATAGAGAGTCTGAGACATTTCCCTCGCGCCAACAACGGTACCGACACTCGTTCCATAACTTTAAACCTAGCTTTTAGTATAAAACAATGTCAGATTTGAATTCCCCACCACCATTAACACTACACATCTAGGGCTTAGAAGCGCCCACAACCACAAACCCCTCGACCAACACTTTCCGCTACACAACTCCTATTCATCTATAACCTTATGCTCTGCAATAACAATTAGAATTAGACATAGTGTTACCCCCTTGTGATATAACTACAATAGATTAATTATATCTTATACAGTAATGGATATTTGGCACTTGGTATGTAGAGACATTTAATGTAATGTGTGATGATAAACTATGTGTGCATTTGTTATTGTATAATTAAATGCTTAAATTACACAGCATATTAGTAATAAAGTATATATAGACTTATAATTAAATATAATAAATGTAATAGCATTCTATATTAGGGATTATATTATTGCACATATGGCATATCTACTATGACATATTAACAGGTGTATAATCCTTCATAACATATACCTTGTCCAGTAATGAATAGATAAAAATCTAAAGAAACCTTTAATGTATGATAGTAGAATACACTGTATTTAAAATCAGAAATAAATTTACAGGGTTATGTAACAGAGAGCCAATGGTATCACATTATATTGTGTATTAGAACAAAGAACTTTAATAATTGAATTGAACTTAATTAGCTAGTTACCCCCCTTACGCATTAGCTCCCCTTATTCACTTCCGGAAATTAACGATTGAAAATTTAACGGTTGATCAAATATAGTCTATGAATATGAATTCATTGAAACTAATTTACAATCCATTGCTCTAACTAACTTAAAACACTCAATATAAACATTAACTGAAATTTAATTCAACATATGTCATGGAAAATATGCAAAAACTGTATGTTTCTCAACACACATTAATTCGAACACCAATCAACGTTCAACACCCTCCATAGACTCTAATACATTAACATATTTGCTTCAACTGCAGTATTTATTCATCTATATAAGCATAATAGCTTTGCTTGTCTCCTTCTCTTACGCAGTCACACTATCCACACGCCTGCATATGATTTGTTATCGCACTGTTCCTTTCTCAAAACTGCTTCCTCAATGCTTCTTTAATATTTGGACTATTCCCTTGTTTTAACTGTTGCATGTATTCCACTCCATGCTTTTGATTTTGATTTGAATTTGAACTTGAATGTTTGTACAATCATTGTACAATTCTCGTAAAATATATGTCACATCCATTCCACCCAGTAAATACGAAACTGTTGCTCACAACATCAATTTATATGTATCTATATTATTGTTCAGTTGAATAGGAGGGTAATTATATGTGCAAACGAGAGTTTGGAAGAAACGATTGTCAGCTATTAAATGATTTGAACACAACTTTGATAATTGTATAATTTATTTAACTGCTCTGTAAAGCAACTGATGTTCATACATTGAGCTATTTCTCTTACTGGTAATACGGTAATTAAGAAATTACTGACCTTCCTGTTTATAGTTGTTTATACTATATACATAACTATAAATAGAATTATTATAGGTATATCTGTATTTTTAACCTCTGGTTAATCAATGATAAACATTGATTGCCAAATAAATTAACTATAGAGATACGCTTTTTGGAACGTTTCAAAAGGCATGCTTGCTTCGAACAGCAAGAACCCTCCGATACGTCCTGAATATCTGAGGCTGCAGGTAGTGGCTTGATATTCATTCCAACGGACTTTCCAGTTAACCAACATCAATGACTGAGATTCAAGGAATAACAACAACAATAATATATATATATATATATATATATATATATATATATATATATATATATATATATATATATATATATATATATATATATACACACACAGCAAACACTGTATTTAAGGTCGAATTATGCAACTTCAACTTCGAGTGATTAGCGACCTTTAGAATCACCTGATCAATGAAACAATTGTTAATACTATAAATAAAACCCTTTTTGTACAGCCAGCCATGTTATTCTTCAATCTTTCACACACACACACACACACACGCACACACACACACACACACACACACACACACACACACACACACACACACACACACACACATACACACACACACACACGAACACACACACACACACACACATATATATATATATATATATATATATATATATATATATATATGTGTGTGTGTGTGTGTGTGCGTGACTGAGTGTCTCAGTGTTTGTGTGGGTTGGTTTATGTCAACCATAAACACATACCCTCCGCACGTCGGTGATTGCTTCCGGATCACAAAAATCTGTACCTATGAGACGAATTTTACTATAGCATGATGTAGATATAATTACACGCTTTGATATAAGAACATTCGCTGTGAAACGAATAATACGTAGGCTAAATATATATGCCCCTGTGCATATAAATTATCATTTTTTGCAGGGTCATATTGTGAAAATGAGGGAGAGATGATTCGAAGAAGATTTAATTAGTAATTTACTGAGGTTGTACTCGAACCACTATTCCGCATTCGTACATATTAAATTTTCTTCTGAAATAAAGGTAGAACCAGCAAGAGAAAGATGCTTAAAGGATATAATATGAATTTATTATAGAAGAATATTTCGGTGGTAAAACCATTAATTATATATTAAGGAATATATGGAAATCAAGGAAAAAAGAATAAAATAATTTATAATCTATTTCCTCAAAATCAAAATTTAAGCATGTTCTATACATAGCATTTTGACATGTGTTTTAAAGAATATAGCAAAAAATAATTATAGTAATAATCATAGATATATAACAAATTATTAGAGTGGATCTGATGGTGATCATGATATATGAAGTTAATACAATTAATTACTTGATATTTTAGTATATGTAACATGCATGTCTGAAGAATGGTTGCCCTATCCAGCAAATAAACAATAATATAATCAAAATTAAAAGGCATTTGAAATCAATGTTATTAATGATGAAATATTGCCTGTTGATTGTATTTCCTTAATACACATTTCTCAAAAGTATTTCGTCATATGTCAAGGTTTAAATAACGACGTTATCATGCAAAGGATGACACATGTCTTGCTTCAGGGTCTTTTACAATATTTTATTATACATTAACCATTGAAATCCTATTAACTTTGCATTTTAAGGCGTTGTTGAATTCATTATTTTGAAAAGCACTTTATGTATTCCATATTCAATTCCTAATATGGTGAAATGCCGATTATCATTATGCAAAACAAACTTCAAAACTGTCCAGAATATTTTACGAGGAATTGTTTTTGTATTTTCTTAATATGAAATATTAGTTATTCCTTTTATATTAAATAGCATATTGTTAATATCTTATTTTCCACTAAAGGAGTTGAGTAAAATAAATTTGAACAGCGAAATTCAGCTTAAGGCTATAGAAAGATAGAAGAAGAATATCATTTTGCGATAATATGGTACGTGTCAGTTGAGAATGCAGTGGAGCAAGAAAAAGAATCACAGGTAGCGATTTTCACGTTGTGTTCCTTTTCCGGATTGTCACTATTTCCTTTCAATAATAATATTAATGCCATTGGTAATGGCAAAAAAGAACGAATATAGAGATTCTGTGGAAATAAATGTTATACTCGCCATGCAACTACTATACATTGCTCAAGGTCCAAATAAAATGCATGCCATTAAAAAAAAAAGTAATAATATAAAATGGTATGGCTATACCTGACGTTGCTTCAGATAAAACACTAAACCATCTTTAGATAAGAGTGTAAATTAATTTTAGAACCGTTATCTCTAAATAGAAAATATACAGATATGAGCATACGGATTCATGAGATTCTGAACTTACTGAATACTGACATGTAAACTGATAGTCATCATTATGACATTCGATTCTTTTCCATGTAAAATGTTATGTTCATACCCTTAGTCACATTCTGGTTCATTAAGATTATTAGAGCTGAATGGAAACCAGCAAACAAGGGAATAATATATCGTGCCTCAGCATATTATCATTTTCTCTAAGTGGCAATAAGTGCTGAATATACTACAGATATATCCCCTTATTCGATTCAAATATGAATTGCATATTGGCAATATATCCAATTAATATCTATCTTTCATGGAGGTTGCAGTTCACTGTCGATATGAAAAATAATCCCTCCACTGGTATCTAGTTGAACCTGGTATAATGATCTAATTACAACGGATAGATTTCAACTCTACCATTTAATAGAAACGCTCCTTACATTCATTTACCTACATCTGAATATAGAGAGGCCAGTATATTTAGCTATTTTTATATAACAATTTAATGTTGTGCATAACTGTTTTTTTTATATGCCTTCATAAATACTCGATGTGCATAGTGTTAACTCTGTCTAAACAATTACCATATATGACCAAACGATATAAACAGACAAAAAAAAAATGTTCATTTAGGCGTATGCAAATCTAAATCCATAGGTTTATAAACTTTATTAGGAAGTAGCATATTGTGATTAACATTTGAAACAATTTGGGCAATAGGAGACATTATACAAGACATCCTTGCCATTCTGAGTTCAAATCCCGCCGAGATTAACTTTGCCTTTCGTCCTTACGGGGTCGATAAAATAAGGTACCAGTAATACACTGGGTATTTGCTGGCCTTGTGCCAAAAGTAGAAACAATTATATGAGACATCCGTTACACACGGTGTTATGACGACCAATAAAGATCATATTATCTAACACCAAACGGTATAATGAAATGTCTTTATAGAAATGTGAACAATGATACTACAGAAATGTGATCAATAACAGAAACATATGGGGATTGTTAAGAAAAACTGTATCATAGAAAAATATAGAATGCTATGTGTAACCTCTGCGTTGTCGACAGATCTGGAAATATTTTCTAACTCGCCATTATTATTTCACTACCTTAGTGAAATTTAGGCAAGCTAGATTAAGGCTGGAAGTAAGCAAAGATGGAAATAGTTATAAATAGAATCAAATTGATAGTGGGATATATGGTCCATACCTGTTCTGCAGCTAAATGCAATACCTTTCTAAAACAGTAAAAAATGATATCATACAAACTTTACAAATAGATTTAAACTAAATGACAGGAATGTTGTGCACTATTCAAGGGGTTTAATTATTTGATAACCGAAGTCACCATGTTGATTTAAATTCATTTGGAATATATATCATATATCATAAATATTGTTTCTATTGTTTTTCAACCTTAAATACCCGAATCATCGTGCAAATAGAAGGAGACATATATTTAACTAAAATAAATGAACGTTAGATAGATCTTTCATGCAGGAATATATTGAGATAAATCAGACATACGTGAATATCCATCATCTGAATGTTTTGTAGTGATGTTGTACCGTCTTATATGAAGATGGTCTCTTACATCGAGTGTTCAAACTAGCTTTGTACATACACAACACAACTCCAATTAAATAAAATCTAACTTATATTTAGGTAAACTTTAAATAAAGAACGAACAGTTTACATTATTACAATTCTCATAGGTTTCGATTAGATGTCATAACAAATTATTGATACAAAGAATTAGTGAAAGTTTTTCATGAATATAACTTAGTTATGAATAAAAAAAAAATTAAGTAATGCTATTTAAAATATGAAACTTGCTTTATAATCGATATATTTCATGAGAAAAACAATGAAATCAAATATAGTATTGAAGACCTTTAAAATTGTTTGATATTGTCGTGGAGAAGATCTTATATTTGTAACAATTCATGTGTGTAATTTCCAATTAAGTTTCACAAATTCAAGAACCATTTTGTTGTTATATATTTTATATTAAACGGAAAATGCTTTTAAACTTATTTGAACTGACGAATCAACATTAATCTTTTAGTTGGACGGTATTATTTGAAGCGCTATATCTAAAATAATGTGAGTTTTTCATAAAACTAATTGATGCTCTTAATTCTGACTTTGAGCGATCAAATATAATGGAAGATATATTCCGAAAAATATAGAAAAGCAAAACAAATTCAAAATATATTTCCATTCTTTAGTGGATTTCTGATTTTAAGACGTCTTATACGATTCGACAGTAGAGAATATTTTTAACACTTTTCACTGTAAATGCTTATGAGCATGACTTTTCTTTATATATTTATTTCAATATCGTGTATTGTCTATAATTACACACACACACATACACACACACACATACACACACACGCATATATATATATATATATATATATATATATATATATATATATATATATATATATATGTATATATATAATATATATATATGAATGTGGGTGTGTAGATATTTGTAAGATATTTTCAACATGTATATATTCATACGTGTAAATAATTGTTTCTACTTTAGGCGCAAGGCCAGCAATTACCCAGTGCATTACTGGTACTTTATTTTATCGACCCCGTAAGGATCAAAGGCACAGTTGACCTCGGCGGGATTTGAACTTGTAAATAATTGTTTCTACGTTAGGCACAAGGCCAGCAATTACCCAGTGTATTACTGGCACTTTATTGTATCGACCCCGTAAGCATGAAAGGCAAAGTTAACCTCGGCGGGATTTGGACTCAGAATGGCAAGGGCCGTAACTCTATGCGTCAAAGCATGGCGTCCGATCCTCTACCAATACTGCCAATCCACCGCCTTCGTAAATCCACCAAACTCGTAAATAATAATGTATATTCATATAAGCACTTATTTAATGTATAGGCATATCAGCATATCACAAAATACACAGATATAACTGTATCACACCCACACACACACCCACACACACACATACACACACACATACACACACACACGTGTGTGTGTGTGTGTGTGTGTGTGTGTGTGTGTGTGTGTGTGTGTGAGATCGCTCGTCAGCGCTGCACTAGTGATAACAAGTAACCCAGTACAACCTATGCTTGGTCAGATCGGTAGCGACTAAACCGGCAACCGCCAAACTAGCTTCCTGGTGACGAGGAGATTTTGGACACCCTGCGAGCTAAAAAACAAAACCTCTCAATGTGCGGAGGAATTCAGGAGAGTCAACGGTCATCCAATCATTAAGAATATATATAAGAAACTTGTTCTATACAGTTAAGAAGACAAGAGAAATAAATATTTACCTCTTTCATGTAGGTAATATAGCGGTGTTATAAAACTAATTGGCACTACAATGCTATTAGCTACAAGTAATCATGTAAATATGTATGAGATGAAAGAATGCTATTTAACTAATGTATTAGTACCCGATGTAGCGCACCCACAGCCTCGGCGGAGAGAATGGAGAAGGTGTTTCCCCGGAGGACGACAAGGGAGACGCGCTGGAAAAGCCACTCCCACTCGCGGGGCTCACACCTTCACTGACCAGCTCAGCGCCTATGGTGGGGAGTAAGGAGGTAGCCCTAAGGCCTAGGACACCAGAAGTTTCCACTGCCAGGGGAACGTCCGCAAACCTGTAGGAGACCGACGGGTATTTGAGGAGTTTGCCCCCTTAGCCCGATGTGCAGCAGAACCTGGGTCAGTCGCAGACTGCATCAGTCTGCGGCTGCAGAAAATGTCGGTGCAAGTTGCATCCCAGACGGGCGGTTTGCCACCGCGTAACGGGAATATAGTCATGCCATCTGGCCTTTTGCCGTCCCCTCGATCCAGCCCCACCGGCTCGAGCTGGGAAGGGAAGCCTACAGCGTCCAAGCCATGATAATGACCTCGTTGAGGGCAGTATGGCGTGGAATGCGGCCGGCACTGTGGCGACAGGAAAGCGGGTGGAGGCGGAAAGAGTCCACCGTGGAACCGCAGCCACATTGGTGTGGCTGGCAGATATGGAGTCCGAGCCTCAGGGAAACGCCGATTCGCAGGCTATGGTTGTCTAGCTGCGTGCCAGTGGAGAAGGAGGGCAGAACATGGAGCCAGGCACCACTGTGGGGTTTGGAGGCCGCACGAAAACAATCAAGGTGGTGCTGGGCGAGCTGGTGCGTGAGCCTGTCTGAGGCCAGGCTGCAGTGGATGACATCCCAAGTGCGTTGGGTGGACTTGACGTCAACAGGTGGAGAAGGAGGAAGGACGTGTACTGGGCTAAGTCCCAGCCGGTCCCACGTCTCACAGGCGGCCTCACGTTCTCTGAACACAGAGGGTTCTGTTGTGTTTTGAAGAGCCCTGCTGACGAGGACGGGCACGAGGTTACCGACGAAAGATACGCCGGCAAAGCTAGTGAGATCGGGGACCGGAAGCCTAGGCCGCCATACCTGACAGGTAAATTGTCCTGTTACCACCCTATGTCGTCATACTTGACGTTGCATATCCCCTCGGCTGCTACTCGGATACAAGTATCGAGGTCAGCGAGGAGAGATGTCTGGGTGTAGCATGGAGCGCTGCGGAGTGTATAGAGGAGCTTCGGCCTGGCGAAGCAGTTCTTCAGCAGAAAGAGAGCTGTGTGGCCGTCAAACCAGTCGGCTCGTGAGAGTCTGGAGCTGTTGAAGCCTTGATTTGTTGGTGGAGCGGATGGCCGGCGGGTGGATCGGTGACTCAAGTATGAGGACATCCTCTTTGGGGTCACCTGACCCTGGCGGAGAATGGCCCCACGTCCAAGATGGAGGCTGCAAAGCTCGCAGCATCGAGGCTGACGTTCACCACCTCCGACTTGGCCGAGTTGACCTGGAGGCCTATTCCCGCCAGGGAAGGAATCACCGATTGAAGGTCTGACTGTCCGTACAGGCCCGCCCAACGTAGCATCATCCAGATACCAAACGTTGAGAGAGGCCGTGATACTCCGGGCGATGTGGTCAATACGAAAGGCGAACAGGAGGTGTCCCAAAGGGTCGCCCTGTTGGACCCTCGTAGCCAAGGGTATGACCGTATCAGCAGCTAGGAGCATGCTTCGGGCTCCATATGACAGGTAGGCCAGCGGGTAGGAAGAGGGGGCTTGGCTGAGGCAAGCGTCGAGCAGATGATCCCGGCGTAAAGAGTTAAAGGCATTCCTCATGTCAAGCTTGACAATGCTGTGACTGGAGTCCCTGGATGCCGGTAACGATGGGCAGCTGCTGAAGAACTGCCTGATTGCATGAGAGGTTCCCTCACAACCACCAGACACGCCGACACCCAGTTGCACTGGACTCAACCCCTCACCTAGTTCGTGTGTGACGGACTTACAGATCACCTTGGCAGCCAGCCTACGGAAGACATTGCCCACAGCAATGGGGCGTATGCCACCCTCTTTCTTCGTGAGAGCAGTAGGCTGGCCGAAAAAAAGAGGCCTCGGACGTAAGTGTCGAGGACACCATGAATGAGCCTATAGGTGAGCGCCACAATTGCACTCAGAATGCGGCGCCCGGCATCAGCGAAGAGGGGGGATGTCAACTCCCTGAGGTGGCCTGGTCGGAGACCATCAACACCACCGCAGCTGCTAGCTGGGAAGGACCTGATTGCGGACAAGATATCTGCATCAGTAGCCACAAGGAGCAGGTGAGGGTCGGGTGGGGGTATGGGTCTGAGATCAGTGGGTGGCTCAGGGTGTTTGAGCCGCAGAGCAGCCACGATCTCCTCGGTGGGTTGAAGGACAGTGTCCTCTGAGACAACAACTCTCATTAAGATATCTCTCTGAGAGAAGTTGTCTAATATAACATCTTCCACTTCGTTTGCATTCAATGATGGAAACCAGCTCTACAATTTGGTTAAATGTATTCGATTTTGGTATTAGTGCTGAAGTTTGGCAAGACGAGGCACACAGTAGATCTTGTTGGACATGTCTGGTTTATGATGGTTGTGACCGTTTTGAGGTGAAAATAATGGAACATGCGGTGTTTAAGAGTGCAATCAGGAATGGTGCTTTTAACTCATTCCCGGAAGATATCCGGTACAAGTATGTCTGTAACATCTCCCGAAATGTTGGTCCTTCTCGTGTCAGGTGTGGTAGTCATTTAAGAGCCTACAACAATCCGTAGTCTGCGGGCCATTATTCTCGTGTCCTCCCTGAAAGCCCCGCGGGCTGTTTGTGTCAGTTTCGCAAAAAACAACAACAACCTATGATACCTACTGTACTCAAGCGGTACACGTGAGTGTATACTAATGAATATATTTCCACGAATTGCAAGATCTTCCTCATTATCTCACCAGTAAAATAGTATACAGGATCAAGGCAGATTTGTGGAATTATGATTTGGCTCACACTACGTTGAAGAGGTGGACTAATCTGAAAAGAAGTGTCAGTTATAATATATATATATATATATAATATTATAATATAAGTATGAATAAAATAGATGTTCTTTTGATCAATTACATTTTATCATACATATTTCGGATGTACAACAGTAAGTCCTCATGGTTAAGATTTAATCAAGGTAGTGATTACCCGATAGAAAACTTTATTTATATAATATCTGTGTGAAAGTGCGAAAACGTAATGAATGCATTAGAGAATGTGTGAGTAAGAAAAAACGTTGCACACTGTAAGTGTTCTAAAATTTTAATATATCTAGGGAAACGTCTCTTGAATCATAACATCCAGTGATAGCCACTGGAAAAAGATTTATAAGGAGGGAAAGTTAAAGTGTGGGTTTTTGTTTTCGAAAGTTAAACGGTAAGATTTGAAAATATTTAATTTATAATATTAAGGTGAAGACTCCAAATTTCAGGATTATTTGCTAATTATTTATATATTATTTATATAAATTCGATAAGAGTGTTATCATTTCTAAACTTCTGAATTTTATGAGGGTAACATTAAAAGGATTTAGCTGGCACATAAAGAATGAACTGTTATACTGTTGATTATTTACCTAAATTCAAACTTTAACAAATATACCAACATATTAGGTATGTAAAGCTTTTGAAGTACTTATTGTTATAACTATTTAAATAACTATTATGTATATAGGTATATATTAATATATTAATGAGCCAGTATGTTTAAGGTAAATAATAACGAAGATAAGAATAGAAGAAGATAATATATTGAAGGATGTTAAGGGTAAATATATACCTATGTATAATTGGGTGTAAATGCACTAATTATTCTTCAACCAAGATATCAACATATTATTAGATATAGGGATGTATATATATAGATATATATTAGGTATTATTAGTGTAGTATACTTTAGGTAAATGATAACAGTTATAATTTTATCAACGTGTCACATTTAAATACATATATATATATATATATATATATATATATATATATATATATATATATATATATATAATCAAGATTTAGCAAGTAAGAAAAAGTTTCAAAATAAATTTTTAAAAATTAACTTTTCTTACTATGGTTACCTTTACCGATTCGGTTTCGATTCTCAAAAGTAAACGGAGTCCATACGGCCTTCGTTGCAAAGAAAGAATCTCGTCAGAAGGAACTTTTCATTCGAGGAATATAAATTCTCGAATTCAAATTACGAATTGGCGCTATTCAAAATTGTTCCCGAGATGAGAGTAAATGAAGTGGAATCAATTTTTTCAAGGGCCGAGTGTAAAGATAGAGGTAGAGACAGGGAGGTCAGTCGGCTACCGCTATAGCTAGCAGCAGTCGGGACGACCACATTTTTTCTCAACATAGAGGAGCATAGTAATAATAGAATATGTGTTCCTACACGCACAAGGCGCTAAGGGACACATGTATTGTCCAAACATATGCCAATGTGGTTCAATGGCAGGTTCATAAATTAACGAGCCAGAACATATATAATCAAGGTTTAGCAAATAAGAAAAAGTTTCAAAATAAATTTTAAAAAATTAACTTTACTTACTACGGTTACCTTTTCGGTTTCGATTCTCAAAAATAAACGGAGTACATACGGCCTTCGTTGCAAAGAAAGAATCTCGTCAGAATGATCTTTTCATTCGAAGAATATAAATTCAAGATCCTTCTGACGAGATTCTTTCTTTGCAACGAAGGCCGTATGGACTCCGTTTATTTTTGAGAATCGAAACCGAATCGGTAAAGGTAACCATAGTAAGTAAAGTTAATTTTTTAAAGTTTATTTTGAAACTTTTTCTTATTTGCTAAACCTTGATTATATATGTTCTGCTCGTTAATTTATTAACCTGCCATTGACCCACATTGGCATATGGTTGGACAATACATGTGTCCCTTAGCGCCTTGTGCGTGTAGGAACACATATTCTATTATATATATATATATATATATATATATATATATATATATATATATATATATATACATATATATATAAGAATTAAAATACTAGAGTGTGTTGGAGTTAAACACGCTCTTCATATTATAGAAATGACAGTATAAGATATAGCTCAATGTAATAAAACAGAGCCGAAGAATTATAAAGAATAAACCAAAGAAGCCTTCAATACATGAAAAGTCTTTATTAGCCAACAATGTTTCGTCCTATTAAGGACTCATCAGGGCAAGTAAAGCTACAAGAAGCACTATTGGCCAATACAAGCCAAAAACTCAGAAGAATATGGAGAATACATCTATTAAAGCCTAGGAAGGATATCAAGCAAAAGTAGGCTAAGATTAAGAGTGAGCAGTTACACACATAGATATAGACCAAATAGCAAGGAAGTGGTTAACATGTTGAACGCACATTGTAAATATTACATAATGCGAAAACTTGAAACACAAATGGTAATATAATGTGAGAATTACAGTACGATATAGAATATAATATAATATAATAGATGCTGATAATAAAAAGCTTAATATATGTATATATATATATATCTATACATATATACATTAGTACAAACACAAACTAACACTTATTAAGTTTTTAAATATATATATATATATTGTTTACATATAATAAAGATAAAAATAAAAATAAAGATACAAATAAAAATAAAATATAATATATAATTCCCTGTCAGTGTGCATAAACAATATAAAAACATTATAATAACATTATAATAACAATATTATAATATATTGGCATCAAAAGATATACAAAATTACATCATATATATAATTCAAGGTTAACAAATAGTATAACGTTTTACACAGGGTAAGAAAAAAATCATATAGAACTAAATAGTGTTGAAAAAATTGTGTTGAAAAAAAAAATCTATACCATTGTAACAAATAAACGGAGGTCAAGACGTTTTACATTGGCATTAATATTACCAAAATATCACAAGATATTACAAAATATAACAGAACCATACTTCAAATAACATATATTAAAATCTAAAATACGATTACATAAAAATGATATGATATAACAACATTAATATCAAATATCAAACAGAGTCTAAGGAAATGCTTAATAAATATTTACGCGGTTGAGATACACAGACATATATTAATGAACAGCGTGTGGTAGTAAAAATCCCTTAATGCCTTACCACCTGAGCAGACCTTATCTTATAATAACCCTAGAAGTGATGCATCACTTATTCAGCCGGTAAATAGCACCAGGAATTGTAACTATAGAGTAAGTATTAACTGCCCTTTAAACGGTCACTGCCTCTCTAGGAACATTGTTTATGCTTGTGAAGTTAAGACTGATTCTTCTAATAGCACATATATAGGCTCCACATCTAATACTTTTAACACTAGGTTTAATTCTCATATCTCTAATTTTAAGCATGTTAAGTTTAAGAACTCTACTTCTTTAGCACACCATATCTGGGATCTTAAAGAGGCAGGCATGCCATATAGCCTTAATTGGCGTATAGTAGCACGCTCTAATAACCTATCAACACACACTAAATTCTGTAATCTCTGTATCCTAGAGACCCACTCTATGGTTTTCTCTAGGGAAGTTTTGCTTAATAGAAAGTCTGAGATATTTTCTTCCTGCCCCCATGCCATTTCTAATTATTTCTTCTATTATAAACCTAAAAGTTCTGGTAGTTTAAATCGTATCCATTAGCTGCTATATTTCCTTATTTTTTGTTTAGGTTTATTTTGATTACCATCATCTTAATTATTATTAGTTTTTTTACAACTTTTCGATTTTAGTTTCCATAGTCTTTTGGCTACCATACCCTATCTATCGTCTTAAGCATTATTATAGTTTCATTACTAACACCTTAAGGGTTTATATCTTATTAAATACTTTGGTTGGAGTCTCATTCAACTAATGTACCTCCTCCTCTACACACTTAATATCCGCCCCTTCTATTATACTATATATAAATTTCACCTTTATGCTCCTTTTATGATATTATATAATATATTGATTTTACTTTTATGCTCCTTCCTATCCTCCATAACCTCTCTTCTTTCTGTTTCCATTGGTCTACCATAGTTCTATTTAGAGTCCTTTTATTTGATAACGTTATTCTTGATAATTTTATTGAAATATCTCAAACTTATACGGTTTTGATGACTTAAACTATAGCCAATTTTGAAGTGATTAAATATGTATTTTAAATACTTTTAATATTAATTAATTTAGAAAGGTTTTCTAGTCAGTTCGCCGCTTACATTTCTATCTCTTCTTTTACTTAACCGATTGTGACACCTAAGTAAATATACTTGTTTTTTGTTTTTCGATCTTCGGTTTATTTTATTTATTTTTTTACTACCACACGCTGTTCATTAATATATGTCTGTGTATCTCAACCACGTAAATATTTATTAAGCATTTCCTTAGACTCTGTTTGATATTTGATATTAATGTTGTTATATCATATCATTTTTATGTAATCGTATTATGGATTTTAATATGTTATTTGAAGTATGGTTCTGTTATATTTTGTAATATCTTGTGATATTTTGGTAATATTAATTCCAATGTAAAACGTCTTGACCTCCGTGTATTTGTTACAATGGTATAGATATTTTTTTCAACACAATTTTTTCAACACTATTTAGTTCTATATGATTTTTTTCTTACCCTGTGTAAAACTTTATACTATTTGTTAACCTTGAATTATATATATGATGTAATTTTGTATATATTTTGATGCCAATATATTATAATATTGTTATTATAATGTTATAATGTTTTTATATTGTTTATGCACACTGACAGGGAATTATATATTATATTTTATTTTTATTTGTATCTTTATTCTTATTTTTATCGTTATTATATTATACTGTAAACAATATATATACATATATTTAAATACTTAATAAGTGTTAGTTTGTGTTTGTACTAATGTATATATGTATAGATAGATATATATATACATTTATTAAGCTTTTTATTATCAGCATCTATTATATTATATTCTATATCGTACTGTAATTCTCGCATTATATTACCATTTGTGTTTCAAGTTTTTGTATTATGTAATATTTACAATGTGGGTTCAACATGTTAATCACTTCCTTGCTATTTGGTCTATATCTATGTTTGTAACTGCACACTCTTAATCTTAGACTACTTTTACTTGATATCCTTCCTAGGCTTTAATAGATGTATACTCCATATTCTTCTGAGTTTCTGGCTTATATTGGCCGATAGTGCTTCTTGTAGCTTTACTTGCCCTGATGAGTCCTTAATAGGACGACACATTGTTGGCTAATAAAGACTTTTGATGTATTGAAGGCTTCTTTGGTTTATTTTTCATAATATATATATATATATATATATATATATATATATATATATATATATATATATATATATATATATATATATATATATATATATATATATATATATATATATATATGTATATATATATATATAAGAAAAACAACAATGAGTGCATGGATAATACAGAGTTCAAAATAATGTCTATAATAATCTTTAGTTTGGATATTTTCTCTATATTTGAATCATATATATAGAAATGTGGTAGCAACATTTAAAAATATTTAAAAATATATAAAATATAATATATAACTACATACATATTATAATACATTATATTATAAATAGATGAGAGATCGAAAGCGCAGCAAAAAATTCACATTTATATATAAGTTTGAATCCGTCTCAAATTTTAGATGTTATAGAGCAGTAAATATATTTAAAAGAAATGTATGCTATATTATACTATAAATAATAGATTAAAAACTCATTAAAATTTTAGAGTTATAGATAAGTTTCATAAAAATTTATGGATTGGGTATTAAACTAAAATTTAAGAGATCACAAATGTATTAAAAATTCACAGTTAAATAAATTCCGTAAATATGTAAGGATTAGGTATCATACTAAATTATAGGCATAGATAGGAAGATAGATGGAGAAATAAGGAGATAAAGAAATGATGGTATTTATCAAAGTTAACAAATAATATATTTTTTTAACTGTTGATTATATATTCCTGGTAACCGAGTTGTTATTGGTTTGGTGTAATTGTTTCTTTCTTTCTCGTTTTATGTGAGGCTAAAAAAGTGGACGTAGCTTTATGGAGACAACTAGAGAATAATTCAATTCTTTTGTTAATTAGGGTCTCGTAATTATTAATAATCAACAGGGTCTCCATTGTACAGAGCGGGCAGTTACTTGATATACTAGTGTGGCGGTAAATTCCACAGTTCCGAAGTTTTGTCCAAAGAATATTGTATTTTAAATTCTTCTCTTTTAAAGGCCATATGAGCTGTGATAAAGACGTGGATGATTTCCTCTTAGAGTTCGAGAATGAGCATTTATGGTTCGCAAAACGAGCTTTAAATGTGGATGAGGTTGATCCAATGTAATTGTATGCTTTGTGATCAGTTTTTCGGTGCAAAAACCAAATTACTATGTAAACAATTATTTTGCAAAGGGCAATTAGTTTTATTTCTACAATTACATTTTGGTTTAGTATCATTAATGTTAACTCTATTATTATGAACATTATGTTGGTTTGGTTTTAGGATTTTGGCGTTTAATTTGACGTTGTTTTTGGCCATGTTACTGGTTGTAATATTTGCGAATTTAATGGTATGTCTATTAAAAATGGAATGGTATTTATGTTGAGTAGGGAAAGAGGTGACAATAGATTTAAAGAATAGTATAGCAATTGGTGTTTTAACTACGACCGAAGCAAGGGGTACAAATCATATGACTGGTTTAGATCTAGTTCGTATTCTCGATTTATTTAGCGTATGTGTGTTTGAGTTATAATTATTAGAGTTTCTCTTATATATGTTATTATTATTATTATTATTATTATTGTTGTTATTCCTTGAATCTCAGTCATTGATGTTGGTTAACTGGAAAGTCCGTTGGATTGAATATCAAGCCACTACCTGCAGCCTCAGATATTCAGGACGTATCGGAGGGTTCTTGCTGTTCCAAGCAAGCATGCCTTTTGAAGCGTTCCAAAAAGCGTGAAGGGGCCGATTTTCTTTAACCATCCCTGGAAACCTTTGGAGATAGTCCCCAGTGCGCCTATGACAATCGGGATCACTTTGACTTCATGGCAGTTCCAAATCCTTTTCACCTCCCACTTTAGGTCCTGGTGTCGGTTAATTTTCTCCCTCTCCTTCTCTTGCACTCTCGTGTCGAACGGGCAGGCCACATCCACAATCAGGCACGATCTTTTTTCTTTGTCCACAACCACCAGGTCAGGTCTATTGTGTTCCAGTTTTTTGTCCGTCTGTATCCTAAAATCCCACAGCACCTTCACCTGATTGTTCTCCAATACCGCCTCTGGCCTATGCTCATACCATTTCTCAGAATGTGGTAAATTGTTTACTTTGCACAGGTGCCAGTGGATCACCCTGCCCATCACATCGTGTCTCCAGCCCTTATAGTTGGTCTGGGCTAGGTGTTTACACTCGGACACAATGTGAGCCACAGTCTCCTCTCTCTCTCCACAGATCCTGCACAGTGGGCTAGCCTCCTCCTTGTAGATATGGTGCTTCAACCACTTCGTTTTGAGGGCCTGCTCCTGCGCAGCCATTAGCATTCCTTCTGTAGCCTTTTTGAGGTCTCCTCTTCTCAACCAGTTCCATGTCTGTGGATCTCTAAATTCAGTTTTCTCAAAGAAGGTACTATGAAGGGATTTTCCCTTAAGGCTGCTCTTCCTCCTTGATGTTATTTCCTCCTTGGATATCCCCTGGCCTACTGTCCCCTCCTTCAGTACAGCTCTGAGCATTGGCTCCTTACTATAGGTCACGTATTTGTATAGGTTGTTTTTCTCCATCTGAACACAGTCCTCTATGCTGATAAGACCTCTTCCACCCTCAGATCTCCTTAGGTAGAGTCTATCGACATCACTCCTCTTGTGGAACATGTTGTAGATAGTCAATAGCTTCCTAGTCTTCATATCCATTTCTTTTTGTTCAGCAACATTCCATCTCAGAATTCCCGCACTGTACCTAATAATAGACACAGCTCGGGAATTTACTGCGCTTATGGCATTTCTGCTGTTCAGATGTGACTTCAATACGCTCCTTACTCTCCGAATGTATTCAGTTCTTAACAATTCCTTCCTTTTTTTGTTCTTTATGCCATCAGCCTCCAGAACGCCCAAATACTTGTATCCTTCCTCAGAGTCAATTTCCTTTATCATCTCACCTGTTGGTATCTGGATCCCGTTACTTCTGCTCAACCTACCCCTCTTCATCACAATGACTCCACATTTACCAATACCAAACTGCATACATATATCACTGCTGAAAATACGGACAGTGTCAACAAGCACATCCAACTCCTTCTCACTTTTCCCGAAGAGCTTAAGATCGTCCATGAAGAGGAGGTGATCGATGGTAAGCTCTCCCCTTCCCAACTTGTATCCTGCTCTCACTTTTCGCAGCATAATGGTCAAGGGCATCAGGGCAAGGACAAACAACAGAGGGGACAGGCTATCTCCCTGGAAGTTACCTCTCTTGATCTTCACGCTTCCCAAGGATACTCCAGTTGATGTCAACTCTGTCTCCCAGGACCCCATACTCCTGCCCAGCAACTGTCTGATGTTATCTGCCACCCTGAAGATCTCCAGGCTTTTGGTGATCCAGGAATGAGGCACCATGTCAAATGCCTTTCTGTAGTCTATCCATCCCATGGCAAGATCAGTGTGTCTCCTCCTGCAATTCCCCATTACCATCTTATCAATAAGCAACTGGTCCTTTGTACCACGTGACTTCTTTCGGCATCCTTTCTGTTCGTCCGGTAACAAGTTGTTTGTGTGGAGGTGATGGTAGATTTCCTCAGACACAATGCTCGTCAACAGTTTCCACATTACGGGCAGACATGTGATAGGTCTATAGTTGGTAACATCATTATTATTATTATTATTATTATTATTATTATTATTATTATTATTATTATTATTATTAAGGGCGGTGGATTGGCAGTATCGGTAGAGGGTCGGACGCCATGCTTTCCAGCATAGTTACGTCTCTTTACGATCTGAGTTCAAATCCCGCCGAGGTTGACTTTGCCTTTCATCCGTACGGGGTCGGTAAAATAAAGTACCTGTAATGTGCTGGATAATTGCTGGCCCTGTGCCAAAAGTAGAAACAATTATTATTATTATTATTATTATTATTATTATTATTAGGAATAATACTTGGATTGTTATTATCTACATATTCTATATTATACATATATCCTGCTCTTTTTAACGCGTTGTTGTAGTATTCAGCATTTTTATCAAATATATCTTTATTAGGTGATATTTTATTAATACGTTTTTGCACACTATTTACTATAGCTTTTTTTATCAGATCTAGGGTGATTTGATCAAAAGAACATCTATTTTATGAATACTTATATTTTAATATTAATAACTCCAGAAAATTATTTTCCCGTTGAATGCTTCCAATCTACTGTAAAACTCATTCTTTGACATAATTATTGAATATTGTTTAACACTTTTATATATATATATATATATATAAGAACGAGTAGGACCCCGACGGCCGAGCTTAAGCCGTTGCGACGGCTAATTCTGGACTAAATGAAAATGTTTATCCTAGTAAATGAATAGCCGAACTTCTCTGGGGGTAATTCCATATATGGTAAAAGTGATTGTCACAAGGATTGGTCAAAAGTTTGTTGCTGAGACACATGATTCTATCATGGCATTTTGTGGTAGGTAGGGGTAGCTGAACTTGCCAGTAGAAGAAAGAGGGAGAGTGAGTGGAGGAAACCCAGTCGTGCGTTGAAAGTGACAACTACAGCAGAATCATAAGGATAAGAGGTCACAATCCTTGTGACAATCCCTTTTACCATATATGGAATTAGCCCCTGAGAAGTTCGTCTATTAATTTACCAGAATAACAATTTTTATTTAGACCAGAATTAGCCGTCGAAACGGGTTGACCTCAGCCGTCAGGGTCCTACTCGTTCCTATTACCCACTCTACTACGCTAAGTATTGAGTACTTTGGTGCGTTATGGTCCATCTGGTTCCTTACCACATTTCCTTCGTTATATATATATATATATACATATATATATATATATATATATATATATATATATATATATATATATATATATATATATATATATATGATAATAATGGAGCTGCGGCGTTACAAATGGGTTACATATGAAAACGTTTGTCCTTCATCAGTGGCCTTCCAACCGTCGTAGGCATTTCATCGCATTAAAGGCCATATACCTCAGGTTAGTGCGAGCAACGGCTAAAAAAGTCGTTGGAACACGTAAATAAAGGGAGACGCTAGGGTAAACAAACAAAATGGTTTAAGCAACAGAAAGAGATTAAGAAGAAAGAAACAAGTCCCATATTTTCGTTATTTCATGGGCTGAAATAATGGACTATATATATATATATATATATATATATATATATATAAACAATTAAGTTAAAAATATACATCTACATATGCATACTGAAATACTAGTGTGTATATGAATACACACACGTATACATATGTAGGTGTACCAAGTCTTTCACTGGTCGCTTTACAGTGAGCGGCCCAGCTATTCTGTATGTAAACACACAGACAAACCGGTTTTTAGAGTCATGCTGGTTTTTCGGGGGAACACCTTCCCCCTATTCCCCAGAAAGCCAGACAAGGAATATTGAACTAGTTTCGTTGTTGTTACAACTCATCAGCAATATTTACCTATCTACCGGCCTTTCTGGAGAATTGTAAAAGCACATATCGTTATATGCTTTTTCTATGAAAATTAGTAGTGGGCAGACTAGTTTGCATAGAGTGTGAGTACGCACCGGTTCAGCGGAGACGATACAAACAAATAACGAAACGGAATTAAATTTCGTTTCGTTTGTAACTCACTTTTGTATGACTGACGCTTAAACAATTAAGTTAAAAATGTACATCTACATATGCATACGGAAATACTAGTGTGTATATGAATACACACACGTATACATATGTAGGTGTACCAAGTCTTTCACTGGTCGCTTTACAGTGAGCGGCCCAGCTATTCTGTATGTAAACACACAGACAAACCGGTTTTTAGAGTCATACTGGTTTTTCGGGGGAACACCTTCCCCCTATTCTCCAGCCATATATATATATATATATATATATATATATGTATATATATATATATATATATATATATATATATATATATATATATATATATATATATATATGTATATATATATATATATATATATATGT
>OZ024742.1:157334925-157344925 GCA_964016885.1 Eledone cirrhosa | reverse complement strand
GAATCGAATTTCAGCCCATGAAATAACGAAAAAACACTATATATATATATATATATATATATAAATATATATATATATATATATATATATATATATAAATATATACATATATATATATATATATATATATATATATATATATATATATATATATATATATATATATATATATATATATATATATATATATGTATATATAATATATATATATATAATATATATAATATATAATATATATATATGAGTATGTGTGTGTGTGTGTAATGCGTAAGAGTGATTGCGTGCCTTGTTTTTTTGCATGTATGCGAGTAAATTATGGCAAATTATTTCGAATTTCGTATTCTTGGAGGTGACTGTTCGAACGTGTATTTGAGGTCTACATATATATAGCTGAAGCTAACAGAAGTAGAAAGATAAAGAGGAGTATTACATTGATGTGAAGATAGAGATGAAGATAAAGAAGGCTAGAATATATATTAATATAATTGTTTCTACTTTAGGCACAAGGCCACCAATAACCCATACATTACTGGTACTTTATTTTATCGACCCCGTAAGGATGAAAGGCAAAGTTAACCAGGATAGGAAGATACTGCTTAATTTGCTCTCCTGAACATGGGCGTTTTTCATTTGTCTAATCACATCCTCAAAAAAAGCTTTTACGGTTTAGTGCTGTACTTTGTAATTATTTATTCAGTTAAACCCATGGAGATGATATTATATTTTATTCTTATTACCTGAACTGGATTGTTTTTTTAATTTACCAAATATGTTATTGGTGTCATAGTGAAGCAACCCTTATCTTGAATAACGAATCTAGTTCGGACTTTCGACTATTTATGGATATAGTCGTGTTGCTCATTTTAGTTATCTTTCTCTATTTTCAATGTTATGATGGCTTTTAATTGTGTCGTGGCATGATAAATATATTTCGCTAATGTTAGGACTGTTTTAGTCATGTAGATTTACTCTCGTATCTAAGTGTGAGGAATGGTATCGGCAGCCATCTGGTAAGTAATCCAAACCATGCAGAGTTGTCTTGTCCTCTTTTTACACTCTTTTATAATGGCCCCATTCATATGTTACAGCTATATATAGCCATACATTCCTTTCCATCACCAAAGTGTTGCTCCTGCGACACATTCTAGTCGGTTGTAGTTTACTGATGTGTTGTTTAAAATCTGTTGTTCGTAGGAATGTTATATACTTCTAATGGTGTGTCGTGTTTTGTTTGTGATGGGTAGAATTATTTTTCTTTCCAGCCTCCCCTCAAATTTGATTCATGTAAGCTTTGAATTTTAGTAAATGGTGATGCTATATATCCATGCTGAGCGGTTTTCCCTAGAAGCTCGGAATATATCAAATTCAGTTGCCAGCAGTCCTCATTGTGTCAAATACTTCCTTATTGGTGATGGTGGACTATGTTTGTGGAGCTGTCATATTTACTCTTTATGTTGTCCGAAAGAAAGATGTCCGTTCAATATGTTCAGAAAACAACGTCATCATCAACAACAATCGAAAAGACTAATAACAACAACAAATGCAAAGCACGACCAACAAGTTAAAATATAATATTGAGTTCCCTGCAGTAAAAATTGTATATCAACGCCACCGCCACCATCTGGACAACATAAAACAACAGTACTTCAAAGTTAATAGCACGTTCACTTCCAGCAGCACCAGCTATGATTAGACTACATGAAATATGACAGAAGCAAACAAGATAAATAATGGTGAAAGGTAACACAATGACCTAACATCTGGAAACAACAGTAGGGACAACAATCAAACAATGATTTCTACTATAGGCACAAGGCCAGTAATTTTGGAGGACGGGAAAATTGACTAAATCGACCCCAGTAAGTTACTTGTGCTTTATTTTATCGACCCTTTGAGGATGAAAGACAAAGTTAACATCGGCGGTATTTGAACTCAGACCGTAAAGGACCGTAACTATATAATAACGAAATACATTCGAAACAATAGCTACAAAAGCAGTGAAAGCGTTCAGTATTGACATAATTGAAAAATTCACTTGTTTGACACAGGTAGAGAAATCTTTCAAATTAAAAAAAAAAAAAAAAAAAAAAAAAGAGAAACGTAGGCTGAGATATGCACCTGTAGACTGGAGGATATGAACTGGGAGATGGCATTTGTGATCAGTTTTCCCGTAGCTGTTGTGGGATATTTCTTTGTGTGACCTTCGGATGCCACCCTTCTATTGATTTGTTTGCTTTGTTATTTACGATTGGTTTCTTGTTATTATCGTTTTACACAAAATAAATTCCACCTCGCGACGTCCTTTTCTCTTCTGTCTGGTTTTTAATGTTTCCTTGATGTCTAACAAAGAACGTTATTAATATTATTGTTGTTGTATTCTAATTACACTGTCTTCAAAGCTCTCCGACATCCATCTCAATGCTCCGATCACTATTGCAATCATTCAAACCTTCTTCATTCCCCACAACCTCCCAGCCTCCATCTTCAGTGGCTCATAATTTTCCATATTTTTCACTATCGTTATATTTCACTCTACTATTTCACGCGATAAAACTAATTTAGGCCTTTGTTTTCATCTTGTTCACAAATAAAAGTTTGTCCTTTTATATCAATCATTTTAACGCATTAGATGTGGAAGACTCACAAAAGCTCAAATTCGTTATTCTCTAACATTGGGCTCTGCTTATACAATTTAGTTGCCTACATTTCTCAGATATCATCCAATGGATATATCTGACAGCATTACCCTGTCGTCTTTCGTTTAATATTATTTGATTTTCCTCTTCCTTCAGTATTGTTTCCGTTTTTTGACGAGTGTCTCTCTGCCACCTAGGGTAAATAAGCTCATTGTATACATTGCTAAGCCAGTAAACACAAACTATTGTTTATATCTACTGCTTGATATATTTATATATATATATATATATAGTGGTGGAACACTGGAAGGTAATATCCGTAGTGGTAGAGCACTCAGTCCAAGGGACGAGTTTTATTTTCAACCTAAAATCTTTCCGGACTTTCGCAATTATCTCCCTTACACCTCCCGCACGCAGTCTAGTATTGCCTGTGTGAAGTGACCGAGTTTCTGCGCATGCGTGTTCGTAGGGTTTTCCTTCCTGTTCCTATAACCATACACGTCCCGAGCTGAAGATCCGCGAAGGTGAAACAATTGTTCTCGATATGGTGAACTAACTGTTGTGTAACCACTTCTACCTAACTCGTCCCTTGGACTGAGCGCTCTACAACTACGGATATTACCTTCCAGTGTTCCACCACTATCTACGTCTCCAGTAGCGGTCAGCAGATTCTCCTCTCTACGTAGAAGTTTGGCTTTTAGCAGATTTTTCACCACGTGCGAGTTTGGCTTACTACCCTGAGAGCGCTCTATATATCCTCGTGTCCTACACAATTTTGCGTCTCATCAACGTCAGTATGGATTTATACGAACTGAATTATTCCCTGAAGTACATTCCAACTCCCTCCAACCATGTTTACCAAAAACTCCTCCTACAAAAAGCGGAAGATGTCGTCAGACGCCTAAGATGGCTAGCCCTAGCTTTCGATGGCAAAATTAGAGGCACAACACCCTCAACCTGAAATCGAGAGCCTACCCTCCTAAGGTAACCGAACTTGCTCCTTTCGAGACGGACCTTCTTGAGTTAGTCGCTGACATTTCCTTTTGCAAACACACTAACACCTTTCAAACGAAACTCAGAAACGATATTAAGAAAGTTAGGTCTTCTAATAACACTTTCGTCCTTTCCGACAAAACTATTTATATTTACGAAGTCGACAACACCACTTTCCGCCACCTGGCCCATAACGCTATTACTTCTAAATATAAGAAAGCTAACCCTATGGCCTAACACGACATTAATACAGAAGCCAAGGAACTCGCCACCGACATTAAGGTAGATAAGGAGCCACAATCTCTAGCTAAGCGGGAGGCGTTCCTCACCCTGAAAGATAACAAGGTAGACTTTACTTCTAACCCCACTTGTAGACTAATAAACCCGGCACGCACAGATATGGGACTAGTCAGTAAGGCCATACTTGGAAACATAGTTAAGACCATTAGGACCAAGTCCAACCTGCCCCAGTGGGAGAACAGCGACTCCGTAATTAAGTGGTTTAACTCCTTAACATCCCAAAAAGCGAAGTTCACACAGTTTGACATTGTCGATTTTTACCCGTCGATCTCAGAGACCCTGTTAAACAAAGCGTTGGACTTCGCTACCACTTATACCACCGTCGGATGGTTTAGACAGGGAAATCATTGCTCACTGCCGGAAAACCCTCCTCTTCAACGACGGAGTAGACTGGGCAAGGAAGTCTACATCTTCAGACCTGTTCGACGTCTCCATGGGATCGTTTGACAGTGCTGACGTATGTGACTTGGTTGGCCTTTTTATCTTAGGCATATTACGTGTTAGATTCCCGGACTTCCACACGGGAATATACCGTGACGATGGACTGACTTTACCGAGCCATAAAGGTGGTCACGACCTCAAACGGTTTATAAAGGACTTAGCTTCTACTTTCAATGAGTTAGGCCTTAGGATAACAGTAGCCACCAACCTCTCTAGCGTAGATTTCTTAGACATTAATTTAGACCTTCGCACACACGTCCACAGACCCTCCATAAGCTAAACGAGAAACTTAATTACATTCACAAGGACTCATGCCACCCTCCCACTATTTTTAGAAACTTTGTTAAGCATATCAGTACTAGATTCTCAAACCTCTCCTCTAATAAGGCTATCTTTGACAGGGCGGCACCCTACTATAACACGGCGTCGGCTAACAGCGGCTTATCACAATCTATCACCTACTCTCCCACTAGCAACAACACCATTAAGAAAAGTAAGCGCATCGATAGACAAACTATCTGGTTCTCTCCCCCCTTCTCACTCAACGTTAAAACCAATGTAGGAAAAAAAATTCTAGCCCTCTTAGATAGACACTTCCCCATAAGTCATATATACCGCTCCATCTTTAACCGACACAAAGTTAAACTAAGATACTCCTGCGCTAAGAACATGAAGGCCCACATCACCAGCAGCCCTAGGAGTAACACGCCACCAGGGTGCTCTTGCCGTAAGCCTGAAGCTTGCCTCCTTCAACAGCAATGCAACACACCAGCTGTAATCTATGAAGCTGTGGTCACGTCCAACCGACCAAACGAACAACAGGATGTCAAATCCTATGTGGGCATGGCGGAGGGCCGATTCAAGGAGCGTTTCCTGAACCACCAGTCTACCTTCAGATACCCGGACAGACGTTCATCCCCGAAACTCGAGAGCCATGTTTGGTCCCTCAAGGAATCAAGTATAGGCTACTCCATTCAATGGAAAACCATCTCTAAGTCCAAGACATACGCAAGGGGAAATCCGACGTATGGCTTATGTATTGACGAATGAATAACTATTCTAAAGAGATTACGCAATAGTGATTGCCTAAACACGAGAGTGAATTGTTCACACGTTGTCCACACGTCACCAAACATCTATTGCATAACTACAAGGCTCCGGACTGATTCTTTGTAAATTTATTTTTAATTTTAATTTTTTTATTTTATTTTCAACCTAGAAACTTTCCGGACTTTCGCAGTTATCTCCCTTACACCTCCCGCACGCAGTCTAGTATTGCCTGTGTGAAGTGACCGAGTTTCTGCGCATGCGCGTTCGTACGGTTGTCCTTCCTGTTCCTATAACAATACACATCCCGAGCTGAAGATCCGCGAAGGTGAAACAATTGTTCTCGGTATGGTGAACTAACTGTTGTGTAACCACTTCTATATATATATATATATATATATATATATATATATATATATATATATATATATATCAAGCAGTAGATATAAACAATAGTTTATTTACCCTAGGTGTCCGAGAGACACTCGGCAAAAAACGGAAAAAATACTGAAGGAAGAGGAAAATCAAATAATATTAAACGAAAGACAACAGGGTAATGCTGTCAGATATATCGATTGGATGATACCTGAGAAATGTAGGCAACTAAATTGTATAAGCAGAGGCCACTCACGGTCGAACAATGCACCGGCTTCATCCTCCAGATCCACATATCCCCCGACCTGAACTCCCCACCCCTATTCCTTTAGCCTTCGACCGCGCACCTTCCACCCACATTCCCCATTAACCCACCTAACACACTTCCCATTTCACCGCCTCATTCCCTTTTCCCATCTCACAACTAACAATACTAACACCCCCAACCGACCCCTCAGCCCTCCCCCAGCCTACAATAGCAACATCTCCACCGCTCCCACTAACCCTCACCCAGACATCCACTCCAACCACCCCACAACTAACATCACTAACCTCCTCCCGACCCCACCCACACGAAGACACACCATAACACCCACACCTATGTACACCACCCACTCCACACACCCAAACACCACTAACCCCAACTTACACACCCGCTTTCCACCCTTTCCCCACCTCACTTACTACTAACACCCACTAACACCCCCTTTATCACACACACACTCATCCAAATACACACATACACCAGTACATTACGCCCCCTCCCCGTCCCCATCACCTATTCCCCCCTCTCTCTCCCTCTCTCTCTCTATCTATCTCCCTCTCCCCGCTCCCCCTACACCCCTTCACACATCACAACCCACTATCACCACTACTAATATACACTCCTCGCCCCACTTTATCACCCTCCCCCTCCCACTTTCACACCGACCCATCTTTTCCCCTGTCCACCGCACCTCCGCACACACACAACACACACACAGTCTACACCACGCTGACCTTACTCCACCTGTCATCCATCTCTGTTGCTATCTCCTCCTCATCCTCCTCCTATACTATCTCTTCACCTTGCCTTGACCTTCTGACCATTTCAAGTTGCGCGCGCACCCGACTTCCTTCCACTTCCGACCACCACCAACAGTGGATTCCACACCACCGGACAATTCTCCAGCCATCCACTCTGTACCATGGAAAATATCCAGCATCTCTTCTCACACTCGATGGAGCTACCCCAGGAACTTACACACGAACATACACTCACACTTTTTTTTCGCACCACGCCACCCACATCCACACCATATATAAACACAAACACACACGTGCGTACCCCCACTTATATACACTTTCAATCTCCGGAATCCAGAACATGAACCTCGTTCTTCTTCTCACATACACACACACACTCACGTACACCTACACACATACACAGATACCACCTTCAGCCTTTCACTCTTCAACCTCCCGCCTCCCTCGCCCAACTTCACCCGCCACCACCCTTACACACCTTACATCCTTGCACCACTTGCTCATGTTATTGTTAATTCTTATGTTTATCTTTCGTTTATTTTTATTTTTATTTTTATTTTATTTGTTCACCTTCCCCCTTTTTTCTAAATGTATTTCCACACACCCTCGGAACCCTCTTCCTAACCTATTTATCCTGAAGAAGGGCTTATGTTCGAAACGCCCCCCCCCCCCACACTCTCAAAAGCATGAACCTAAGAAACCTTTATTTGTTTGCCTCTCAGTTTTATTCCCGTATAAATTTGCACTATATATATGTGTTAATTTCTCCTCCTCCGTCTCTAGAAAATTTCTCACTAGCTAAGAAGGCGCCTGGAAATAATCCTTTGTTGGTGGGTCTCTTTATAAGTCCTATTAACCTCATAGCCATGATGCCATTTTATAGTGCATAAACTGCTACCAACGGATTCGGCGAAACTGCAGTCGGAACTTTGAAGAAAGAATATGTATATTTTCCTCGTGTCTTTGATTACATATATATATATATATATATATATATATATATATATATATATATATATATATATATATATATATATATATATATATATATATATATATATATATATATATATATATATATATATATATATATATATATTACATACATAGAACACATAAGCATGCATACAGAGTTATATATATATATTCTATAACGCCGGTGGATTTCAAAATCAGTTGAGCGTCGGACCAAATGCTTCGTAGCATAGAATTACGACCATTTACATTCTGATTTCAAATCCCACCGAGCTTAGCTATGCCTTTCATCTGTTGAGGGGCGATAACATATATTAGTAATGCAAGAGGGTCGACCTCATCGGCATGCCACGAATTGCTGGCCTTGTGGCTAAGTCAGAAACCATTATTATTATTATTTAGTAGTAGTAGTAGTAGTAGTAGCAGCAGCAGCAGTAGCAGCAGCAGCAGTAGTAGTAGTAGTAGCATGAAAATCCGCATATTCTTCATTACATTATTTTGCTTTGAAGAATAGTGTTACGTCCCTTTCTGAGTTCAAATCCCGCCGACGTTAACTTTGCCTTTCATCCTTACGGGGTCGATCAAATAAAGTTCCAGTAATGCACTGGGTAATTGCTGGCCTTGTACCAACAGTAGAAACAATTATTTTGTATGGTAAAGATATATATTCAAATGCAGAATGCCTACTATATTTAGACCTATCGAACAAACAACGATAACATCAATATTCGCGACCAACCGGAAAATTTTAAGGGTCATGAATTATATTAGTATTACCATACATTTCAACAAATATTTGATGTGGCACATGAAGATTACTGATATACCACCTTGCAACAAACACATTTTTTTCAACATTATACAATAACAGATAATATATAATTATTTGTTTCTAAGATCGCATAACTTAAAATACTTATTTTGGATTAACCCAATATATATGTTGAAAGCTATCCTTAAACAGATATTTCCAGAAATAATATAGAGAGAGCAGTGTTTATCAACAGATATATGAAAATAGAATATATATAGAATCTAACGCTGGAGATAAGTCATGAGTTTTCTATGATTTTTGAGACTGAATTAAAACGTTTAAGTTTTCATATCATATTATTAGCCTCGCCTATCTGGATCGGCAACGTAAAAAGCGGTCCCCAAATTAAATATAAAATGCGTTGCTATATTAGTCATAGCAGCCAAATTTACCTTAATTAACACGAACCATAAAAAAATAGGTTACGGATACATTATTGCATGGCTGATATAAATGGACTTTTCATAGCTTCAATTCATTTGACGACAGTACTGTTCACACGTACAGATAAATGAATAGGTGCACTCACACATATACACACACTACACACAACAGACACACACATACAAACACACACACACAATTACATACATCATATATATATATATATATATATAATATAAGATCAAAAGATGGTTAAAGGAGTTCCATGTATTTTATTATGCGCATTTCAAAAACAAACATCATCATATGTTGATTTAAAACTGCACTATCCACAAGTGTTTTTTAGCCTTCATATCATGTTCTCCTGTTTTATCTGATGAAAACACAAATATTATTGCATGATGATGTTTGTTTTTGAAATGCGCATAATAAAATACATGGAACTCCTTTAACCATCTTTTGATCTTATATTATGCATACTCCAGTCCTACAAACTGTAGAGTGCTTCTTATCCGATATCTGCATTGCTTTATTGTACTACAATAAAACTCACCTCCTACATATATATATATATATGTATCTTTCAGTCGTTTACCTGTTCCAGCGATCCAGCTGAGGCCATGCTGAGGCACCACCCTGGTTACAACACGTTCTATCTCCAGTCTGTGTTGGCTGGCTAATGATGTAAGAGGCAGTTCGTTGCTACTGCCCTTAGGTTACCTTCGTACCATGCTGTGGGCTCATCCGGGATCCTGGATAGCATGGTGTCAAGATGTTTCTTGAAAGCAACCACGTCCACACCATGCAAATCTGTCAAATTTCTTGGCAGCTTGTTGGAGAGTTGAGCGCCTTTGAACCCCCGGCTATTGAAATACCTGCTCATATTGTAGATGTGCAGCACACAATGACGTCCTGTTCGGAGCTTTGTCCATTTCTCAATGCCAAAGTTTGGTGCTAGAACCTCCAGGATTTTCCATATGCATATTATTGCGTATCTCTCCCGTCTTCG
>OZ024742.1:157309925-157329925 GCA_964016885.1 Eledone cirrhosa | reverse complement strand
GAATAAGTAAAAATTAGTAATAGTATTGGTTAGTAATAGTATTCAGGTTTGGTTTTTTTATTTTACCGGTTGCGCACACGTACATACACGTTCCTACTGACCATCCCTCTACCACGAATTACTGTGCTACACACACACACACAAACTTGTCTTAATAGGCATTTGAACTGTCAGCCGGCTGCGGTTCGCACACACATCCATGCTGAAAATTATCACAACAACGAACCTCTTTACTACTACTACACACACACACACACATAATTGTCTTGAAAGACTTATTGTTCAGTGACTTCTCAATCAGCCGAGACAAACCTACATTTGGCGCAAAATCAATTTTTAACATTCACATGACCTCTACCGACTAATCAAAATTGTTTTGACCACAAGAATTTTTTCATACATCTGGAGCCACTTTTTTTACATAAAACTGGTAGAATTTCCAAAACTAATCAGATTAGAGCAAACATCACGGGCGCTCTATCTCAACATTATTTTTGAAAAGCATTAGAAATGCGCAACCGGTAAAACTTAAAACCAAAACTGAATACTAACCAATACTATTACTAATGTTTACTTATTCCTAATTAAACTATTTTTCACTGGGAACAATTTGTCAGCATTTTCTTTTCCTTTTAACAATATATATATATATATATATAGTAATAATAATAAATTTGAAGACTAAAATCCAAAGAGGGCTCGATAAGGAAAATATATATCACATATATAAGAACCCTAGAGCAAATATTTATTAAAATAACAGATTAGAGTTTACGCAAAGAATCAATGCTTTCACCCGTTAAAGGAAGAAAGCAGCGATTCTTTGCTTAAACTTTAATGTTATTTTAAAAAATAAATAAATATATATATATATTTATATATATACAAAAATATATATGTGTATTGTGTGTGAATGTGTGATATAATTTGATTGGAGATGGTATAAAAGAAGAAACATATCTATATAGAGGGAGTATTTATATCTCATATTTTTTTATGTGATTGAGTTCTACGCAGCGAAAGTGGCATTCAAAGTTTTTAAGTCCAGCAATAACCAAAATAAAACTAAGATGGCCAGCCAGAGACTACAGACAGGTCTCCCTCTCAAATACTTATTTGCATATCGATGCGAATCACACATAAACACATACACAAATACCCCCCACCTCCACACACACACATATATATATATATATATATATATATATATATATATATATATATATATTTAAAAGTTAAACAAGGTTCAATAAATACATCAAAGAATGAGTTTGGAAGCACTCAACGGGAAAATTAATAATGCTTTATCTTCTAATCAATTATGTAAGAATTAGTGTTAGAATAAAGGACACTCGTTTGATAACTTATTTACTTGATACATACCTTATGATTTTTTGGATATTTATAATTTTGATTCAGATCTTTATTTATCTGTCTCTGTTTTAAACATATAGTTTGGATATTTAACTTGCAAATTTACTGATTATAATTGAACTGTGGATCATTCATGCGTTTGCATATTTTATATATTTTACTCATTTTGAGTATGTTTTGGGGACTCAGAAAGTTAGATTTGCATTTATTTTGTTATGTATATCTAGGTATAAATATAACAAACAATAATAACCGACAAATATTGGTCTATCTCTCCACTGAACTGGAGGTAAAACTACAATTATAGCATTACTAATAATGATTATAATTATTATTTTTTTATTAAATTTATACCGTTTCATTAATATTATAATAATTGTTTCTACTTTAGGCACAAGGCCAGCAATTACCCAGTGCATTACTTTAATATCTCTATATAGTTGTACAAATATCTTTATCTAGTGTAATAACATAATCGTAGTTACATTTATAAATAATTTAGACACTCAAATGACTTTATATTGTTATAAGTGTTTGATATCCCTGGAAGGTCGAACTTATATAAGCATTTACTTAATATAATATAATTTAATTTAACTATTTTATTTTATTTTATTTTAATTAAATTTAAATTACCTTCGGCTTTTTCAAATATTTAGCTCCTCTTTATATCACATTTGCTTAAATTTCGATATATCTCTTCTATACTATATTAAACCCTATGGCATTTATAATATATTTTTAATATTGGGCATCTTTAAGTTTCGCAAACAATTCATTTTCTTTTATTTGTATATTTATTTTGTATCTAGCTCCTATCATTAGGACTCATATAGTTTTGACTTATATATTTATAGTATATATCAACTAAATGAAAATAATTGATATAAAACATTCATACTTTAGCAATATGTTAACAATATCTTTAACTATATATATTTTTGAACAATATTTTCAGTAACTTATTTACTATATTGCATTATTGCATTATTATATTATATTATATATATTGGAAAGGTATAACCTCAATTATAAACAAATAATAAACTATAATATTTGTATTTTTTTATCAATACATATATATAATTACAAATTCGGATAGCTTTAAGTTTAGATATAAGGCCGGCTGATACTTTAGGCACTCAAACTATTTAACAATTAATTATTTAATAATTATAACTATAATTATTTCATAAATTATATTATAGAAACTGTTGTTAATATAATAAATAATTTTGGTAAAGATTACCTTCGTGAAGATAGAAAAAAAAATTATATCTATTTTCTTTCTCGTTGCTACGGTCCCCGCGGCTGAATTACCGGTCGCTATCTTTAATTTGCAAAGCCCTTTAAACTGTATGTTATTACTCTAAGGTTTTATACCTTATCCAGTGCTTGGCTGCACTTCTAAATGAGGCGCCAGCTCAGCTGCGCCTCGAGCTTCGAATATGATGTACATCCATTCGTATTACTATCTCTTAGACCTAATGATTAATTGATTAATTTAATTACACAATTCCATTGATTGTTTAATTATTTATGTTTGTTTAATAACGGTCTGGTTGAGTGCTTAATTCAGTTTGTGTACGGAACTTATTCCATTGCTCATAATTTGAATTTGACCGCATGAACCGGGTGTTAGCTCACTTTGGAGAAACATGTGCTCTCACAACCGGACTGGCGTCAGAACTGAAGCCTGTTGAGAAAGTAAATATTCTGTTCGATCTTCCAGAACCTAAATTGCATACACCGCAATGGGATTTTGTAGATTTCTGATTTTCAGAAACCTAACTGAGATATTGCAAAATATCGAAGAGATGATTATATATATATATATATATATATATATATATATATATATATATATATATATATATATGTGTGTATATATACATTTATATATATATATATGTGTGTGTGTGTATGTATATATGTAAGTTACACAATAGTCAAAACTGTGTTCAAATCATTTTATTGCTGACAATCGTTTCTTCCAAACTTTCGATTGGAATCATCGGAGAACTAGCAACGTTTAGGCATATAATTAACTTCCTATTCGACAGAACAAACATATAGATACATAGATATTAATGTTTTCATCATCAGTTTCATACTTACAGAGTGGAGATGTTGAGGTCAGTGTCAGTGGATGTGACAGAGATGACAAAATAATAGCATAACAATTAAAGAGACATTAAGGCAGAAAGTTACTCGCAAAACGAGGAAATTAGCAGTACATAAACAAGCGTATAGAGAGCGCAAATGTGTTAGGCATGTATAGGATAGCTAGGTAGCAAACAAGCAATGGTACTAGGGATATATATTACAGTATAGCAAAGGTATCACACAGGTGTACAAGCATATTAAGCAGACAAAGATGTTTGTGTATTAAAAGTATTTCTATATAGTTTATGGTGGATGTAGTGTGATAATTGTTCCCGTAATTTTCAAATGTGCATGTGTTGAGAGTATCATTATTAATGTTTTCTTTTCCATTACATTGGTTATATTTTATTTAATATTTTATTTAATGTTTATAAGTAGTTACAACTATGGATTGTATATTGGTCCTATTACACTTTTATCCAGGTTTCGAGTTGTTCTAGAGAGATGCTTCTAACGGTTTAATTCCTGGAATTTAGTTATAGATCTATATTAAGGGAGCTAATGTGAAAGGGAAGGTAATTAACGATTAATTTTTATATAATAGAAAAAATTGTATAGTTGTTTACAGCTCCAATTAGTTTAATTCCTTGTGCCAATGTACATTATATCATGTTATAAGTGAATCCCTTTTATATAATGTTAGTTATTTATATATTTAATTTAAAATACAATCAATTTTCCTATAATACATTAAAGGTCTCATTATATTATTATCTATCCATTACTGAACAATATATAAGTAAGCTATAGTAGTTATATTAAATGGTGGTAACTTTATGTTTATTCTTAATAATTATTGTAGAATATAAGATTTGAGATACATAGGTGGTAAGTAGAGGAATGAGCAGATCATAGTGTGTGATGCTTTGGGGGTAATTATATGCTGATAAGACCTAGAGGTGAAGTGTTAATGGTGGTGAGGTATCCAGATCTGACATTGTTATATACTAGCAGCTAGGTTTGAAGTTGTGGAAAGAGTATCGGTGGTAGTTTTGGCACATGGAAAACATTTCTGATTTTCTATTTAAGAGGTTTAGCTTAGAATAGATTATAGTGCGAATCGCTAGAAGACAGAGGTTACATAATTTATTCGGTGGTTTATACGATGCGGCCCTATCTATTACTCCCATTGAAGTGTGTATGGTCTATTTTTTAGTTTTCAGAGTGTGTATGTAGGTAGTTAAAGAAGTTAAGTTGGCTATATTGCGATTTTTGAAAGTGTGGAGATGCGAGTTATATCTCGTCTTGAAGCAGTTCAAAGTTGAACCGATATATGTATTTGAAGAGTAGTAAATTTGGCTGCTATAACTAATAGTGTAACGCATTTTATATTTTGTTTGGGGACCGCTTTTTACGCTGCCGATCCAGATAGGCGAGGCTAATAAATAAAGGCTCACAAGTGCAATGTTATTCTTTTGAACCCAGTGCCTATGATTTCGGTGTGTCTGTATCTTCATACAAAAACCTCCATATTTATTGTACGCTACGCAATGAATAATCGTTGATCTTCCTTCAAGTTTCGTTTACAATATTTTTAACCCTTTAGCATATAAACCGGCCATATCCGGCTTGAATTTTCTCACCTCTTTCTGTCCAAACCGGCCATAACTAGTCACTTATACTTATGTTAAGCTATCTTTCACAAAATGAATAATATCAAAATGTCATAGATTCAATATTATATGAAATCATCATGTGAGTTAAAGCCTTTACAGTGATAATATAATACTTGTTTCTATTTTTGGTACAAGGTCAGCAATTACCCAGTGCATTTCTGGTACTTTATTTTATCGACCCCGTAAGGATGAAAGGCAAAGTTAACCTCGGCGAGATTTGAACTCACAATGGCAAGGGCCGTAACTCTATGCGTCAAAGCATGGCATCCGAAACCTCTACCGATACTGCCAATATAATGTATAAAGTAATATAAATTGCTGTTTAGCTCTAACTACTGCTTATGTTCAATACTGCCCTCTAAACACGAACTGCTAATCCTTTTTTTCAAGTTTCATTTATTATCTAATTTGTTTTTATTCGGTCACATTTATTGGTAGCATTTCTTATAGCATTTCTTATAGCAATATTTCAGTTGCATATGAACCAGTGTAAGGTTGCATAAATAGCTTTGTTTGGCTATTTGGTGATGTTATTAAGCTAATTAGGATAGAATTTATATTAATTGACTTCCTTTTTTGCAATCATAGTTATTATGTTATGTTCAAATAGGTTTTCAATTTCATATTATTTTATGCATTCCCAAAGTGATATTACGCGCTGTTACGTCGGTGTAATGTTTTGTTAACTGTACGAGCTGGCTCAAGAAACTGCATTCGTGCATGTAACTTATTATTTTCTAAATTGTTTAATGAGAGAAATTAACAATTAATTCAGACATGATATAAAAGTGACAGATTAACAATTGAATATCGGTTAGTAATATTTTGATGTATTTCATCATAATTAGATTATAGAGCTTTATATATTCGCCGACATCGTATTCAGCAGACAGGTACAGCCAGCCACTTCTATATAATCGTTAACATGGCTCAATATGGATTTCTCTATTACTATTACTTGTAATTCAGTATATTAGTAGTAAGGTTCATATGCAATTGACACTAAACGAATATCCAGCTACAATATGAAAGGATCACCCGAAATTTTAATGTAGGTCATGTTTTTCAATGTTGTATCCTAGTTCAGAGTAACTATAAGATATTAATTGTTTCTACTTTAGGCACAAGGCCAGCAAATTACCCAGTGCATTACTGGTACTTTATTTTATCGACCCCGTAAGGATGAAAGGCAAAGTCAACCTCGGCGAGATTTGAACTCAGATCGTAAAGGGACGTAACTATGCTGGAAAGCATGGCGTCCGACTCTCTACCGATACTGCCAATCCACCGCCTTTGAAATGTTTCTTAGTTTTCTGTCTATGTTATTAATATGGCAAGCTTATGTGAATATCCCACGTCTGTATATGAAAGCCAGATCCATGTTTATGTATGCTTCAACGGTCGAGTACAGGCAAATATATACACTTATTCACTATAGCGCCCGAAGTAGAGACAATTTACAGAGAAATATAGCCAAATAATAATTGATGCATTACGGTAGAATTTGTACTTTTTTAAGGTAAGCTAAGAAACACTCTTGTAATATAGACGTGTGTTTGTGAGTAAGCGAGTTTTTGATTATGTGCATATAATCTATATATGTTTGTATATTCATCTATCTACTTATCAGATTCATATAATATATGGCTCGTAACTTAAGTCTGTCTAGTTATACTAAGAACTAAATTTCATAGATGAAGTATGACGAAACGAATATAATTTTCAGACACTAAAGCAAAGATCACGTGGGAGTTGAGAAAGTAGTGTAGTTCATGATAAATTGCAGATAAAATATATACGAAGTGAAAGGGAAGATCAGTCTTGTCAAGGAATGACGCAACAGGAATTATTTTTCCATTTTATACAGAGATATTTCCTTAAAATATAAGACAACTGATGTATAAGATATGTAAATTGTTTCAGAAATTTCGATAAAAATAATATAATCCTTTAATGCCTCAAAGGAAGATTAAATCTATAAAACCTTCCATCATTACAATTTATTATGGAAGGTATCGTGGAAATTACAATAGTGAGACAGGAAATAATGACTTTACTGTAAAATCCCGAACATTTGTATATAGAAAAAAATATGTGGAAAAATAAAAGATTTAATAGTTCCCCTGTATATACTCCAAATAAATTTAGAATATATTGCTAATGACATGTTACAAATGAAGTTTTGCATTCGTTTTTTCGTAGTTACAAAATGAGTTCTGAGCTAAATTCTACGAGAAAATATATTACATCAACTGACATGTACAGGAAATTGCAAAATACTTCAGAATGCAATGGCATTCAATAAGTGTCTCCTGCTTTTACATTGAATTACAGAAAAGAAAGTTAATGCAATTATTGGTATAGAATTAACAGGCATTATGTGCAGATATGGGTTAAAAATGAATCCATATATTTTTCCTGAGAAATGTAAATGTATAACAACAAATATCTACAAATACATATCAACAGTAACGGGTTAACAGCAGCATCGACAAAAAAGAATTACAACAACGAAATCATAAACAACGACACCACTGACAATAATAGTAATAACCCACATGATTATATGTTTGAATGTATGAAACTATTTTGATTAGCCAGCACCATAACGGATTTCATAAGAAATATTATGCAATTTAATGTACGTTTGGCAAAAAGGTGATGCGAAGTCTCTAAATAAAATGATGTAACGCCAAATATACAATTATTTTATTTTTGTTGGTTTTAACGTAAATTATAACCTATAACGTTAGTGCCACCACTAAGAAGAGTCAGTTTTGAATGAGGTAATTAAATGTCATTGTGCAACATTAGTGGAAGATATTGGAATCAAGCTTTTTGTATTTTCATTAAAGCATTTAACTATTCTACCAACTACAATATAACACGTCTGTGATGGAAGTGTGCATAACGTCGGATGCTTTGCTTATTGCATTACGATCTGCTAATCGGAATGGATGGATCAGAAGCCCAGCATTCTATTAATTATACGACGCAACGTAAACGGCACACACACACACACACACACACACACACACACACACACACACACATATATATGTATGAATTATAGAGCAGTAGTAATTTTTATTCCATCATCGCGTATTTTTTTCTGTTCAACTAATAGCTAGTAGATAAGGTCATAACTATTGCATAACAGTTTTCATCGAAATATCTAAAACAATGATTGTACAATGTATAAAGGAAGTAAATTCTAACCTGTTGATATGAGTGTGTGATTGTGTCTATTGAACAACTTTATCGGCTTCACCATAAACTGGTGGAAACCGATATATATATGTATACCCCCCCTCCTCCCGCATATATATGTATATATATGTCTATATATATGTGTGTGAGTGTGATTGTGCGTGTTTGTGCAGGAATATACATATATTTGCTTTTTCTTTATAATAATTGTTTCTACTATTGGCACAAGGCCAGCAATTACCTAGTACATTAATGGTACTTTATTTTATCGACCCCCGTAAGGATGAAAGGCAAAGTTAACCTCGGCGGGATTTGAACTCAGAATGACAAGGGCCGTAACTCTATGCGTCAAAGCATGGTGTCCGACCCTCTACCGATACTGCCAATTCACCGCCCTTTATAATACTGGTGTATTCGATACACACAAATACACACGCACACACACACGCACACACACACGCATACACACACACACACACACATACACACACACACACACACACACACACACACACACACACATACACAACCACACAGACACACACACACACACACATATATATATATATATATATACGTTTTTATATATATATATATATATATACACAGATAAATTTACCAATCAATGGTAGGGTCAAAATCGTATGAAGAACTCAATGTAATCCGTATGTACAAGATGTCGTGAAGCAAAGTTTAAAATAATGAGATTTACTATGAATTAACCGTTTTTTTGTTTAATTTCATTGTTTTAATATTTCTATTTATATATATATATGTACTCATACATATACATATAATACAGACATACTAAAATATATTTGTAGCATGTGAACATATGTTAATAAAGTTATTTCGTAACAAGCATTATAAAAACGGCTTGCTCGGACCAAACGCCATTTATTGTAATAAGATTAATGAAAATCGTACATACACACACAAACATTTGCACACAGGCATATTCACATACACACATAATTACATACACACGACCGTAAGTGCATACTTTCATACCTATATCTGTGTGTACGAGTATATGTCAATTTCTGTGCGTCTGTAAGAGGGTACGTATGTGGAAGGGAATGTGTGTATCTTTACATACCCTTTTAACGTTTGTAACTTTCCCTCAACTATAGCACAGTATGTGTCTCTGGCAGAATCGGGATTTATCTAATCTCTCTAATGAATGTTGTGTATAAACTAATCAAATCAACAGGATATATATATATATATATATATATATATATATATATATATATATATATATATATATATATATATATATATATATATATATATGTATATATATATATATATATATATACGTATAAACGTATATATGTAAATATTCCTTCATGATCACACACAAAGACAAACAAACAGAAACACAGACACACACACATACATGTGTATGTGTGTGTGTATATATATATGTATGTGTGTGTGTGTAAATGTTTGTGTGTGTGTGTGTGTGCATGTTAATGTGTGAGTGACTTGTTTGCGAATATCTGTGTGTTACTGAAGGAGTGTGTGTGTGGCAAATTGGCATACACATTAGAACTTTATCTATACGTATCAGAAATATTTGTTCCGGCACCATGCCCTTTGATGTCAAATCCATGTGTTGGGATATCTAGCTCGAGGATTAGAAAATGCAAATCACGCTGTATGAGTCTACGACACAGAGCGACTCCATGATGAGTTATGCAACCATCGAGAAACACCAGCACATAAACACGCAGATATACAGTCACACATACGCGCAAGCACACACATACATATAAACATACACACACACACACACAAATACACACACACACACACACACACACGTATATATATATATATATATCCAATAAACGTAATGAAGGAGTAACTATTCGTCATTGTATTATATATATATATATATATATATATATATATATATATATATATATATATATATATATATATATATATATATATATATATATATATATATATATATATTAAAGTGTTAAACAATATTCAATGAGTATGACAAAGAATGAGTTTTAGAAGTAGATTGGAAGCACTCTACGGCCAATAAATATTCCGGAGTTGTTAATATTAAAATATAAATATTAATAAAATAGATGTTCTTTTGATCAATTACATTTTATTATACATATTTCGGATGTACAACAGTACGTCCTCATCAGACAAAATATAGTGTTACATGACATACTCTGAGATGTTAAATGGTTAAGATTTAATCAAGGTAGTGAATTAACCCAAGAGAAAATTTTACATATATAGCCTAATTATGAGAAAATGCGAAAACGTAATTAATTCATTAGAGCATATGTGAGTTAGAAAAAACGTTGCTTAGTGTAACTATTCTAAAGGTTTTAAAATGTATGATACGACGATATATCTAGGAAAACGCCTCATGAATCATAACAGCCAGTGATAGCCACTGGAAAATAATTTATAAAGAGGGAAATTAAATTTGAAAATATTTAATTTATAATTTTAAGGTGAAGACTCCAGATTTCAGGATTATTGGCTGGTTATTTATATATTATTTTTATAAATTCGATAATAGTGTTATGATTTCTAAACTTCTGAATTTTATGAGGGTAATATTTAAAGGATTTAGCTGTCACATAAAGAATGAAATATTATACTGTGGATTATTTACCTAAATTTAAACTTTAACAAAGATACCAACATATTAGGTATGTAAAGCTTTTGAAGTACTTATTGTTATAAATATTTAAATAACTATTATGTATATAGGTATATATTAATGAGCCAGTATGTTTAAGGTAAATAATAACGACGAAGATATAAATAAAATAAGATAATAGATTGAAGCATGTTAAGGATAAATATACACCTATGTATAACTGGGTGTAAATGTACTAATTATACTTCAACCAAGATATCAACATATTATTAGATATAGGGAGGTATATATATAGATATATATTAGCTATTAGTAGTGTAGTATAATAAAATGTAATTGATCAAAAGAACATCTATTTTATTAATATTTATATTTTAATATATATATATATATATTCATATATATCTGGAGTGAGAAGGTGTTGGATGTACTTGTTGAGACTGTCCGTCTTTTCAGCAATGATATATGTATGGAATTTGATATTAATAAGTGTGGAGTCCTGGTGATGAAGTGGGGTAAACTGAGCAGAAGCAACGGAATCCAGGTACCAACAGTTGAGATGATAAATGAAATTGACACTGAAGAGGGATTCAACTATTTAGGTGTTCTGGATGCAGATGACATCAATAACAAAATAAATGAAGGAATTGATAAGATCTGAGTACATAAGGAGAGTAAGGAGCGTATTAAAATCACTTCTAAATAGTAGGAATGTCATAAGTGCAGTGGCTTCCAGAGCTGTGTCTATTATTAGGTACAGTGCGGGAATTTTAAAATGGAATGTTGGTGAACAAAAAGAAATGGATAGGAAGACTAGGAAACTATTGACTATCTACAAAATGTTCCACAATAGGAGTGATGTCGATAAATTCCACTTAAAGAGATCTGAAGGTGGAAGAGGTCTTATCAGCATAGAGGACTGTGTTCAGATGGAGAAAAACAACCTACACAAATATGTGACTGACAGTAGGGAGCCAATGCTCAAAATTGTACTGAAGGAGAGGACAATAGACCAGGGGATGTCCAAGGAGGAAATAACAACAAGGAGGAAGAGCAACATTCAGAAAAATCCCTTCATAGTACCTTCTTTAAGAAAACTGAATTTAGAGATCCACAGACATGGAACTGGTTAAAAAGGAGACCTGAAAAAAGCTACAGACGGAATGCTAATGGCTGTTCAAGAGCAGGCCCTCAGAACGAAGTGGGTGAAACACCATATTTACAAGGAAGAGGCTAGTTCACTGTGTAGGATCTAGGAAGAGGGAGAGAGGAGACTGTGGCTCACATTGTATCCGAGTGTAAACAACTAGCCCAGACTTACTATAAAGGCTGGAGTCATGATGTGATGGGCAGGGTAACCCACAGGCACGTATGCAAAATAAACAATTTACCACATTCTGAGAAGTGGTATGAGCATAAACCAGAGTCGGTGATAGAAAACAATCAGGTGGAGGTGCTATGCGATTTTAGGATACAGACGGACAAAAAGTTCGAACACTATAGGCCTGACCTGGTGGTTTTGGACAATGAAAGAAGATCGTGCCTTTATTCTAGATGTAGCCTGCCCATTTGACACGAGAGTGCAAGTGAAGGAGAGGGAAAAAATTAACCGATACCAGGACGTAAAATGGGAGTAAAAAGGATTTGGAACTCCCATGAAATCAAGGTTGTCCCGATTGTCATAGGTACATTAGGTACTATCTCAAAGATTTTACAAGGAAGGTTAAAGAAAATTAGTCCAGCCCCGCTTTTTGGAAGGCTGGTCCGAAGTACGCATGCACGAAGTCTTGTCCGAAAAGCGCATGCGTTAGGCTGATCCGCGTTGCGCAGGCGCGAAGACTGCTCTGAAGTGCGCATGCGCGAAGGCTGGTCGGAAGTGCGCATGGGCGAAGGCTGATCCGTACTGCGCATGCACGAAGTCTAGACCTAAATGAGCGTGCACGTCGGCTGGTCCGATGTGTGCATGCGCGAAGGATGGCCCAATGTGCGCATTTCGAATGGTGCTCAGTACTATATATATATATATATAGACACACATACATACCGTACAAATCGCCTTCCCATTTTAGTGAAGCAATTATTAATCCTCCCCGGATGAAGTAATTATCAAATTCTTCGTAATTCCTGAAATACAACGGACACACTCTCTAGAATAAATATATTTGTGTGTGTGTGAGAGAGAGGTAGATAGACAGGTAGATAGATGGGTCGATAGATCGATACGTAGTTATATAGGTTGGTAGATAGAAAGATAGATCATAGTGTGGTTATCTGTATATGTGGTTGTGTGCATGTATGTGAAGATGTGAAAATTGGAAATAAGGAAAAGATAATGTACTACAGTACCAATGATTCAATCCACAGGTGTATATTCTTTTTATCATTGATAAGTATATAGACTCCTCACACACGTATATATATATATATCGATATGTATGTGTGGTGTGTTTATGTGTGTGTATATGTGTGTATCTGTGTTTGTGCATAAGTGTTTATATATATATATATATATATATATATATATATATATATATATATATGTGTGTGTATATATATGTGTCTATTTATATATGTACATGTGTGTGTATCTGTGTGCTTATGTGTGTGCATATGTGTGTTACTGTATCTGTGAATGTTTGCATATGTGTGTGCGTTTATGTTCGTGTGTGTATCTCGTGCTTGTAATGTTTTGTGTTCGAATCCCATCAGTGCGTTGTGTTCTTGAGAAAGACACTTTATTTCGCCTTTCTTCTCTCCACTGAAGTAAAAAAAAAGTGTACTCTGCCAGTAAGTCGAAGAAGCAATGTAGTCCCACCCTGAAACCCTCCGTTATACGTGTCTATGGAATGCTCAGACACTCACATTAATTTGAGGCTGTTTCATTTGAGAAACCTAACTGGAAGAATCATCGTCGCAAGCGATAGGGTACCATCATACATATGAACACATAGACACACACATACGTTTCAAAGAGAATAGAAGAGATCAATAAAATAAGCACTAGATTTTAAAATATATGTACTGGAATTGAAGTCAAGAAAATCCTTTAATCGTGGTACCCCAGCATGGGCACAGTCTAACGTCTGAAACAAGTGCAGGCCGGAGAAGTGTTCTTCCTCCTTCAATCTATGGTCCCTCGCTTCTACAGTGATTGCTTTGAGAATTTGATGGCTGTGGTTCGACACATGGGAAAGCCATCTTATTTCATCACGGTAGCAACTAACACTAACTGGGATGAAATAAAAAAAATAGTTTGCACCCTGGTGAAGAACCTAGAGACCGTCCTGATATTTGTGCAAGAGTCTTCAAGATCAAGTATGACAGCCTCATGGATGACATATACTAAAAAAGTATGTCCTAGGAAAAGTTGAGGCTCATTCTGCTACAATAGAGTGGCAGAAAACGAGGCCTCACTCATGCTGATATTCTGCTGATAATGGCTGAAGATAGCAAGCCCAAAACTGCTGATGCCATTGATCAGGTAGTGTACTGTTAGATTTCTGATAAAGAGACCAATCCAATTCTGCATAAGATCATCACATCCTGCAACATTCATGGCCCACGTGGACAAGCTAATACGATGTGCTTATGTATGAACGGCTAGGACAACAACGCCATTGCTCAAACAGTTATCCCAAGACTTTCAGACAAACCACATTTGTTTGCCAAAAATTCCTTTCCGGAGTATAGAAGTAGGGATAGACAGCATGGTGGTCACACACATACAATCCAACTTAAAGGTCAAGAATTTAGTGTTGATAATCGTTGGATTGTTCCATACAACCTTTTCCTGTCATTGATATATCAGTGCCACATCAATTGTGAGGTTGTCCACAGTGTCAAGGCTGTTATATACTTATATAAGTACATCACAAAAGGATCAGACAAGATCACTTTCACTATTAAGGATGATCAAGGAAATTGTGTCCATGCCCAAAATGAGATTGAGACCTATATCAATGCACGGTACATCTCAGCCAGTGAAGCATTCTGGAGAATGTATAAATTTCCATTACATCATCGAAAACCGCCAGCTGAAAAATTGCCTTGCCATTTACATGGGGAACAAATGGTCGTGTATGAGCAAGGGCAGGAAGAAAGTATTGTTTCTAGGGGACAGCCAATGACTACGTTGGTGGAATATTTACAACTGAATATTAGAGACCTACTGGCACAAAACATATTGTATATTGATATTCCTAAATATTTCACTTGGACAAAGAAAAGGTGGCAAATAAGAAAAAAGAGACATCTGGATGGTGATCAACAATTTATGAGTGAATCTCTTGGGCGCATCCCAACAGTGTCTCTCAGAAGACATCAATTTGAATGATATTACCTCAGGATGATCCTACATCACAAGGCTAGGTCAACTTACAAAGATTTTAGGACAATTGAAGGAGTTGAATTTCCAACAATCCAAGAAGCATGCAGGTCTGTTAGATGAAGATGGAGAAAAAAACAAAGCTATGGAAGAGGCCCCTACCATAATGCCTTGGTCCTCAGCTGCGAGAGATCTTCTGCACCATTTTATTGTACAGCATGCCAAATAACACTCTGCAGTTCTGGGAGAAATGGAAGGATGTCCTTGTAGAGGATATCATGTCCATGCAACGTGCAAGTCATGTCCATGCAAGAAGATCCAACAAAGACTTCAACATGATGGCTTGGACATTCATGTCAACTATGGACTTCCTCGGTCAGACTCAACTATTGTTGCCATACCAGATATCAACAGGGTTCTTATGGCAGAAACTGATTTCAATACACACCAACTGAAAGCAAACATAACTAAACTTCTGCCAACATTGAATCCTGAGCAACTGGTTATTTTTCACAAAGTAATCTCCTCTGTAAATGAAAATGAAGGCATACTTTTCTGCTTGAATGCAAGTGTAGGTACAGGAAAGACATATGTCATAAACATACTATTGGATTATCTTCGATCTAAAAAACAAAATTGCACTTGCCACTGCCATATCTGGAATAGCAGTCACTTTGCTTCACAAAGGTAGAACTCTTCATTCCAATTGCAAGATTCCTCTCAACGTGACTTCTGAATCAACTTGTTTCTTCACAAAAAGGAATGACACAGGTAAACTTATGCAGCAAGCTGACCTGCTAATCATTGATGGGATAAGCATGGAACATAAGCATATCTTTGAATGCCTTGACAGGAGCTTCAAAGATGTTCGAGATTGCAAAAGGTCATTTTGGGGGGGTCTAACAGTATTACTATCTGGTGACTGGAAGCAAATTCTTGCAGTTGTACGTGCTAGACCACAAATATTTGAGGCAACCATCAAGAGATCCTATCTCTGGGACAATGTGGAAACCATGGAGATGACAACCAATCAACGGTTAATGAATGCAGAGGATTCTGATGAAAGACAGTTTGCAAACTACCTTCCTGATGTGGGAAATGCTAACATTCCAGCAGTTTTAACTGTAGGTGCATTCACAATTCGTCTGCCTAAATGAACTTTGTCTGGAATATGGTAATGTGTCTGGACTGTGTGATTTTGTGTATACAAATCTTCCAGGAAACTACACAAACTCACTCTAGCTTGCAAATAGAGCCATTATCACTCCAACAAATGATGTAGCAAGATTGGTGAATGAATGCATGGTCAACAAGTTCCCTGGTCATAAAATAATCTACAGAAGCACTGATACAGTAGACAATGAACTGCAATATCCAATTGAGTTCAACAACAAACTTACCCCATCAGGCTTCCCAACACACATGCTTAAACTGAAGAAAGGCAGTTACATCATGCTTCTGAGAAATCTGGATCCTCTAAACGGGCATTGCAATGGTACACGCTACATCATCATCAGTTTACATAATCACGTAATTGATTACAGAAGTAAGTGTAACACAGTCTTTGTTCAGTTTATGTGCATATTGTCAATTTACGTATTATATCTATGTGCAGATATATTTGCATATATCAATATACACACTATATATATGCTAGCAGAAAAGCGCGCGGAGGGCGGTTATTCTGCTGGTGAATATAATATACGTTTACATATGTTTCCATATAAAACTCTATTAGTCTTAAATGTCATCCAATTGAATATTAACGGTCAAGCTCGCACTACATGATAATGGCCACATCCAGCCAATGTTTTCTGCATTGCTATAATCAAATGTGAATCTAAATTAAACGATTATCACGCAAAATTTTATGTAGACTATATTCTATTTCATGCCGCTTCTTTCTGAGTGTCACTGACGAAAGATTAACAAATCTTGAAACAGTTGTCTGACATTCTCAGAACATACTAGCAACGCAATGTGAGATATTGGCAGTGAAAAGTAGAGAAAAATAAATTCTTTTCGGCAGCGAAGCTACACATGTCTATTCTATATGAGCCTATTACATACCTTTACATATATAATTATATAGACATATATAGGTCTATATATATATATATTCATATAGACATCCTATAATTCTAAATATATATATATATTAATATATATATATCGTATATATATTAATAAATATTTGCTCTAGGTATATATATTTATCCTTATCGAGCCCTCTTTCGATTTTAGTCTTCAAATTTATTATTATTACTATTTGTGCCTAAAGTAGAGACAATTATTACTATATATATATATATATATATATTTATATATATATATATTTTTATATATATATATATATATATATATATATATATATATATATATATATATATATATATATATATATATATATATATATATATATTTATATATTGTTATACTTTGGGAGGGTCGTGTTGCCAATAAGAAACACACTCACCAGTTGCTTTCACTTCAATTTATTATAAACATTTTTATAAATTTAGTAATTTATAAATTTCTGGTTGGTTGGTTGGTTCCACAGCCAGATAGTTGTTTATATATTGTCAAAGTTCTTTCGTCACACATTCTGTGACCTCTTCAGTGACTGGGGATTCTTTTCTTTGTTTTTGTGCCTCTCCTTTGTTCTGTCCTACGCCATTTTGTTTCTGTGTGTGTGTTGTGTGCTCAGTCTGCGCATGCGCCACATCCGGGTGTCTGTGTGTGTTTATGTACATTTATTTATTTGTTTATTTACATGTTACTGGTTGGTTGTTTGTTCTATGTGTGTGTGAGTTTTCATTTTGTCCTTAATTGTAAGTTGTGATGTTGCTGTTCCACTCGTATTTTCTATTTCATTTTGGTTGTAATTCTTTTATGTTTATTGCCTCTGTGATTTGTCTAAACATTGCGTCTTTTCTGTGTGTAGATTCTATTTTTATTTCTATGTTCTCTAATTTACCCTTGTGTTCGATTTTAGCATGTTTGTAAAGAATCATCAGTAGTGAGTGGTGTGATATCGAGGAGAGTTATCTGCTGTTTCTAGCAGGTTTAGTGACCTCATAGAAGATATATTTTCTAAATTTAAGACAGTAGGGATGTGTATGATATCAGGGAGAGTTAGCTGCTGTTTCTAGCAGGTTTAGTAACCTCATAGAGGATATGTGTTTTCTAAATTTAAGACAGTAGGGGGTGGTGTGATATGGGGCAGAGTTAGCTGCTGTTTCTAGAAGGTTTAGTGACCTCATAGAAGATATGTTTTCTAAATTTAAGACAGTAGGGAGGGGTGTGGTATGGGGGAGAGTTAGCTGCTATTTCTGGCAGGTTTAGTGACCTCATAGAGGATATTATTGTTGTTGTTGAAGTGAGTGTGTGTTTGTATGCGTTTGGAAAAGAGGTTTTAAAAAAGATTTATCGCTTGTTGTTGAATAAATGTATCTGTTACTTTTGAATAATTGTCGTTTCGTATGAAATGTAATAATTTGAAGTATAACAGAGAAAGTAGCAAAATGTGTGGGTTGTAGATAGAGTTAAGCAGATGATATGAGAGAGTAAAACGGACAGTATCACCATCAAGCTTGGAAAGAGAAAGTAGCAGAAAGTATGAAGTTGTATAGATTTTGAATGGTAGTGGAAAGAGTTTAGCAGTTTAAATGACAGAGAAACATCGTAAAATATTGAGTTTTATCTATTTTTTGCGTAATTGTGGGTGATATTGAAAGAATGAGATGTGCCAAGACGCAATCGAAACTATTTCGAATACTGAATTGTAAATTTCAATTGAAGAAGTTCTATATCGTAGATTTCTATAAGAAAGGAGCATGACCACACACTGAGAAGCTCCTCCATATAGCTCGTTGAGCAGGTTTTGTATCCTGTGCCTAAATGAATCTCATGCCATAGTATTCTCAGGACTTAACTTGCTCAACAGGAGGTCAGAAATCTTCTCGTCCTGCCCCCATAATATACTTAGCTCTTTCTTTTTCTTCAGACCAGTCACCTAACCCTGACCCCACCCTGTCTCACACATGGCTGCTCCGTTGGCAAATAGGGTGCTCTTGAGTAACCCCGGCCCCATTGATGCCTCAGCTCCCCACTTGCCGATGGGGACTCTGGTGAGGAACAGTCGATCCTGTGTCCCGCTTGCCAACTTGGGATTGGTGGCAGCATTGTTGCTGGGCGCCCTGGGGGCAGCTGTTGCCTGCAGTGTGGGATATTGCGAATGCCTGGAACCACGTTGACTGGTCTGAGGATGTACCGTCGGAGATACATATCAACAAATTCGGGAATTTGACCAAGGGAACAGTAGCGGAGCACCCAATGTGGCGGCCGTTCCCTGCCTATAACCAATCAACCCCCCCCCCCCCCCCAAGTAGTAAACCCCACCCCAATAGATCCCCCTCCCCATTCTCTCCCATTCATTTCTTTTGAGTTAGTTCTTTAATAATAGTGATTTTTTTTGGGAGTTAGTTCTTTATTAATAATGGGTTCTTTATTAATAATGGGTTTGGAGAGTTGACTCCCTTGATGTCTGACCACCCGATAAGTTAGGGGTTGTGCCCCTTGAACAGGGGTGTGTCTTGCTGGTCTACCTGATGTCTGCTACTACCAGAGACTGGACATGGTCGTAGCCACAGGCCTGCGCGTG
>OZ024742.1:157247425-157297425 GCA_964016885.1 Eledone cirrhosa | reverse complement strand
GACATATAGGTGAATTGTTAATTGGGGTGAGGAATCCAGATCTGACAATGTTATGTACTAGCAGCTAGGTTTAAAGTTATGGAAAGAGTGTCGCTGGTAGTGTTGGCACATGGAAAACATGTCTGATTTTCTATTTAAGAGGTCTAGTTTAGAATAGATTATAGTGCGTGTCTCTAGAAGACAGAGATTACATAATTTATTCGGTGGTTTATACGATGCGGCCATATCTATTACTTCCGATTGAAGTGTATATGGTCTATTCCTAGTTTTCAGAGAGTGTATGTAGTTAGATAAAGAAGTTAAGTTGGCTATATTGCGATTTTTGAAGGTGTGAAGATGCGAGTTATATCTCGTCTTGAAGCAGTTCGAAGTAGAACCAATATATGTTTTTGAAGAGTTGTTTGTGTTGACTGTGCATGAGTAAATGATGTCTTTGATTAAGCAATTTTTACCTAAGGGTCAAGTTCTATATGTTCTACAGTTACAGTTATTCTTGTTGTTTGCTTGCCGATTACTACGTTGTGTAGATGCCTGGTTGTTAGGGATAACATTAGGGTAATGGTGGTTATCGTTCGCATTGTTATTAATTTCATTAGCGCTATTACCATTATTATTATTTCTACTAGAATTCTCTGGTACTATGTTGCTATGTAAGTTTACCACCTGTTGTGATTTAATTAGTTGGAAATAATTATTAATCTTCCTTTTATTACTACTAGCTATATGGTATGCGATGTTAGGTGTGGTAGAATAAGAGATTTTAATGGTATTTTTATTGATAAGATTAAGGTATTTGGCCGACTTGGAAGTTATTTTCTAGGATTGAGAAGAAAGCCTTAGGCAAATTGGTCGAGACGTTTACATTGAAAGGGGATTGAAACATGTATTAGTTCTTCTATTTTTGCTTTTTATAGTGTTATTTGAGGTGTTGTTTATATTTCTGTTTATATTATTATTGGGGTGTTTATTCTGGTGCGAGTTAAGTTTAATATTACCATTCGTATTAGAGTTAGAGTGGCTAGTACTTTTATTATTTTTCCTCGTGGCCATATTGTGAGAAATAATGTTGAAACTAGGTGATTTCATACGTAGAAATTTAATTTCATTTTTCTGACCTGATTTAGCTAAGGCCTCATTATAGTATTGGGAATGACTGTTAAATATGGTTTCGTTATATGATAGATTCTATTTGATATTCCTTTAGTAATTGAGTTTAATATGGATTTAGAATGGTTAGAGTTGGTATCTACATAAAGTAGTTTTACGTTTGGTTTATGAAAGGGTGTATATATTTTAGAGTCCAGGCAAAGGGAACCATCTAGGAAGTTAACGTTTTTAGTGTTTTTATCTAAGGTAATACCTAAGTTGAAGTTTTTGAAAATGTTATGCAATTGTTTCCTAGTTCTTTCTATATTAATTTTTTTATAGTCAATAAAGTGTTGACATTGCAGTCAGAGTTGACATTGCACTCAGTGGTCCTGTGCGAGTCCCTACATGGACACACTGGAGAGGAAGACCAAGGTTAACGTATGGTGATGCCCTAAGGACAGTCACTGGTCTGTTGGAGACACAGGACATGGCAGCGATCATGAGGGACAGAGACCGCTGGAGAGAACTCGTCCATGGATCTCGGGAATTTTACCCGCCCTAGATAGATAGACAATAAGCAGTAGTGCATCATCGCGGTATAAACCACCATTGAGGTAGTGTAGATTCTTATGGATTTCATTTAAGAGATATAGGCCCACAAAATTAGTGCCCTGCGCCGAGTCACTAGATCCCATAGTCATATCAAAGTTGTTAGGTGAATCCTTGTGGGTCCATAATTGATCTTCAAATGCAATTATGGTTTTTCGGGCCGCAAGGATGACATCAATTTGGGATCTAATATGGTCACTATTGTTCCTAGCCATAATTAATGCCTTATTTAATAGGATAGGGGAAATAGCGGTTTAGTATGAATTAATATCAAATTTTATAAATTTATTATTTTTATTCACTTTAATAAAATATAACCATTCAATAACTTCACCTGTATTTCCCCACTTGTTAAGATATATTTTATGCTTAAATTGGAGGATGATTCTATCTAATATGTTTTCCTGATAATTCCAATGTCTTATATAAGGGTTACCATTAAAGTCTTCCTTATGATATTTCAGAGATAATCTTGGGGGGTTAGGGGTGTATGACTGTGTATGTTTCTGAAGTCCTAATTTATACACTATACTATGGCCTTCTATATTTATATCCTCTAGGTTTTTAATAGTGGTTTTCTTATAGCTCCTATGTAGTTCTTTATATATATAACTGTTCTATATGTATCGTAATCTAGGCTATATATATTATTAGTTTTATCAGCATGTACTAGAATTTATTTACTTTTATTAAATCCTTTAAGGTTGTTTAAGAAGGTATTGTTTCTATTATGATGTTTTCTGTTCCTTATGTTCTTAACTAGTTTTATTAGATTATTTTCGAAAGAGTTTAATAAGTGTTGTGAGGTGGGCTTTTAAAATATATATTCCTGCTCTGTAAAACACATGATGTATTTACATTAGCTATTTTTCTTACTGTTTAATAAGGTAGTAATGAATTACTGACCTTTCCTGTTTATATTTGTATATAGTGTATATATAACTATAAATAATAATATTATTATATATATATATATATATATATATATATATATATATATATATATATATATATATATATATATATATATATAAAACTATATATACATAAATATATGCGAAAAGGAGATATTGTGAAAAAGAGAATGACAGACGTATAATCGTGCATGTGTATGCATACTTATATAAACAATTTTACGTACATTTATGCTGGAACAAGAACACTTATTTAAATACAAATATCTATAAAAGAACACACCCATTTATAAATACATGCGTGAACATTGTGGCACATATACCTCCACAATTATTAACATACATACGACTGTATTAGACATATTTTTCCTATCCTGGATACAGTGTTTAGTAACCAGCATATCCAAGTTGTACAACACTATTACTCTTTAACACATTTTGTTCCTATGTTTAATATACAATGCACTCAGTGTTATAGATTTATTGGTGTTCTAAGTCTTAATCTTGTCTTCGTTTTATTTCTCTGTTTGGGTGTCACAATTCACACGGAACGAATTGTATCATAGTGCAAATCTGCAACACCTGGTTAGTTCATTATCTTCACTCACATTAATCTACTACTACTACTACTACTAGAAATGCTTCCTTTGTATGAAATGATCAGTTATAAACAGGGAGATATCAGCTCTATATAAAGTATATATATATATATATATATATATATATATATATATATATATATATATATATATATATATATATATATATATATATATATATATATATATATATATATATATATATATATATATATATATATATATATAGAAATGGTTACACAACAGTTGGAAATCTTGCAAAACAAATTCATTACTCCCCCGTTGAAATGAGTAGCATCGTCACTGCTGCTAAACGCTACCTGACATTGCCTTTTAAATTGGACAACACCTATAGTGTGGTGAGGGGAGAACTATATGCATGGGCAGCGGCTGGCTTTCCACTAACAATTTTGCCCAGAATTGTTCCACGGAGGAAAATATTCTACGTTCAATACCATGGTTATTTATGACCGAAGGGTTTATATATATATAAGTGTGTTTTTTAATTCTTCTAGTTATGTGTAGAATGTGTATTTATCTGAAACTATTATGCAGATCCTTCTGGCTAGGTTATAAGGAATTGCTATTTTGTTGTGTCTAGGGTGGCACGAGTTTAATGGAAGGTATTGTTTGGAGTCTGTGGGTTTGTATTATATGTCTGTTTCTATTTTGTTGCTTGTTTTCTTGATGAAGATGTCGAGGAAAGGGAGTTGTTCATGGCTGTAATCCATTGTGAATTGTAAGTTAGTGTTGAGCTCATTCACAGGGGTTTTAAACTCAATCTGTCTATCTATACTTTCATGCCAGACGATGAAGAAGTCGTCCAGATATCTCTTCCAGTTCTTTCCTATGTGTTGGTAGAAGTGGTTGCCGTATTTATCTAGAACTTTGCGGTAGAGAATGGTTTCCAAATATCCCATGACAAGGTTGGCGTATAAGGGGGCCACTTTCATGCCCATGGCAGTCCCAGATTTCTGTATGTAGTATTTGGCATTGAATTCGAAGAAATTGTTTTCCAAGATGAATTTGATTCCCTCCAACACAAATTCTTTAGGGATGCGCTGTGGAAGTTTACTAGGGAAATGTTCCATCCAGAATTGTATTGTCTCTATACCTACGTTGTGTAGGATATTGGAATATAAATTGATGACATCAAAGGTTACTAGTAGGGTATATTCATTATTGAGTGTTGTTGGGAGGTGGTTGAGCATGTAAAGGTCGTCCCTTATGAAGCTTTTTATATGTTTTAGAAAAGGTTTAAGCAGAATATCTACGAAGTTGCTTAGGCGATGGGTTTCACATGTGGTGCCTGCTATTATGGGTCTGAATTTAAGGTCATCAGGAGAGGCTATAGTGATGTAAACGTCTGTGGCTTGCTTGTAGGCCCTGCCTATTACTTCGCTTTTGTGTGTCTTGGGGATACCGTAGAAGGATATTCATGGGATATTTGGAAAACCATTCTCTAACGCAAAGTTCTAGACCAATACGGCAACCACTTCTACCAACACGTAGAAAAAACTGGAAGATATATCTGGACGACTTTTCATCCTCTGGCCTGAAATTATAGATAGTCTGTTTGAGTTCAAAACCCTTCTGAATGAGGTCAACACTAACTTACAATTCACAATGGATTACAACCATATTAAATTATTTTTCACTGGGAAAAATTTGTCAGTATTTTCTTTTCCTCTTACTAATATATCACAACTCGTGTGTTACACGTCTTTAAATATATATATATATTCACATACAAAACAAGAACCAGATAATTATTAACAGAAAGTGTAGAGTTTTACTACTATTATTATCAAAGTCTAGTAAAACTCTTAATGTTATGTACAAAGGAATGATATACCTTCAGGATAATCAAATGTGTTTACTATTGCGATAGACTATTTAAAGATTGTCTATTTGTAAACTTGATTACACGTTTTGATTCTGGGAATACGATATCTAGTTTAAATAAGTGAAATCGAAAAACATAAACAGATCAATATGCATTCAATAATGTATCTATAAAGTTGCTACTTTTCGAGATTAACATATATATCTTCAAATTCAAACCCTGTGCATTAACGTACAATGTAATCACTGCTTATAATACCTCTTTAAATAAATTATCACATCAGTACGCATTCTGTATGTTGATGAAGAGGCCAACTATATTTCATATTGTAGTACACTCCAGGCACTAACCTATGTATTAACATACAAAGAGAAGCGCACATACAAGTACATATACTCAACCACACACACACATACACACACACGTAGATATAGCCACGCGTGCACACACACGCGCCCGCGCGCGCGCACACGCACACAGACACACACATACACATATATCGAGTCTTGGCCCTATCAATGGTGAAACGAGCGTCACACCACAATAAAATTAATATATATATATAAACAGTGATTGTGATTCATCATATATTTCTGGCAATATTATAAAAACATAAGCCTCCCCAAATATAACTATATATCTGTATACATACATATATATATATATATATATATATATATATATATATATATATATATATATATATATAAATTAATAAAAACAATGAATAAAAACAAAGAAACAGTTCCTTAAGGAACTGTTATTCATTGTTTTTATTAATTTCTCTGTTTGCCTGTGATTTTCATCGAAAACATTTTTGAATACATCTTCTCTTTTCATGATATTTGGATTATATTGAGTTCTTCATACGGATTGGACACTACCGTATATTTTGGTAGATTTCTCTCTCTCTCTCTCTCTCTCTCTATATATATATATATATATATATATATATATATATATATATAGAGAGAGAGAGAGAGAGAGAGAGAGATGCTTGTTTTGGTTAACATATTTGATGTGATTTTGTGTTGTGTTAACACTGGTCTGAAGATCAGGTAAACTTGGAGTCGCACATTATTTCACCTTGTTCCAGTTCATTCAGTTGTAAAAATGAGTTGTGACTTCACTGCTGCCAAGCTGAATCGGGTTTTGCTTTTCCCGTAGACAGCATCAGTGATGTGGATAGGGGAGACTGGTATGCATCGGTTACTGCTCCACTCCCACAAACAACTTTGCCCGAAATTTTGCCCGAGAGCAAAACTTTCTAGTTAAAATCCCATGGCCTTCGTGACAGAAGGTGGTCTTTACCTGATATATGTATAGATATGTGAGTGTGTGTGTGTGTGTGTGTGAGGGAGAGAGAGAAAGTGTGTGTGCGTGAGAGAGAGAGAGAGAGAGAGAGAGAGAGAGAGAGAGAGAGAGAGAGAGAGAGAGAGAGAGAGAGAGAGAGAGAGAGAGAGAGAGAGAGAGAGAGATTAGAAACGGCTAACTTTTACAAACTGAATTGCCGTTACAATCATTTCAATTATTTGAAATTTAGTTTCAGTTAGTTCCGTTTTTATTCACTATTTCGCTTCGTCTGCAGTTCATATTTGTTTCAAATAAATTACAAAGGATAGGTGTATGATTATCGTTTTAACTTTTACGAAATAAATGATAGTTGTCTCGAAATTCAAACATCTAAACATTATCACAACCATTCATCTTCTCTATTGAATCTAATACTATAAACCCTCAAGACGTATTCTTTCTACTTGTTTATTTATTGTATGCATTTTGAAATATTTTCTTAATAATAGTTGTAACTTCAACATCATGTTGTTACTAGTTATGCCTTTATCAATGTTCTTTATTTATATTATTAATATCTCTTAGATACTAAATGTGGTGGATTGCAGAATTGGGAGAACATTGGATAAAAATCAATTTTGATATATATATATATATATATTTTTTTATGTTTATGTTCTTCACGGGGATCGAATTTGCTTTCCCTCCTTCCGGCAGCGATAAACTAAAGTACTATTCAAGTACAAGGTTTGATTTTATCAACTTTGCCTTTACCGAAAATTGCTCGTCTTGTGCTTGAATTAGAAACGAGTATTTAAATGTAACATTTATGTGTGACAATATATTTCCGTTAATTTTAAATAATCCATTCCGATTAGCACCGAGGAGTTTAAGTTTTAACAATATGATTAGTTATAATATTATTATGCGTGGTGGTGTATCTATGTCTGTATACAGCGATATACGGCCATCCATTAAGTATTTTTCCCCACCTGGTAGTGAAAGACACCCAGTTGTTGTCACAGCACCTTTTTAAGAGAGGGAAACTCATCCGATGATGTTGACAAGTTCTCCTTTTCGTGTAGTGTTTTCGAGTGCAAAGCATTTCCCCACTTAAAAAACCTTCCAAGCACAGGCATTGTTTGTTCAGGGTATGTTAGACGCTATTACAATACTCTTACCAGAGTCTGCAGCCAGCATACATCTATATAACAATATATATATATATATGTATGTGTCTATATGTATTTTTGTGGGATTTGGGAATATGTGAAACTGTGTTCGTGCTTGTGTATACAGTTGTGTATAAACGTAAACTATTATTATTATTTCATTTTCATTAAAATAAATTTTCATTAAAATAACATTTTCGATAAAATAAAGTACCAGTAATGTACTGCGTAATTCCTGCCCTTGTGCCAAAAGTAGAAACAATTATTTTATTTTCATTGTAAACATGGACATAAATTCACTAATGTATTTATATGTACATACGGCTACATTACACACACTTCTGTAGAGCTGCAATATCATTTGTTGATTTGAATCGAAAATATATTACGCATATTACTTTTTTCTATAGGCAATCATTGTAAATTCACTATTCCTTACTAACAAGAAATAACATTGGAATATTTAAAACCAAGAACAATTATAACATACTAACATCGTTTACATGTATCTGATTTTTTTCTCATCAAATTTTAAAATTATATGACAAAGAGAATAACACGCTTTTTAAAATGAATCCATCGGGCGTAACTGATGTAACAATACCCCAATCAATGAGTTTGACCAACTTAGTTAAAGCCAATATGAATGTCTCCAGTAATATTTCCATCAAACGCTTGTATCAATTATTGTAACACAAAGCAATTTAAATATAATACAATACACAACAAATATGTATGTATGTATGTTTGTATGTATTTATGTATGTATGTATGTATGTATGCATGTATCTGTGTGTGCGTGTATGTATGTATATGTTTCCTTTTTTTATTTTCACAATATGTATGTATGCATGTATGTATACATGTATGTACGTATTTAAGTATGTAAGTGTAAATGTGTTGTTGCTTTCTCTTAATTTGGAGTTTATTTTTATCGGCCCCTTCCCGGATGCATTATGGAAAAGGAAAGGGAATTGTTTCCGTGCCTCATAAAGTAGTCAATCGTTTTAAACTTAAGAAATATTTACAGATGCTGGAAGCTCCAGATAAATTCATCATTGTAACGTAAGGTGTAAACTGTTGTGTTCCTTTTCTAAGAATCTAATTTCAGTCCTACTTTTGTCCAGGCTGTTTGGTGTATATCATGGAGTTCCAATAGTGATGGAAATGAAGCTGAATTGTGCATACTAGATATGGAAACACCCCATCAATGGTGTGTTGTTACCATCATTCTTTTGTATCTTTGATGCTACATAGACATAAAGGGAACGATTGACTTCTCAATCATGTATGCATGTATTTTCTGGTTTTATTTCTCAATTAAATTCACGTAAATATGAAGAGAGAGGGAGAGATGTTGAGAGAGAGGATATTTCTTTTAGAATTTAGGCAACACCATCAAGTTAATTATATATGTATGTGTATGAGTGTATGTGTATGAGTGTATGTGTGTATTTGTGTGAGTATGTGTATGTATATATATATATATATATATATGTGTGTGTGTGTGTGTGTGTGTGTGTGTGTGTGTGTGTGCTTATGTGTGCAAGTATGGATACCATCACATGCTTAGATTTACAGAGGTCATGAGGGGGTTTGAAGGTAAGATATGTCCTACGCATTCTGTGTTTACATGAGGTAACAAGTTCAATCTTTTTGTGTAAGAGTTGGGCCTTTGCAAGCAGTATTTGTATCGTTTCCTCCGAGCATAAATTACACGGACGGTGTCCTCCCGAGTAAGATTTTGACTAGGAAAATATGCTCCAGCTGGGATGGTAGGTGATATTGTTGTTTGGACGTCCCAAATACGGCCAGAATGTGGTGTTGTATGTCGCGGGGCTGGGTTTCTAAATGTATGTTGGTGTTGGTAATCCTTTTTGTTTAAGAGTTGCAGACAGCATTTGGATCGTTTCCTCCGAGTATATGTATATATATATATATATATATATATATATATATATATATATATATATATATATATATATATGTGTGTGTGTGTGTCTATATATGTATATATATATATATATATATATATATATATATATATATATATATATATATTATAAAGAAAACGAAAAATCAGTGATGCATCTGAACTTAGTTTATTTCGTGTTACAAATGTTTCGGCGGCATGTCGCTCGAGTCATTGTCCTTGTATGGATCTGGCTGATTCTACATCTGTGGGTTTTTTCAGACACGGGTGTTATATCCGGAGCAAATCTTATCACAGTGATACAATTTGCTCCGGGCATAAGACCCGTGTCTGAAAGAACCCGCAGAAGTAGAATCAGTCAGATCGATACAGGGACCATGACTCGAGCTACATGCCGGCGAAACATTTGTAACAAGAAATAAACTAAGTCCAGATGCATCACTTATTTTTCGTTTTCTTTATAATACCTACACTCTTCTCTGATGAATATCGAGTGCTAATTTTGGCATACCGCCTACTGAAGCACCATAGCTACCACTATACACAAATACACACACACACACACACATATATATATATATATATATATATATATATATATATGTCTGTGTGGGGGATGTGGGGGTAGGGGTGTGTATGTATGTGTGTGTGTGTCTGGGTCTCTCTCTCTCTCTCTCTCTCTCTCTCTCTCTCTCTCTCTCTCTCTCTCTCTATATATATATATATATATATATATATATATATATATATATATATATGTATGTGTTTGTGTGTGTGTGTTTTGTGGGGTTGTATATGTGTGTGTGTCTGCGTGCGTGTGTGTGTTTCTGTACCGATATGATTGCACACGCAGTTATCACATGATCAATTGTGTGTTAGTCTATATACCTGTGTTTGCATGTATATATGTTTTTCTGGTTTTATTATCTTATATTATTTTTTCCTTTAGGGTGGGGGAGAGCCGGTTTCGAATATAGACACAATATACAGTGTTACTACAAATGGAAAAACGATTAATACAAATATTGCGGATATCACTAAAAAATTGAAAATGTAAATAGCAATGACATTATGGAGAGGAATGAAGTTAGGATTTAAATCCCAGCTTTCTACTGTCAAGTAAAATACCACCTATCTGAAATAATGTCATTGTACAAATGTCACTCGACATTTAATACAAATTTTCAATTTCATTACCCGTCTTCTCGAAAACAGAATAGATACATGTAATAACATTCAATTTTCAAATAGCAGAGTGCCAGAAAAATGAATCTACTAATCAACAGAGCCTCAATTGAAGTAAATATTTTGCGATCCTCTACACTATGTCAATCCTCATTTTGTCTCTCATATCACGCAGACCCACAATGATGTAAACATGAAAGTGAAGACATTACTAACAATAAACTTAAGAGATCTGACCCTATAAATAATCACTTGAGTGGAAATCTAGATGGTTGATCTTCTACAGTTATTGGAACTGTCGACCATAATACATTGGAAATGAACAGAATTTAATCCCCGGTAACTAGGAATAAACAAAACTGCAACAAAATAATTAAACAATATTGTGCACTCATATATGAAGTAGAGCATGAATATAAACTTTCGTAAAACAATTAAGCAACAACTACTCTTGTCCAATTATTATTTTGTTTCTATCATTTGGATTGGCATTATCGGTAGAGAGTCGGACACCATGCTTTGAAGCATAGAGTTACGTCCCTTTATGAGCTGAGTTCAAATTCCGACAAGGTTAACTTTGCCTTTCATCCTTACGGGGTCGATAAAATAAAGTACCAGTAATGTACTGAGAAATTGCTGGCATTGTGCCTAAAATAAAAACAATTATATATATCTAAATATATATATATATATATATATATATATATATATATATATATGGGAACATCTTTAACCCCGCCGGCAGAGCTCAAACCGTTTCAACGGCTAATTTTGGTGCGTTATGGTCCATCTGGTTCCTTACCACACATCCTACTTTACATATATATAACTGTAGATCTAATAGAACCCGCCCGTTAGATAAAAACTGCTTAATCAAGGACATCATATACTCATGCACTCTTCTGAAACCTATAAAGGCTCTACTTCGAAGTGCTTCAAAACCAGATACAATTCACACCTCCATTCTTTCAAAAAACACAGTCTAGCCAACTCCACTTCACTATCTAGCTACATACACTATCTAAATACTAAAAATAGATCTTATACACTTCAATGGGAAGTGATAGGTAAGGCGGCATCGTACAAACCACCTAATACATTCTGTAACCTCTGTCTACTAGAGACATATACTATAATCTTCTCAAACCATAACCTCCTCAATAAAAAACCGGAAGTGTTTGCATCGTGACAGCACCGCTTCCGGCACACTTCCAAAACTTTAAACCCAATATATAACAATGTCGGACTTGACCCCATCACCACTTGTAACACCATACCTCAAGGGCACACCTTACACCACAACTCCACACTCTTTGGTCCACCCTATTTCGACACAAATCATTCCATCTATCTATAACTGTATACCCTAGAAATATCCCCATAAACACCTACCTTTAATATAACTACTTTCAATTACTTATAATTATATAATACACAGTCTATATAAACTTTAAATACTAGATACGGCAATTAATTATTTATGCATTTGTAATTAAATGTATGGAGTGATAACATTGGATATATATAAGATTAATTTAATAACATAAGAGATCTGACTAACTTATATGTAGGGAGCTGCAATGAATTATGTATGAATTATATATGCAAGTATAACTTGATGGATAGATTAATGACATTGTAAATGAGGGATGTATTTGCCTTCCCTAGAGATCTATTTTGTTTTGCCATGCAAACAGCCATACGCTGCTCCATAACTTGCCAGGGGTTATGTAGACAAAATTCTAATAGGTCCCCTGATATATTCTGAGAGTAGACTGCATTTACAGTGAACGTTGATATAAAGATATGGCACTTTGTATGGAATATTCAATTGTAGGACTATATAATAGGGAGTAATCAACTTAATATAGATACCTTTAGTACATCATGATAGAGTAGACTGTATTTAAAATTGGAAACTAGATATAACCGTCTATATAAGGGAGTCAATATAGGCGCCTTATAATGTTTGTTAGAACAATGAAATTAATTATGAGATTCGGCTAGGTACCTCCCCTTACGCATTAACTCCACTTAATTACACACATATTTCCGGGTAATAAACCGCTGTAAATTCTCGCAGCAGAATCAACCTATTCTATAAACTTGGATTAAATAACACTGAGCCTCAATACGCTAAAATAATTTATTTTAATGCATCAAACATTTAATACAGAATCATCGTTACTTATGTGATGGATGTTGAAACTATTTCTTACTTTTTCTGAATGTGAAAATGGTGGTGTATACAAAAATAATAACTTTCTTTTGCTTCTTCTTTTTATTTTTATTTCTGCACACATACTTTTTTGTTCTATACAAAAAAATACCTTACCACTACAGCCACGATAATAATCTTGCTTACCCGCTTAAAGTGCTTGCATAACGTGTAACACCCTGCCACACAATAATAGTATAAAAATGAGACACACTTGCATGCTCCATGTGTAACTGACGCATACACTACCTACTAGATCTAACTATCAAACTATCCTCTTGCATTATCTGTGTTATCTGCCGAATGTATTTTAATTTTGATTTTAATTTTGATTTTGAATTTGAATTGCTGTACAAACATAGTATAATATAATATATGTCACTCCAATCTACATCAATATATATATATATGTATATGTATGTCTCTTGCGTTGGAAAGGAGGTCAATTATGTGTACAAACATTGAAAAATGGTCCGAAGATCCCAAGCCTAGGTTTGGATGAAACAATTGTAAGTGAATAAATGCTTTTAACATAACTTTGATTCTTTTGAATTCTCTCTCTATATATATATATAAATATATATAGGAAAATGTTAAAGACCCCGACCGCCGAGCTCAAGCTGTCTCGACGGCTATTTCCGGTCCTATATATATATATATATATATATATATATATATATATTGAAAAATGTGTGTAATCCTTGGTACAGTTAAGTATATTAAGACTGGGGGAAGAAAAAATGGCTTCACTTGTGATTTCAACAAATTTATTTTCTTCACAAAATCCAAAAATAATTTTTTTCCGGATTAGAAAAAAAATTTTTTTTTTTTTTCTTAAAAAAAAATATTTTATAAATTAAGTTAGGTCTTAGGAGTTCTTGGTTAACGTAGGAGGTATTGTTTCGTTTTTAGAACGACCTTTCACGCTGAGGTGCGCTTGTCAAACTTTTGACGTACGGCGTTGTGTGAATCAACAAGTACTTTACGTAGAAATTCTAGATCTTTAGACCAACTTAATTCCATTTTCTATTCCTTATCCCTTTTATACCATTAGAATCTACTACCATAGCACATTATCAGCAGCATTGTCACCATTATAATTACGAAAGGACACCATCCGAACCTTTTGTTTTTACATTCTTATTTCATACACCTCTATCTTTCACAATTTGTCTTTGCATTTCTCTAGTTAAACCTATTTCATCTCGATCATTTTATCTTATCATATAATACATCTTAAACTAGTTAATTTACTTATTAAAATATCCAATACACACATAAATACATCCGATATTATAATATTTTCAACTTAACATCTATCCATATTTAATAATTCATTAATAACTATTCGCAATAACATTAATAACATTAATATTACTATTATTAGTCTCTTCAACGCATTTATTTATTTATTTATTCACATCTCTACGTTTCAAATATTATACCATTATATATAACAATAAATGTAATTTATTTATTTACTCATCCATCTATTTATTTATTTATCTTTTTATTTATTTATTTGTTCATTTGTTTATATGCCTAACTCTCTATTTTTACTTGCTTTCATTCTTGCATTAACGTATATTCGTCTGTCTGTTCATATTCCTTATTCTCGCCATCCTATTTCTGCCTGTATTTATCAACAATTACTCATCCGGTCGCACGTCTTAACTCTTCTATCTTTCACATGATGTCTATGCTTGCGTATTTTCAGATGTAATAACTTCCCAGTCTTCTTCCTTCTCTACCTGTATTTCTTTTCTCCATTTCCTTCTTCATCTTTCTCTGTCTCTTTCTCGTTTTCCTTCTTCATCCTTCTTTTTCTTCTCTTCTCTACCTTTACTACATTTATCCCCCTCTTTTCTTTCTATTGGTATCTTTATTATTAATATTATTTTGATGTAATAGTTTGAATTCGTAATTTTGCCGGTTAAGCATATATTTGGATTTTCTTTTTCTCTTTCGTCCCCCCCCCCTCCTTTCCATCTGTCTCCCTTCCTTTCTTTCTCTCTATATCTTTATTATTAATATTATTATTGCTGTGGTAATTTGAATCTATAAATTTACCGTTACGCATGTATTTCTTTATTTTCTCTCAGTCTCTGACGAAATGTTGTAGATATCATGTATTTTAAATTGAGTGGCAATGTTAGCAATTTTTAGACAACTCTATCATAGAAACAATTGTTAGACGCTAAATAAATTTCCTTGTTTGTATTGTTGACCATGCTATTCTTCACTTTTTCAATTTTATATATATATATATATAAATATACACGGGTGTGTATGATGGTGTATAGAAGATTATATTAATAAAAGGAATTCCAACTTTGTCTGATTTACTCGTTTTATTTACAATTCTTTAACATTATAATGATATTATAATGAAAACGTATGGTAGAATATTCAATTTTAAGAATATCCAATTTTAAGTGAACAAGTACTTTCATGCATTCGCAATCTTAAGGTTCATATTCAGTGGTGACAGTCAAGTTTGCAATTTTCAACAGTTGAAAATTGCAAATTCACCACTGTATACGTTCGTATGTGTACGGGTACAGGCGTCGCATGGGTTCTGTATGTGCGTGCGTGTTGTTTTGTGTACGTGCTTCTATTTGCATACCCATGGCGAGTGTTTTCGCGTATGGTTATGTATGTGCGTAAATGGATGCGTGTATGTATATATGGATTTTGAATTACCTCTGTATTTTATTTACTTTATTCTTAACTCTGAAGCCGAGAATCATTCGGTTTCCTAAATAGAATTTTAGTCTACGACTTCAGTTATGCCATTTACGTTGTTTTGTATTTGCGTGTAATTGATCTCACTGCTCCACATAATGACGTATTATCTTCGTTTTTTTCCGTTCATTGGCAGAGAACCTCTCCATGAACACCTAATAGAATATTAGTCTACGACTTCATTTATACCCAAACGTGGTTTTGTCTTTGTGTGTAATTGTTTTCACCGCAACAAATAATTACGTATTATCTTCATTTTTTTCCGTTCTTTGCCAGGGAACCTTTCCATGAAACAAAGTTTCGTCTTCCTGTCTTCGTTCGGTTGCAACGTTGTTTGAAATATTTACTTCTGCGTTCACAGATTGACATTTTTAGTTTCAGAAGATCCCGTTAAGGGTGAAAGCAGCGATTCATTGTTTAAACTTTAATCTGTTATTTCAATAAATATTTGCTCTACGGTTCTTATATATCTGATATATATTTATCCTTATCGAGTCCTCTTTGGATTTTAGTCTTCAAATTTATTAGTATTACTATATATATATATATATATATATATATATATATATATATATATATATATATATGTAATCTGAGTTTCTCGAATATTAATAATAACATTCGATTCGTTTACAATTATGAAAACAAGCCTCCATTTTATAGCCATATCAGTAGAATGAACACTTCATTCTTGCTCTTGTGTTCGCATGCGAGTAAAACTGCAGACACTAATGTTTCTGGGTATCACCCTTCATCAGTACAGCTCACTGTTCACCTGCCAAACTGTCAGAGCTAGTGAAAATATATGCTATTTTCAAAAATACACAGTCACTGATCGGCCTGATTTTCACATTAGCAGACTGCCTGATCAGTCATATATATATATATATATATATATATATATATATATATATTTATATTGATGCACTAGGAATTTTAAAGATCCGTTCCTACCGTCCGTGGAAAATATCAAGTAACACACACACACACACACACAAACACTTACACTATTTTCGCACCACGCAACCATACATCTCCACCACACAAAAACAGACACACACGTGCGTTTACTCACATACACACACTCTGCCTCCAGACTAAACACGCCGCTTCTCCCCCACGACCTCTGAATCCCCTCCCTCCACAAGCACACACACACCGACTAACACCCCCACCCCATGTACACACCGGTTTCCCTATTGCCCGAACATGGAACCTCGTTCTACCCCCAAATATCAAATTCACATCCACTCACACCTACATATACGTACACCTACACACATACACACACACCACTATCAGCCCTCCCTGCTATGACCCCGTCCTCCTCTCCTATCTCCCCTCCATCCACCACCATCCCTACACTCCGCACACCTTTTCACCACTTGTTTCATTTAAACTTTTTTTACCCTCTGAAAAAAAATGTTTTTCTCCCTTACTTCTCCCCCTCCCCCCATTTTAATGTATTTCCACGACTCCCCCTCACTCCCTCGGAACTCTTTTGCTGCCCACTTTTCTCCCAATGAGGGGCTTATGCCCGAAAATTTGCCCCCCTCCCTCAACTCTCAAGCGTAAACTAATATTAACATTTTGTTCTGCTCTTCGCTTCCTCGTTGCTTTTTTGATTTCTGTTTCAACTATAATATATATATATATATATATATATATATATATATATATATATATATATATGTATGTATATATGTATATAGGAATGGAGCCAGTATCCCGCCGGCCTAGCTCCGACCGTTTCGACAGTTAGATCGGAACTTGCCTGTATAACTTAGGGGAGAGAGTAATATGACAATCTGACCTGTGGATGCTTTACCGGTCATGCGTTAAGAGAGAATTCTTTACAGCCATCTCTAAAGCGGGCAAGGACCTATGTTAAATAAGGAATGTTGTAGAGTGAATATGGGTATGCCAGGTTTAGCATTGGCTAAAGGGCAAAGAAAATTTAATTTAATACAACATTCTTAATTACTAAAATTCATTTTCAACTACTGTAATACACTAGAACAACACCTCAATGTAGTAATTTATCAATTTTATCTTCAATAATGATTACCCACCCCAAAGTATGTGTGCGGCCGTTTACTATATATATTTAACAGGAGTGAACATACTTTGGTTAATCTAAGGACTAAGGAAGAATGGAAACTGAATATAATAGTGGAGATAATCAATAATCAGCCTAAGTGTAATTAGAGTGTGTAACTAATGAAAAAAAAAAGGAAAAATATATTCTTCTACCTAAGTATGTTTGCTTGGGGTTTCCTATACCTTAGTTTGTAAATAGGAAAAAGATACAGCCGTGGTATACCCACCCGGGTCGTGAGGGGGTTTGAAGGTAAGATATGTCCTACGCATTCTGTGTTTAAATGAGGTAACAAGTTCATCCTTCTTGTGTAATTGTTGGGCCTTTGCAAACAGCATTTGGATCGTTTCCTCCGAGCATAAATTACACGGACGGCGTCCTCCCGAGTAAGATTTTGACTAGAAAAGTATGCTCCAGCTTGGATCGTAGGTGATATTGTTCTTTTGGACGTCACAAATAGGGCCAGAAAGTGCTGTTGAGTGTCGCGGGGCTAGGTTTCTAAATGTATGTTGGTGTTTGTAATATCGTGTCTTATAATCGCAGACGGTTAATCCTAGATGAGTTTCATTCGGAGGAAATCATCAAGAAAGCCGACTATCAATGAAATATGGTGGTATGTATACACCACCCTCACCTACCACCAGAAAATGTATAAATACCAGTATATTACTTTGACAGTCGGCTTTCCCTGATGATTCCCTCCGAATAACAGTTCTAGTTCCATAGAAGACATTTCTATATTAAATATTTAAACTCTGCTATGTATTGAGTACCTTACTTAATGTGGTTACCCCCCGATTGAACCCGGCATAAACACACACACACACACACACACACACACACACACACACACACACACACACACACACACACACATATATATATATATATATATATATATATATATATATATATATATATATATATATATATATGGGTATCTAAATACTCGTGTAGCCATATATATAGATATATAGATGTAAAGATGAGAGTGTTGAAATTATATTATTGGCATTGTTGCATATATTTGATTATATTTTCATTCCAAAATCTATAAAATTCATACTGAATACCACCTTTAAAGTAGAATCTATCAATGGATAAAATATCGTTTATGAGAGGGCAGGAATCCAGTAATGGATTATTTTCTTCAAAAATATGATTTCACAATTGTTTTGATTTTCATATCAATTGCGTGTAAGAAATATTAGCGAGGTGTTTCTCAACAGAGATCTGAATATATTTGAATGTTGAAAATTTAGTATAATATTTTCCGTGTTCGTCGTTCATGAGTGCATGTTTTACATATATTGTAATTGCCTTCAAATATCATGTTTCGTGTCTACGTAGTATCTGTGTGTGTGTATGTATATATATATATATATATATATATATATATATATATATATATATATATATATATATATATATGTATGTATGTATATGTATATATATATATATATATATATATATATATATATATATATAGATAATTTAATATATCAACTAACATAAGCGCACAGATGCACGCCCATGCTAGCAAATACACAGGTTATGTCATAGTACCTAGGTCGTTCAATGCAGGAGAATGCAGAACAATAATATAAAGGACGTAAAATAAGAAAATATTTTAAAAAAAAAATTTTTTTTTAATTTTTTACTTACTTAAATTTTCACTCCAACTAATTAGTTTCTGCAATGGGATGAAGACATTTACGTAATCCAACTGTCGAGAATTCATTGCGTCATCAGGGAGTCTATTCTCAGTTAAGTCTCCAGGCAATGCGCGGACACTGGCGGCTCATATAAAAATAATAATAATTCGGTAGATCGAACAGCTTGCGAGGACTGGATTCTATGTACCGAAATTCTCACTGCTTCAAGTCAAATGGCCGATTCTAAAGAATCAATCACGTGACACAGAGGCTAGTTAGAAGGAATGGGATGGTAAGATGACTGACGCCTACTAACACCCCAAAAAAAATTTTTTTAGAAGTGGTTTTGGCAAGTTTGCTCGACAAATCAGTGATTTGGAGATAAATATAGATAATTTAATATATCAACTAACATAAGCGCACAGATGCACGCCCATGCTAGCAAATACACAGGTTATGTCATAGTACCTAGGTCGTTCAATGCAGGAGAATGCAGAACAATAATATAAAGGACGTAAAATAAGAAAATATTAAAAAAAAAAAAAAATTTTTAAATTTTTTACTTACTTAAATTTTCACTCCAACTAATTAGTTTCTGCAATGGGATAAAGACAGTTACGTAATCCAACTGTCGAGAATTCATTGCGTCATCAGGGAGTCTATTCTCAGTTAAGTCTCCAGGCAATGCGCGGACACTGGCGGCTCATATAAAAATAATAATAATTCGGTAGATCGAACAGCTTGCGAGGACTGGATTCTATGTACCGAAATTCTCACTGCTTCAAGTCAAATGGCCGATTCTAAAGAATCAATCACGTGACACAGAGGCTAGTTAGAAGGAATGGGATGGTAAGATGACTGACGCCTACTAACACCCCAAAAAAAATTTTTTTAGAAGTGGTTTTGGCAAGTTTGCTCGACAAATCAGTGATTTGGAGATAAATATAGATAATTTAATATATCAACTAACATAAGCGCACAGATGCACGCCCATGCTAGCAAATACACAGGTTATGTCATAGTACCTAGGTCGTTCAATGCAGGAGAATGCAGAACAATAATATAAAGGACGTAAAATAAGAAAATATTAAAAAAAAAAAAAAATTTTTAAATTTTTTACTTACTTAAATTTTCACTCCAACTAATTAGTTTCTGCAATGGGATAAAGACAGTTACGTAATCCAACTGTCGAGAATTCATTGCGTCATCAGGGAGTCTATTCTCAGTTAAGTCTCCAGGCAATGCGCGGACACTGGCGGCTCATATAAAAATAATAATAATTCGGTAGATCGAACAGCTTGCGAGGACTGGATTCTATGTACCGAAATTCTCACTGCTTCAAGTCAAATGGCCGATTCTAAAGAATCAATCACGTGACACAGAGGCTAGTTAGAAGGAATGGGATGGTAAGATGACTGACGCCTACTAACACCCCAAAAAAAATTTTTTTAGAAGTGGTTTTGGCAAGTTTGCTCGACAAATCGGTGATTTGGAGATAAATATAGATAATTTAATATATCAACTAACATAAGCGCACAGATGCACGCCCATGTCACGTGATTGATTCTTTAGAATCGGCCATTTGACTTGAAGCAGTGAGAATTTCGGTACATAGAATCCAGTCCTCGCAAGCTGTTCGATCTACCGAATTATTATTATTTTTATATGAGCCGCCAGTGTCCGCGCATTGCCTGGAGAATTAACTGAGAATAGACTCCCTGATGACGCAATGAATTCTCGACAGTTGGATTACGTAACTGTCTTTATCCCATTGCAGAAACTAATTAGCTGGAGTGAAAATTTAAGTAAGTAAAAAATTAAAAAAAAATTTTTTTTTAAAAAATATTTTCTTATTTTACGTCCTTTATATTATTGTTCTGCATTCTCCTGCATTGAACGACCTAGGTACTATGACATAACCTGTGTATTTGCTAGCATGGGCGTGCATCTGTGCGCTTATGTTAGTTGATATATTAAATTATCTATATTTATCTCCAAATCACTGATTTGTCGAGCAAACTTGCCAAAACCACTTCTAAAAAAAATTTTTTTGGGGTGTTAGTAGGCGTCAGTCATCTTACCATCCCATTCCTTCTAACTAGCCTCTGTGTCACGTGAGTGATTCTTAGAATCGGCCATTTGACTTGAAGCAGTGAGAATTTCGGTATATAGAATCCAGTCCTCGCAAGCTGTTCGATCTACCGAATTATTATTATTTTTATATGAGCCGCCAGTGTCCGCGCATTGCCTGGAGACTTAACTGAGAATAGACTCCCTGATGACGCAATGAATTCTCGACAGTTGGATTACGTAACTGTCTTTATCCCATTGCAGAAACTAATTAGTTGGAGTGAAAATTTAAGAAAGTAAAAAAATTAAAAAAAAATTTTTTTTTTTAAATATTTTCTTATTTTACGTCCTTTATATTATTGTTCTGCATTCTCCTGCATTGAACGACCTAGGTACTATGACATAACCTGTGTATTTGCTAGCATGGGCGTGCATCTGTGCGCTTATGTTAGTTGATATATTAAATTATCTATATTTATCTCCAAATCACTGATTTGTCGAGCAAACTTGCCAAAACCACTTCTAAAAAAATTTTTTTTTGGGGTGTTAGTAGGCGTCAGTCATCTTACCATCCCATTCCTTCTAACTAGCCTCTGTGTCACGTGATTGATTCTTTAGAATCGGCCATTTGACTTGAAGCAGTGAGAATTTCGGTACATAGAATCCAGTCCTCGCAAGCTGTTCGATCTACCGAATTATTATTATTTTTATATGAGCCGCCAGTGTCCGCGCATTGCCTGGAGACTTAACTGAGAATAGACTCCCTGATGACACAATGAATTCTCGACAGTTGGATTACGTAACTGTCTTTATCCCATTGCAGAAACTAATTAGTTGGAGTGAAAATTTAAGTAAGTAAAAAATTTAAAAAAAAAATTTTTTTTTTTAAAAATATTTTCTTATTTTACGTCCTTTATATATATATATATATAGAAATGAATATATGATAGGGATAAACACTGATATGCGTATACAAGTGTTCGTATTGAAAATTACCAAGTTAGCAGGCAAACCGTATAATTTTAATTAGTACTTTTCAATCTAGTTAACTTGGTTATTTGCAGGACGAACACATGTATACTCGTATCAGTGTTTATCCCTATCATATATTCATTTGTATTACTCAGCTCGGAAATATTCCTTTCTTTGAGCTAATTAATTGTAAACGACTATTTGAGTTTATAACACTATATATATAATATATATATATATATATATATATATATATATATATATATATATATATATATTACTCTGAGAATGAATATGTAAACGATATATTTCGTTATTATTTTTTTATGCAATTGAATTCTATGAGATGTTTATGCCCGAAGGTTAAATTTTTATTTCCTTTATATTTCGTACATTTAAAAGAAGACAATAATAAGGCATGTTACAAAATATATCGAGAAAATTCATTAAAAAAATTTGTTAATAAAGATTCTTTAGAAAAAAGAAATCAATGACAAGCTATATTTCTAACGACAAATTTAAAGTGCGGGTACTCACGAGAATGGTTAAATAAATACAATAATTGTTTCCATATCAGGTAAAAGGCCTGCAATTTGAGAATGGGAAACTCGATTAAATCGACCCAATACGTTACATGTATTTGCATTATCTACCTCGTAATAGATGAAATGCAAAGCTAAACTTGGGGGGATTTGAAATTTGAAGGTAAAGGGCAAAGCCTATTGTCCAGTGCTTCACCATAACGCCAATCCACACCCTAATAATAAGGGTTTATTATTTAGACACTAGGCTAAAAATTATGGATGATGGGAAAGTTGATTACATCGACACCGGTTAATAACTGGTACTATATCTTTCGACACCGTAAGGATGAAAAGCAGTGCTAACGTGGGATGGATTTGGTCTTAGAACGTGCATTGTCGTACCTACATGGCGCAAAGCTTATTGTATATCACTCTGGTGATACCACATATTCATGTTCATAATAAGGGTTTCTGATTTAGGCGTAAGGCCAACAGTTTTGTGGGGAGGGGAACGTCGATTGAATCAACCCATGTGCATTAACGGATAGTCTTCGAATTTTCTACTTTACCACAGGGCTCCCTGTGAAACGCAAGTTGTATACCTTGTTTGTTTATACTTGCCTCCCTTCTCACTTACATTACTTAAGGTCTTTGTCTAATTATAGATACTTCCGAGATTACCTACCCTTAGAACTCTCTTACACTTTCTAACATCTGAAAGAGTTGCGGTGAATAACACAACGAAACGTATCTGTACATGTCACTGATTTAACTAATCATCCTTAAATCGTCCTATCCAGTGAGTGCAGTAAACCCTTGGATATTTATGTCAATTTTGTACAGAAGTATATATACAATCAGAAAAACGCAAAGTTTCGTGTAGATGTTTAAAAACCTTCATAAACAAAGCTGTAAAACATATTTCCATAGCTATCATAGTTACGTGGATTGTTCAATCACACAAACAGTTATCTGATATCACCAGATACCATCATATATAATAAGGTTACGTGTCTGATATATATATATATACTGTGGGTAGTACAGCCAATTACTGGCATTATATATATATATTTGTTATCTATATATAAATATATAAAATTGGAAATCAGTAAAATCGAATCTCTGGCGGTTTGCAAGTAAATTCGGCCTACTTATGAGTTAGCAAAGCACTCGATAAGATAGGGCCTTAGAGTAATAAAATACGTTTAAGTAGCTTGACAAATCGAACATTCTGGTAGGCGAATCTAACACACAATATATACCAAAGTAACGATAGAACTAATCAGGTTGAGAAAAGTACACCTGGACAAATCAAACGATCAATCGTATAAAGTTTGTTTCTTTGAATCCGAAATCAAATATCAGACCTACGTGATTGGCAATCTCATGGTATTGGTGATCGAACGGAGGATTCAGTTTATCAATAGGCTTTTCGTTCTGCTTAGGACCGGAGTGATAAATTATATGTTGCTGCTACATGCGGCTTATCGTATCTATAGCTATCACGTGTTAATTCCGGCAAGGGAAATAACCCCCGGTTTTAGGCGGGTCATTAAAATTGTTAGCGAAAGGAAATATTTTAATTTCCGCTAATCATCATGATAAGCTCTCAACTAGATGTTATAATATATGTATATATATATATATATATATATATATGTATATTTATCTTAATTTTGGATATAGATATATAAATACGGCTCCTTAATTGTAGAGCTAACTCTGTTGAAAGGAATCGACTGCTGTTTCTAGTTGTCGATAACCCTATTCACGCCACTGAGACGAAGCTGCTATGAAGTGTAAATACAACACGTGGTAGTAGCGAGTTGCAGATTTGAACTTGTAGAGTAAACATGGATTGCTGGAAATTTTCTTCCTTGTTGAAAATCAAAAATATTCACTTCTGTGATGTACCATCTGATTAATTGGTAAAATATATTTCTTTAATGGAATATATTCAGGGAAGATTAATCATATTATAAGGTATCTATTTTTGAAGTTCTAATCAACTTCATTTAGTTACATTCCTAGCTATGTAGGGTTACACACTTGTAAAAATTATCTCCTGTGATTATTCATGTTTATATATATGTTAATCAATTTCTAGTTATTATAAAATGGTCGGACCTACTCGATAGAATCTTTGAACTTATTTTCCGGGTGATATGGCGCATGCCGTTATGGCATGTCACCCATAATTTTAATTTAGATTAAATTCATTTAATTTATCTTAATTTTGTATATATATATATATATATATATATATATATATATATATATATATATATATATATACATATATGAGAGACGTAAAATAAGAAAATTATAAAATTAATTTACTTACTAAAATATCACTTCCAACTAATTAGTTTCTGAAATGGAATAAATATATTTTCCGAAGAAAACATTAAGAATCATTTCGTCGTCAGGGAAGACTATTCTCATCTAAGTATCCAGGCAAAGCGTGGACTCTGGAAACTTATTCAAACATAATTCAGTGGATAGAAAATAGCAAAGCGTGGACTGAATTCCTAGCCATTGAGAAAATCACTGCCTCAGCGTCGGTGGCAAATTCAAAAAGAATCAATCACGTGACATCGAGGTCAATCAGTGGAAAGTGGTTTGCTAATAAGACAGCGGCCTGCCTGCTACCATAGCAGCAGTCTTGGCCAATATTGCTCGACAAATAATTTGGAGATAATTATAAAGAATTAATATCTAGTAACATATATATACATACAGATGCATATCAATGCTAGCAAATATATAGGTTTTGTCTTAGTAACTTTGTGGTTCAATGCATGGGGTTGCAGAACAATAATATGAGAGTCGTAAAATAAGAAAATTATAAAATTAACTTACTTTCTAAAATATCACTTCCAACTAATTAGTTTCTGAAATGGAATAAATATATTTTCCGAAGAAAACAGAGAATCTGAGAGTAGAAAATATGAGAGTATTGAAGATTGCTTGAAGCATTGTGGAATAATAAAGACATATTTTTTGGTCGTTTTGGAAGCCTCCACAATGCAGATAGGTAAATCTCCGGGTAACAGAATCCGGTGGTGAAGAGGGAGATGTAAGAGGAAATGTAGAGTGAGATCTATAGTGTGTAGAAGAACGTTGGAAAGAGCGTAAAATATAAAAATAATAACACGAGAAATAATTACTGTGGGAGAGATTTAATTGTATCTATATTTCAGACTCGCATCCATCAACTGGGCGGTTTTCCTGGGGGAAAAGTTATCTGTCGGAGAGGAATGGTACGTGGCGTCTGTTATGTACATATATATATATATATATATATATATATATATATATATATATATATATATATATAAATCAGGAAAGAAGGTTGACATGGTTTGCTATACAAAAAAGGTTTTTAATCTCATAGCTAACAATTGTTTCTCTGTACTGGTAGGTCTAGAGATCGCTATTCGCTTATTTTCGCGTTACTCGATCGCCAATACAAAATTATAACCAGTCAGATCTTCGGAGCATGTGAGAATGAAGAAAATACACAGGCAAGACAAGAATATACAGGCTACTATATGAAGTAGTAATTGCATTCAATTAGAACAATAACAACAATTACAACAATGCTATTAATAAATTATTTGAGGAGACCCTGACATTACTTAGGTGGGGGGTATATAATGTATCTAACGTTACGGCGTGTAAAACTAGCTATCATCAGGCAGAAGTAAGAGTTTGGCATGTACAGAGTATCGAAGTGTGTATCAATTTTAAATTATAAAGATAAGCCAGTGTTTACAGTCTTTCTCTTCATCTTCAATAGTGTACATGAGTGGGACAACACTGTCAAAGCTAAATACCCGCAGCATCACTATGAAAACGCCTTGTTGAGTCAAGCCAAGCCAAGCGTTAATATCATCCACTACCTGGAATACCATAACTGGACTCTATCTAAGTGGACTGCATTTAACTATTATTTGTTACCCCGTGTATATATATATATATATATAAATTTATAATAAATGTAATTTGAGTTTTTCGAATATTAATAATAACATTCAATTTGTTTGCAATTTTGCAAACAAGCCTCATTTTTATAGTCATGTCAGGAGAATGAACACTTCATTTTTGCTCTTATGTTGGCATGCGAACAGAACTGCAAACACTAATGTTTCTGGGTATCACCCTTCATCCCCACAGCTCACTATTCACCTGCCAGACTGTCAGAGCTAGTGAAAATATATGCTATTTTCAAAAATACACAGAGACTGATCGGCCTGATTTGCATATTAGCTGATTGGTTGATCAGTCAGATTTGCATATTAGCAGATCTACTGATCAGCCAGATTTGCATATCAGCGGCCAGGCCAGTCAGTTTCCTGTATACGAGCGATAAATGGCAGACTTTGCCAAATTCAAATAAAAAAGAACATTTCGCTCTACATCGCTGAATACAATAAATCTAATTTGAGTCTTTCGAATATTAATAATAACATTCGATTTGTTTGCAATTTTGCAAACAAGCCTCAATTTTATAGTCATGTCAGGAGAATGAACACTTCATTCTTGTTCCTAAGTTGGCATGCGAACAGAACTGCAAGCATTAACGTTTCTGGGTATCACCCTTCATCAGTACAGCTCACTGTTCCCCTGCCAAACTGTCAGCTGTTCGCATGCCAACATAAGAGCAAGAATGAAGTGTTCATTCTGCTGACATGGCTATATAATTTAGGCTTATTTGCACAATTGCAAACGGATTGAATGTTATTATTAATATTCAGGGTTGGACGCCATGCTTTGACGCATAGAGTTACCGCCCTTGCCATTCTGAGTTCAAATCACGCCGGGGTTAACTTTGCCTTTCATCCTTACGGGGTCGATAAAATAAAGTACCAGTAATACACTGGGATAATTGCTGGCCTTGTGCCAAAAGTAGAAACAATTATTAATATTCGAAAAAACTCAGATTACATTTATCGTATTCAGCAATGTAGAGGAAAGTTTTATTATATATATATATATATATATATATATATATATATATATATATATATATATATATATATATATATATAAATATATAAAACCAAAGATTAATATGGTTCATTGATTACACAAATTAAAAGCACTCTACAGCGAAGTTTTCTGGAGTTATTAATATTATTCAAAATATTAATAAATGAAGACGTTCACTTAATCAACATATATGTTTTACTATAATTATTTCGGAGGTACTGTGCTGTTTTTTCAGTACGCCCTTGTCATATAAAATACATTAATTGATGTATGACACACCCCAACTGTCTTGATGGCTCAATTCCAGTATTGGTAGTGATTTATTACAACACCTCTCAATATTTATATAACACAAATAATAACATGATAAACTTAAATATGGAGCGAGATATACGTATAAGGAGTATGAGAGAATGCAAGAAGAAATAAATAAACGCATACCTACATAAATATTTAAATGCGTAAATATCCGTGTTAGGGAAGATAAAGAAAGAGAGAAAGAGGAGATAGAAGAGAAGAAAAAAAAGAAGAGTGAAGAAAGAAGAGAAGAGAGGAGAAGGAGAGAGAGAGAGATAGAAGAGAGAAGAGGAAAGACATAACTGCAAAAAGGAAAGAAAGAAAGAAAGAAGGAAGAAAGAGACATGATGCGTGACCGTTGTTTTCAAATATTAAGTCAAATAGAAGCGACCAATTAAATACTATGAATTTTTTATATCTTTTGTATTTGGTTATGTTTAAGCTAATTATACTAATATATTATATCAAAATTAAACAATATAAACATATCTTATATAATAATCAGAAGCATAATTTAATTAATATATATATTAAATATTTTGTTACAAAATTCAAAAACATTTTTATCTATAAAGCAAGTTTACATACCTATTAAATATCTATAAGAATATTTACCACACTTATGCGCTTATCACCATCAGTATATAGATTTTATATAATGTTTAGAATTATTATCTGAATTATTCTTTTTTCGTTATAAAAACAGTTCAATTGATTAGTTGTCATTTACTTATAGGATTAATATATAGTTATATTTACTCTTAAAACTATTATTATTTCGATTTTACTCCTGTAACTACATCTTAATATATGTAGTTTCCCTTTAAGGATTTTTCGTATATTATTAAACTGTATAAATCATGTTAAATATACATTATTAATCTATTTGCATAGAACGAACATTATTTACGAAGAATGTAAACAAAGGAAGATAATCCGTACAACTTATGTGATCATTTATATTATCTAAGTGCTATGGAAGCCAACAGATATTTCAAACCGCAAATTCAGAAATTTCAAGTTATACAATGACCATTCTAAATCCTAACTTAGGATACTGAGTCACATCATGAGATTAATTTACTATATAAAAACGATATACAATTTTTAAGGTAAGGCCAACTATTATATATATAATAACAATAATAATATTTCAAGAATTATTAATAATAGTCAATATTTTTTTCTTCTTAGTCAGTATTTTTTTTCTGAAATTGTATAATGCTTGAAATGTCTTTCCACATGTATGTAGACAAGTACCAAATAATTCATTTTTTTATTAATTAAATTACCATAATTGGTAATTATTAATATAGTTTCTAAATTGCAAAGATTGCATGCAGTTTGGTGAAATGGAAGCGTTCCGATAGGAATCAGAAATCTTAAGTTTATTCCAAGAAATTGAGTATTTAATATTTTTCTCTTTTAAAACCCATATTAATTATGATAATGAAGTAGAACAATTTTTATCTGGATTTGAGAAAGAATGATTATGATTGGAAAAGTGAAACTTAAAGTTTGAGGAAGTGGCACCTATGTAGTTATAAGTATTATTATTATTTGTCTTAATGGTACATTTATATACTAAATTCTTATCAAGGCAATTATTTTGTAAAGGGCATTCAGATTTCCTTCTACAGTTACAGTTCAATTCCCTGTTATTTCAATAACCTAAACTGTTTGTATTATCAGTGTTATTATTTCTAGGTGTTCTACTATTATTCGTATTTAAATTATTGTTATTGTTATTCACATTAACTAATGTATTATTATTATTATTATTATTATTGTTATTATCGCTAATTATATGCTGGTTCGAATTAAGAATTTTGCTATTAATTTTTGCAATATTTTGAGCAATATTCATAGCAATATTCATATGCTTTCATATGCATATAAACAGACGGATCTATCTAGTGGCGAGATTAATATTATTTTAACGGCAAGGCGAACCTTGATTGACTTTAATAATGATTTTTGGACTCGTTCAGATAGGCAGAAACATTTCGACATTACCAAGGGCTTGTCCGATTCGGCGCAAGTTACCGATCTTGTGGAAATTTTCATCCTTAAAATGATAAATAGAAAACTGCCAGAGATTACCGGTGGTTTATATAGAGATGATATATTATTTACTGCAGTTAGACATACTAATAGCGAATTAAATAGAGTAAAGAAAGTAATTATAGAATTCTTTAGAAATTACGACCTGAAATTATAGGTAGAAAATAAGAATAAAATAGTTAACTTTTTAGACGTAACCCTTAATTTAAACTCAGGCCTATATTACGATAAACTCATTGAAAACCTAAATTATGTTAGCTTTTACTCTAATCATCCTAAAAGTGTTAAAAATGCAATAGTCAATAGTATCCAACAAGGAATATCCAGACTATCTACTAACAGATCCATTTTTAATAGAAACGCTGCATATTAGAATGAAGCGTTACATAAAGCAGGATATAAAAATAATATTCAATATGTAGAAAAAAATAATATTAATTATAAACACAATATTCATAATAATAATTGTTTCTACTTTAAGCACAAGGCCAGCAATTACCCAGTGCATTACTTGTACTTTATTTTATCGACCCCGTAAGGATGAAAGGCAAAGTCAACCTCCGCGGGATTTGAACTCAGATCGTAAAGGGACGTAACTATGCTGGTAAGCATGGCGTCTTACCCTCTACCGATACTGCCAATCCACCGCCCTAATATTCATAATAATAATAATAAAAAATAAAACTGACTGTAAAAATAACAACTTGAAGTATAAATCGGGGAAAAAAATAGGACTAGATTATAATTGGGTATGTCCCACCAGCATCTTTAGCTATTAAAACACCTTTGGCATATTTTTTAAAGCCTTGGATAAATGTTTCCCTAGATCACATAAGTATTACTCTATCTTCAATAGATACAAAGTTAACTCTCTTATTCAACAACTATGAAAGGTCTCATTTTACAACTATAGGTTGAACGCCATGTTTTCTAGCATAGTTACACCCCTTTACGGTCTGGCTTCAAATCAGTCGAGGTTAACTTTGCCTTTCATCCTTAAAATAAAGTACCAGTACTGGGTAATTGCTAGCCTTGTGCCAAAAGTAGAAACAATTATATATATATATATATATATATATATATACATATATATATATGTGTGTGTGTGTGTGTGTGTGTGTGTGTGTGTGTGTGTGTGTGTGTGTGTGTGTGTGTGTGTGTATGTGTGTGTGTGTGTGTGTGTGTGTGTGTGTGTGTGTGTGTGTGTGTGTGTGTGTGTGTTTGTGTTTGCATATGCGTGGAATACAATTAAATACACAAGGTATTGGATGGGGAATTTGTGGGCGGAAAGCTGTGTCAACATACACCTACACTACAGTTTAAGCACTTTTCGAAGTTCTCTTTGCTGCTTTGAAATCACTATGTCCACAAATTTAGAGGCGAAAACGATCAAGGAGGCACTTCAGATATATTGTACACAAACAATCATGTCTCACATTCTGAAAACAATCATTTGGGTAAAGTAAATATTTAACCTACAAGCAGAGCGCTTCGCTCAATCTATCCCCACCGCCTCAATAGTAATGCAATATAATATATTGAACTATAAATGATGATAATCAAACCATAGCTTAAACGTAGTATGTGAATTATTTATGAATTGATATTGTAAGTATAATAAGAAATTAAATGTTGTGGTCTTGTTACTATGTAGCTGCAACACTATATATATCTTTTTAACATTTTTCACTGTGTAGAAGAATTCGATTATATTTTCAATCTCGTACAATAGTTGAGGATTTTAAAGAATGACACCCCAAAACACGCCGAAAGAAGCATGTACTTGTTATAGATATGATATAAATAATATTCATAAAGGCGTGCACTAGGGTCGGAGTACAGGGCGATATTTTATTTCTACGGTTGCATGTAACACGAGGCTGTGATATATATCTTATTTTAAATTGTATGTTTTCTTTTCACATTTTGATACGTTTTTGCAATTTGTTCAAGTTATTTTCCATTTTACCCCTTGATACCTATTCTTTTCTACAATATTCTCTAGTATACATTATTGTTATACGATTATACATATTGCGTTTCCCGTGGAATCATTTCTACGTTATTCTATCTTTATCTATGTTTATCAATGTTTATCAATGTCTGTAGCTATATTTACATTTGTTCTATGAATCAACCAGTATTTCTTTTTCTGTATAGGTTTACGGGATTATGCAGAGTAAACAGAAGTATCACGATTATTATATAAAATGGGATGTATGTGTGCAATTTTAATTGCTTTCACTGTCTGTTTTTTTATCATTTCGCTTTCGGTTTATTCCACACTTCCTCTTCGCCTATACACATTAAATTTAAAGCATATATATATAAATTGAAAGTATATATATATATATATATATATTGAGGAAGGCGAGGCTGTGTGGTCACTGATAACGAGTGTTAGAAGGTAAGGCGACACAAACAAGAGATGGACAGTTTCCCTTCGTCAGCTGTTTACTACAGATCACCGATGTTTCGGCGCATCATAAACAGAACATCTATCCGAAGCGTGCCCATATCATGTTATCTATCAAAAAGCCAAGAAGTGATAGGGAAGAGAGAAGAAAAAAGGAAGAAAAAAAGGGAAAAAAAGAAGTAAGCATACCGATAGACGGGGAAGCACGGGACAAAGGAACATGTAAGTGAGTAACCGAAGAGTACATAAATCAAGTTTAAAAAAGCAGTTGGGTTTAAGCCCGGGGGTAATTTTAACAGAGGAGCTAGGTAAATCCGCGTCTATTCTCAGTGAAAGTAAGTGCTGAAAGAGAGAAAAACGGAGGAACCGGAAGTGAGAGGGGGTCTCTATGGTTTTTATATCCCACTTATGAAAGAAATCTCTATTGGAAACTGTGTCCTGTCATGTGAAACGACAGATATTTATAAGAAATCTCTTGTAGAAAGTGTCTAGTTTTGTGATATGCTTTCAAATTGGATTCCATAATTCATATACAACAATGTTGAGACATCTGAACGGTAAACTGGGATTTCTGTTTTAAAACTCATTCCACACTCATTCCATACACTTTCAAAAATTAGCACTAGCCTCCGTCATTTTATTTACTATTCTATCATCTAACAAACTACTAGAATGGATTTTACTTCCTAATTATAGGAGGGATTTCACAGACGTTAGAGGCTTGGTGTCCATAATAATTCTACGTAAAGGTGTGCTGTATTGAGCCTTAGGAAGGGTCAGGCCTCTTCTTTGGATAGGGTTTTGTTTTAACTTGTATATAATCTCTCTCTTTTTCAAATTTATTTATAAGCCAAATGCATTTTCCGCAGAGGAAAACCGGCTTAGAACTTCTTGTGCAAACAAAGTGCTATTAATTATACTGTTTTGTCTCATTTGTTAGAGTTGATAACATAAAGCGCTATCCGATTTAATGGACGCATGCATGATTTCATGGAAGGGTGTTATAATACTGAGCATCTTATTGGGAGTACCAAGCTTCTTCAGATCTGCCGACAAAGCACCGTCATTGCTGGAGTGAAAAGATTTTGTTAAAGCAACAAATGCTTTGAATATGTCGCTCTGCTTCTCTTGTACTTACTTTCAAACATGACGCAAGAAATATACCGTGTCCATAGTTACTCTCCCAGCCTTGAGGCTACAGTGGGATACACGATAAATATGATCTACTAGGTGAGTTTTATTTCTGTTGAAGGCACTCGAGCAAGGATCTTGTTAGCCACAGAAAGATTTGATGAACTACGATGGCTGTCACACAATTCTTTTTTCTTTTCAATAGATGGGAAATATACAAATAGATACGATCTAAGGATCTTGATTATTCCTCCAAATGAAGTTTGTGATATTTGCGCTGCATTACATTTGATAAGTGTCATGCCTGATATGACAGCACTCTATGTTTATGAGTTGATATATTATGACATTATTCTGTGCTTCTTTCAGGTAATAGAGACTGACTTGTGTGTTGCTTCTGACAAGTTCAGTGTTTGTGCAGATCACCTTCGTAAGTTCGTATCTTCGGTTTTACTCATTTATAATAACATGGAATAAAAAGGCAAACAAACATAGCTAAACACAACGGTACCCCAGCATAGATAGACGCTTCTTCAAGAAATTATCATTGTGTATAAAACTAAACGTCGGGAAATAATAAGCTGACCACAATTTCGACATTATTTCATAAAATATTGCGCATTAGTTGATGAAGGCCATTACAGAAATGCATTTTATAACAATATATCGCTTTTATACTTCCTAATTACTAGACATTGACAGCCATGTGCTTGCCCGGTATTTGACAGGTTTGTTTTTTATACCGCAATGTCCAAGAATCTCCTTCTCTCCAAGCATCCTTGATGTCTTTGAGGATTCAATACCTGACAACTTTACCAAAACAATCTGTAGCAATAGCGATTTCTGCCAAATCAAAATTCACACATTTACATGTGTATTACAAATGTGTGTGTGAAAGTTTATATTCCTTTGTTTATGGGTGTACATGCCTCTGTGTAAGGATTTGTGTGCATATTTATCCATATGCTGTCATATATCTGATTTGAAAGACAATTTATATTTGATATTATTCTTAGTAGCGGCATGTGGCTGAGTGGTTAGAGAATTGGGTTCGCTATCGTGAGGTTGTGAATTCGATTCCTGGACCGGGCGATGCGTTATGTCCTTGAGCAAAACACTTTATTTCACGTTGCTCATTCTACCTGGAGTTGCGACCGATATATAGTACTAGCAATTGGAAAGACCAACGGAAACATTGTTTCCTCGGTCCGATTTGACGAAAGTCGATCGAAAAAATATATATATATATTATTCTTAGTATCAATATTGGAATATTCAATTTTATTTCTTTTAAATGGTGTATATCTACACCTTCATTAACGAAAACATATCATGAATTTGTAATTAGTTTTGTGTACATTAGCGAGGCTGGCGCTAATATTCAAATTGATCATTTATATAGCTCTAATATGCACATTAATACATATTGTAGAACCTGGGGTTCAATTCTTTACATTCCTATCTTAGATATATACTTTATGTGAGCTAATCTACTGCAACATTATCGATATTAGAAATCAAACTACAAATGTAAGAAGACGTCGAAAAACAAAATTGTTTTCCTTCGGTATCTTATATTTTTTAGGCTTAAGTTTTCTTTAAAAATCTGAGCTGAAGGCGGCTTTAAATACTGGAGATCCTCGGTTCCCGTTTGCGTCACCAATAGGCTAATAAAGCAATATATATTTGTTCGGGTATAAATTCTCCGAATAAGATTATCCAAATCCAGGATTGATATGTTAAAAAGTTTAACTCCTTAGGTTCCATAAATAAGGAATATTAATGAATTTGACAATACCTGTCTTTTACAAATACGTTTGCCTCTTTGACGCGATTATCATGAAGCTTAATCCGATGATAATGTTATACCATTTAACATAGCCTTCAGCACACTTGGAAAAGTACGAACCCAAACATGTTAACATAAAAATATCTTTAGAGATTAGTGAGAGCATTGTAGTAATGGTACATGCACTTTTGTGTCGTTGACGATAGGATATTGAATAAAAGGTTGGATTTGTTCCACAACATAAGAATAAATACTCAGTGGGTGGAATCTATAGTGGAAATGTGTCCCTGGTCAGGTAACATGCACATAATAGCATGACAACTATGAGGATATGTCCCCACGTAACTCACATCTGTTATTCTATGGTTTCAGCCAATTACCTCTCATTTGTAGTGTATCTGGTACCCAAAGTAATCTTAAGCAAAACTTACACAGGTACACACAACAAATTCACATATACGCGCAGAAACAAACGCATATATATATATATATATATATATATATATATATATATATATATATATATATATATATATATATATATAATATATAAGATCAAAAGATGGTTAAATGAGTTCCATGTATTTTGTTATGCGCATTTCAAAAACAAATATCATCATGCAATAACATTTGTGTTTTCATCAGATAAAATAGGAAGACATGATATGAAGGTTAAAAACACTTGTGGATAGTGCAGTTCTAAATCAGCATATGAAAAGTAGTTTTAGAATGATGTGTGATATTGGAAAAAAAAAAAAAAAAAAAAAAATGGGGTGGGGGTGGGGGTGGGGGTGGAAAGGATGAAAAAGAAGAGGAGATGAGAGTAACAAGTGGAGGGGGAGGAGTATAATGAGGAAGGATGAGATAGGAGGAGAGATGGGTGATAGAGAGAGAGAGATGGCTTTTAAAACTGAGAAAAATATATTGTTTTACATAGAGAGGTTGAAAAACCGTTGGAAGATAATGTATAAATTAAAAGAATTTGAAAATTAACGAAGAGAAAAATAATGTAAAGTTAAGGTTTGTATATTGAAGGGTTTAATAATATGTGCGATGAAGAGAAATTGTTAATATGTATTAAGAATAATATTTAAGGGTTTAATAATATGTGCGATGAAAAGAAAATGTTAATCTGTATTAAGAATAATATTTAAGGGTTTAATAATATGTGCGATGGAAAGAAAATTTTAATATGTATTAAGAATAATATTTAGGGTTTAATAATATGTGCGATGGAAAGAAAATGTTAATATGTATTATTAAAAAAAACAAAAGTAATGTAAGTAAGGATATATTGTGAGATGAGCATGAGTAAGTTAGATGAAAGGGAGAAAAAAATAATGAATAGAGGATGCATAATCTAACGTCAAAAAAAATGTTTATGTTTACAAAGTATCATCGCACATATTATTAAACCCTTCAATATACAAACCTTAACTTTACATTAATTTTCTCTTCGTTAATTTTCAAATTCTTTTAATTTATACATTATCTTCCAACGGTTTTTCAACCACTCTATGTAAAACAATATATTTTTCTCAGTTATAAAAGCCATCTCTCTCTCTCTATCACCCATCTCTCCTCCTATCTCATCCTTCCTCATTATACTCCTCCCCCTCCACTTTTTACTCTCATCTCCTCTTCTTTTTCATCCTTTCCACCCACCCACCCCCATTTTTTTTTTTTTTTTTAATTTCCCAATATCAAACATCATTCTAAAACTACTTTTCATATGCTGATTTAAAACTGCCCTATCCACAAGTGTTTTTAACCTTCATATCATGTCTTCCTATTTTATCTGATAAAAACAAAAATGTTATTGCATGATGATATTTGTTTTTAAAATGCGCATAACAAAATACATGGAACTCATTTAAACATCTTTTGATCTTATATATTATGTATACTCCAGTCCTACAAACTGTAGAGTGCTTCTTATCCGATATCTGCATTGCTTTATTGTACTACAATAAAACTCACCTTCTACATATATATATATATATATATATATATATATATATATATATATATATATATATATATGTAATGGTAGAACGCTGGTGGGTTATATCCGTAGTAGAAGAGCACTCATTCCGTGGGACGAGTTTGGTATCAGTAGTTCTACAACAGTTAGTTTACCATTACCGAGAACAATTGTTTCACCTTCGTTGGATCATCAGCTCGGTTTAGATAAGATTGTTGGGAAAAGGAAAAACAACCGTACGAATACGCTTGTGCAGAAACAGCCCCCTCACAAAGGGGAGGTAAACCAACGATAGATCTATGTAGAGACATAACTGTGGATGCTTGGAATAATTATAAATTATACACATTAGTCAATGTGAAGCTTTGTAATTATGTAAGAAATATTTCCAGACGTGTGGACAACGCGAAAAAGTGCATTCTTTGAAATTAGACAACCGCTTTTACTTAAACTTTTCATGATATTGATTCTTTCTTCAATGCACAACCTACAATACGTATTCCCACCTCCGTATGGCTTAGATCCAGTAATAACCTACCATTGGATGGAGTAATCCATGCCTGTGTCCTTGAGGGAACATACGTGGCTTGCGATCTTCCTGGACAATCATTTGTGCGGATATCTGAAGGTCGACAAATCATTCAGGAAGCTTTCCGTAAACCTGCACTCCACCATACCTACATACGATTTAACCTCTTGTTGTTGATTTGGTCTATTAGTGGTAACCACAGTATCGTAAATTACAGCGGGTGTGTTACATTGTTGTTGAAAGGGACATGCTTCCAGCCTTTGGCAAGATCCTCCTTGTGGGGTATTGCTCTTAGGGCTGTTGGTGATGTGGCCCTTCATATTCTTAGCACATGATTATCCTAGTTTCACCCTGTGTCTGTTAAAGATGGAACGGTATGTGTGACCTATGAGTAAGTGACTATCTACGTGAGCTAAACATATTTTGCCTATATTAGTTTTTACGTTGATTGAGAAGGGGGCGTGGAACAAAATTATTTTCTATTAGCACGATTTATTTTCTTATTTTCGTTGACCTTAGTAGGAGAGTAAGCAATTGGTTGTGACAAGTTGTTGTTATCTAACGCCGTGTTGTAGTAGGGAGCCGCTCCGTCAAATATTGCTTTATTAGAGGAGAGGGTAGAGATTCTAGTGCCGATATTTTTCACGAAGTTTCTAAAAGTTATTAGAGGATGGCGTGAGGACTTTTGTATGTAATTTAGTTTTCATTTAGTTTATGGAAGTGTCTAAAGGTGTGTGTGTGTGTGAAGATCTACATTTATGCCTAAATAATCTATGACAGTGAGGTTGGTAGCTATTATTATCGTAAGTCCTTACTCATTAAAAATAGTAATTTAAAAAAAAAACGGTCCAGGTCGTGAACACTTTTATGGTTCGCGCGTGTCAGACTATTGTCAGGGTATAAGCCCGTGAGGAAGTCCAGAGATCTAGTACGTAACGTATCTAAAACAAATAAGCCAACCAATTCGCCTGTATCAGCACTATCGAATGATCACTTTCGTACGTCGAATAGTTCTGAAATAGTTGAATTCTTTGACCACGCTACTCCATTGTTGAAGAGGAGAGGTTTTCCTGCAATGTTCAATGATCCCCCTATCTAGATCATTGACGGCGGAGTAAGTCCAAAACCTTCTTCAACAGGGTCATATATATATATATATATATATATATATATAAATGAAAAGGAGGTCAAGTATGTTATAAATAACTGCTCCGAAGAATCCAAACCTCGGTTTGGAGGAAACAATTGTAAGCAAATAAATGACTTAAACTGAACTTTGATTACTGTAATCTATATATATATATATATATATGTGTATGAGGGATTGTGTGCGTGTGCATGTGTATCTGTGTTTCTTTGCACGTGCATGAGTGTGTATTAGATAATGGCTGTATAGTGATAAAGTAATTTAAATATTAACTCGCGGGAATGATTCTCATACATAAAACTTCACACATTGTTTCTCCAACGGATTTGTTTCAAAGAAATATATTTCACTGAATATTAAACTTACTTTTTATTGGCAGCTGATAATATGTAATCTCACTATTATTGTGACCGTCGTGAATTCCTCAACTGATTTACACGTGTAGTCATATATAAATGCCTACATACAGGTTGTCCCAAAAAACATTATAATAAATATTGCCTGTACGCGAAATCAAAGTGTGTATACATATTATTCGGACAGCATGTATTTGGCGGAGTTTTAATATTAGGCCGAACAAAGTTCTTAAAACTCAGTTTTCATGATTTAAGTAGCCACAATAGATGACACGCAGGAAACGGGAGCCATATCCACTTGTGGACCAGTATATGGCTACTGCCTATATTACATCTGATACCGACATTCTGATGTGAGAATTCTATCGTAGATGTGATATTTCATTATCACACAAACGCGGCCTATTAAGACCACTGCGATGGCATTATCCACATTTGAAATGTAGGAGGACCCTCACTGGTTTCAAGATATTCAGCGTGAAATTGATTACAATAAATAAATCAATCAGAGAATAGAATTAATAATACAACATTCAGAAAACCCATTATTGTACATATATATATATATATATACATACAAAATGCCTATACTCTACCAATGAATTGCGTGTTTTCTCACTCTAGTTACACCCGAGACAACTTGGCCACATATATATATATATATATATATATATATATATATATATATATATATATATATATATATATATATATACATATATATATATATATATATATACATATTTATCAGTCTTCAAATTTATTATTATTACTATATATATATATATATATATATTTATTACTTTTCAAATTTATTATAGTTACTAAATATATATATATATATATATATATATATTTATGTGTTTGTATGTGAAGGGGCGTGGGTTTAATTAGGTAATGGATGTATATAGATAAAGCTATCTAAGTATCTACTCCTGATTATGATTATCATTGGCACACTTTTCATCAGACATCAACCACCACACATTGTTTTCTCCAATATATATATATTTCAAAGGAATATATTTCACTGAATATTTTCTCTGAAAGCTTTTTTTTATTGGCAGATGATGATTCGTAATTTCATTATTATGATGCCCGATTTCAATACCGAACCAGATTTACAAATGTAGTCATATATATAAGCCTACGTATTTGGCAGAGATCAAATCGTTGCTGAATGCAACCATTTTCCTGACACTATTCTAAAACCTCAGCACAAATTAAGTATGGAGCTACAATAGACAACACGTCTATATGATAGTCACATGTGAATGTGTTTAATCGCTCCTGCCTCTACTACATATACCACCGAACTATACATGAGGGAGAACTATAGGAGTTATGAGTTGTCTCAGAAACATTGCGACGAAATTGTCCATATTTGAAATGTAGGTGTACCCCCTATGGATTTAAGAAGTTCTGTGTGAAATTGATTACACTGAAAGAATGTTTTGGAGAATTTATTTCACTTTTCAAATAGGGCATTTGTTATCTGAAGTCCCATCGTAGGTTAGAATAGTCAGAATGCCTTCCTAGACTGAGGTTTTGACGAGCATTAACGTTGTATCACTGCAAAGGTTTTAAAGCGAATTTGATCAATATCTTCAGCATATGTATGAGGTGCGTCAGACATGCCTATTTATCTACACATATAACACGTATATATAAACATACGGGCGAACGTACATATTTACATAGACATCCACACCCACCCAACAAGAATTAGATTCCTTGGATTCACATGATGAAGAGAAAGGAAAAGACAACAACAACAACAGATAATGCCATGGACACGTGAAAGCCGTTTAGAACGAGTGATGCCTCTGCTTGAAGCATTTGTACATGCAAAAATACCTTGCATCGCATCAATCCTACACTCTGAAAAACGGTGAGATCATTGCAAAAAGAAGGACAGGTAAAAATCATTGGCTGCCACCGAGTCGCAGGTTTTAAATGAGAGTTTTGCTTCTCCAAGCATGATATCCTAACAAACACTAGGGATGTCTCACTCAAGGGCGGGCTAACTGAGCGTTCCTGCACCAAATCGAGTATTTCCATCTCCACGCTCATATCATACATTTACATTCATAAATACATTCATACATATATACATACATATATACACCCGATTAAGAAAGATCTGGTCATCAGAAATCTCTGCGCAAAACAGAACAGTGGCTCACAATGTGTTTGTTGTGTCTGTCCTAACACCAACGTTTGGAATACTCAATTGGACGATAGACGAAATCCGAGCAGTTGATGTTGGAACTCAAAAAATACTGAACAACACCGGAAACTTCCACACCAACAGTGACATAGACCGCCTTTACTTGAAACGTAAGCAGGGAGGCAGAGGCCTAACATCAGTCCAGACAACATTTGAATGTCGCATCATATCTCTCCGACAACATCTACGAACCTCGAAGCGTAGGAGCCCGCTTCTCGAGCAAGTCTATCTGCATGAAACAGATAAGATCATGAGAGTTGGGAAGGAACTCCTTGAGAGATATTCACTATGTGATAATCAAAAACTCACACCCAGAGATGTCGCTCAGCAGTATCGCAGTGAATCCATGGATAGAAAACTGCATGCCTATCAGCAAAAAATCATGCATGGATATGTTGCCAGGAAGCTCTAGAATGAGAGTAATATAGATGAGGAAAGTAGTCTATCTTGGACCAACAACCGCTATATTGGCTCCCACTTTGAAGGAAACGCTTTTGCAATCCCAAAACAGGAGATTAGCACGAAATACCTGATTCACAAAAGAGATAGGGATGCAGGCAAAACACATAGATGTGATAACAAGTGCATACTCTGTAGAACTAACATCGAGGATATCACCCATGTCATCAGCAGCTGTCCAAATATGTCATCGCGCTACTATCTACCTATGAGGCATGATGTAGTGGCCAAAACACTGTACAATGCAGTTCGTAAACAAGATAGCCCCGATAATAAACACATTAAAAGCTACAACAATGTGGAAGACATCCATGTACATAATATGAAAGAGTACTGGTCGAATGTTCCAGTAAAAACCCCAAGAAAATGCAGGCATAACAGACCAGATATTATGATATGAGACAGGGAGAAGAAAACATGCACAGTAGTGGAAATTAGCTGCCCAGCAGATGCCAATATAATATCAAAGATTAGTGAAAAGGAGAATATTTATGCAGAACTGATGAGAAATCTGCAGATACTCCACTCTGATTACACCTTCAGACTTATGCCTGTGATTATTGGGGCACTGGCATATGTTAGTAACTGCCTCAATACAAATCTTGAGAAGCTAGGCTTCACAGGAACAGAAAGAACACAACTAGTTAGGAAACTACAAGTACAATCCATTAATGGAACAGTAAAAATATGCAAAACATTCCAAAAATGTTGCATCTAATAACTGCATATACACATGTACAGATACAAAGCATATACACATACACACATACAACTCAAAACATACACATCCACACATACAATAACATCCCTATCTACACATGCATGCATACATACATAGCTACCTAGTTGTTGTTGTGTAAATTCCAATGAGAGAGTCTTGTGTCTATGTTAGAAACCGACTCTCTCTCTATTGGTAAAACTTTGTGAAATTATAAAACCAGAAGAATATACATACGTAGATACATGCACACATACTTACATGCATATTTACAAATAAATACAGATTTGTATATGCAGATAAGTTAATATATAGGCCGAAGCAAGCAGGGAGAGAGTAAGGGAGTGACTGAAAAATGTATAGTTACATTGTATAATAGGCGCCTAATGCTGTTTCTAAGATGGCGTCTGTGACAAGTGTTTCTTTAATATCGAAAGCATGTGATTGTTTCTCATTTGTTTATTATATTTAATTGCCATATACTTTTCTTTCTACCAGCATATTAATGTCCTTTTTCTAATTTCTTTATAATATGTTTATAGTGGATATTTCTGTTATGTTTGTCATACCATGAACAATATCGCATAGATTTCATACAAAATGAAAACAAACAAAAGAAGACGTCTTTTTTTCTTAGAAACCGATAAATTGCTATTGTTTTCAAGATATATGCAGCCTTTATTATTAGTTTCAATCATCCAAAGTAATTTTATTTTGTTTGGCATTCGTTTTAGTTTAGAATGTATCTTATATTAAATAATAACATATTTATAGAATTTAAGGGTCATCTTCAATAATATGATCATATATATTAACCGTTATATATAATTATCTATCAATTTGGGATAGAGACTTCTCTCCGTGTCCCCCACACTCTCTCTCATACTATTTCGTTCCACTCCTTCTCTCCCTCCTATTTGTATCTATTAACTAACTATAGTTGACATAAGTTTGCATTGGGTCACAGCGTAATTTTCATTATGAATCTGATTATATGATTCCCAGAAATATTAGTACCTTGCTAGTATATCAGAAAACGTAGAAGAAAAATAAATTAAGTGAAGCATACATAGATTATATTTGCCCTATATCACATTGATGATCCACAAATTTATATAAAGTAATGTTTCTATGTTGTCTATCGGCAACACTATTATAGCCTTGTTACTATGAAGTACACAAGTAATAGTTAACAGGAGGAATTTAGACCTTATTTACTGAGTGTATATCCAGTGTCAACAAAGCAATCTTTTTAGTAAAGCAATTTATGATTAGGGGTCTATTTGTTTAAGAAACCCTCCCAGCTTTAGAAGAATTCGGCCAAAAGTGTCTCTCGCATATGTAGTCATTATGCCTTGTTAATTAATATAATCAGCAATCGTGTAATTACGATTTTCATAGCAGATTAATATGTTATTTTCGTATTTCCTTCAAACCTATTTTATGGTCACCTAGTATGGCAAAACCAATAGTCTTGTATTTATGCCCTTTTATGTGCACAACTACGATATTAGATCTGTTGTGGTCAACGCTGTTTTCCCAGAGTAGTTTACGATTTTCAATGACACATTGTGGGTGATGATATGATACATATATTTGCACATTAACAAGTTTTCCCCGGTATCAGTTTTTTATATATCCAGATGTATTTCAGAATATTTTTATATAGCGTTCCTTGAAGGAATTTAATCAGAGATAAGGATCATATTACTTAGTTAATATAATCATGAACTTAATTTATCGACCTACTGTTGCCCAACAACTTACATTACAAACAGTAAATGTAAAAACAGACATACATCCTCACACACACGCACACACACACACACGCACACACACACACACACACACACACACACACACAAACACACACACACACACACACACACACACACACACACACATACATACATATATATATATATACATACATATATATATATATATATATAATATATATATATATATATATATTCATATACGTACACATTCACAGGCATGCACGTAAGCATACATACATATATATATATATATATATATATAAACATTTTACTCTGCCATGTATTGAGTACCTTACTTACTGTGGTTATCCCCGACTCAACCCGGGACCTACGTATATATATATATATATATATATATATGTATATATATAAATATATATATATATATATATATATATATATATATATATATATATATATATATATATATATATATATATATATATATATATATATATATATATATATAAATATAAGTATTAATAAAATAGATGTTCTTTTGATCAATTACATTTCATTATACATAAATACGGATGTACAAAAGTACGTCCTCATCAGACAAAATATAATGATACATGACATACCCTGAGATGTTAAATGGTTAAGATTTAATCAAGGTAGTGATTACCCGATAGAAAATGTTACTTATATAATATCTGTGTGAAAGTGCGAAAATGTAATGAATTCATCAGAGAATGTGTGAATAAGAAAAAACGTTGCATACTGTAAGTGTTCTAAAATGTTAAAGTGTATGATACTAATATATATCTAGGGAAACGTCTCATGAATCATAACAGCCAGTGATAGCCACTGGAAAAAGATTTATAAGGAGGAAAAGATAAAGTATGAGGGGGGATGTCTAAAGTTAAACGGTTACATTTGAAAATATTTAATTTATAATATTAAGGTGAAGAATCCAGATTTCAGGTTTATTTGCTAATTATTTATATATTATTTATATAAATACGATAAGTGTGTTATCATTTCTAAACTTCTGAATTGTGAGAATAAAGGATTTAGCTGGCACATAAAGAATGAAATATTATACTGTTGATTAATTACCTAAATCTAAAACTTTAACAAATATCCCAACATATTAGGTATGAAAAGCTTTTGAAGTACTTATTGTTATAACTATTTGAATAACTAATATGTATATAGGTATATATTAATGAGTCAGTATGTTTAAGGTAAATAATACCGACGACGATAAAAATAAAATAAAATAATATGTTACGGATAAATTTATACATATGTATAATTGGGTGTAAATGTACTAATTATTCTTCAACCAAGATATCAACATATTATTAGATATAGGGATGTATATATATACATATATAATAGGTATTATTAATGTAGTATACTTTAGGTAAATGATAACAGTTATACACTTAACAACGTGCTACATTGAAATATATATATATATATATATATATATATATATATATATACATATAAGAAAAACAAACAATGAGTGCATGTATAATATAAAGTTCAAAATAATGTCTATAATAATTTTTAGTTTGTGATCTCCTTTAAATTTGAGTTTCAATACCCAATCCAAAAATATTTTCACTATATTTGAATCAAGTATATAGAAGTATGGTAGGTATATTTAAAAATATTTAAAAATATATAAAATACAATATATAACTACATATATATTATAATACAATTATATTATAAATAAATAAATAAGAGATCGAAAGTACAGCGAAAAATTCATATTTATATATAAGTTTGAATCCGTCTCAAATTTAGATTTTATAATGCAGTAAGTATATTTAAAAGAAATATATGCTATATGATACTATACATAATAGATCAAAAAGTCATTAAAAATTTGGAGTTATAGATAAGTTTCGTAAAAATGTTTAGATTGGGCACCAAAACCAAAATCCAAAAGAGATCACAAATGTATTAAAAATTCACAGTTACATAAATTCAATATATATGTAAGGATTAGGTATTGTATTAAATTATAGATACATGATGGTGTTGATCAAAGTTAACAGGGTCTCCATTGTACAGAGCGGGCAGTTATTTGACATACTAGAGTTGCGGTGAATTCCACAGTTACGAAGTTTGGTCCAGAGAATGGAGTATTCCAGATCCTTCTCTTTTAAAGGCCATATGAGCTGTGATAAAGACGTGGATGATTTCTTCTTAGAGTTCGAGACTTAGCATTTATGGTTCGCGAAACGAAGTTTGAATGTGGACGAGGTTGATCGTAATTGTATGTTTTATTGTCAGTTTTTACCGTGCATTTATAAACCAAATTACTATCTAAACAATTATTATCTAAACTTTTATTTCTACAATTACATTTTGGTTTAGTATCATTAATGTTATTTCTATTATTATGATCATTATGTTGGTTTCGTTTTAGAATTTTGGCGTTTAATTTGGCGATGTTTTGGGCCATGCTACTGGTTGTAGAATTTGCGAATTTAATGGTATGCCTATTAAAAATGGAATGGTATTTATGTTGAGTAGGGAAAGAGGTGTCAAGATTTAAAGAATAGTTTTGCAATTGGTGTTTTAACTGCGACCGAAGCAGGGGGTGCAAACCATATGACTGGTTTAGATCTAGTTCGTATTCTCGATTTATTTAGCGTATGTGTGTTTGAGTTGTAGTTATTAGAGTTACTCTTATATTTGTTATAATTTTTATTATTATTATGAGGAATAATAATTGGATTGTTATTATCTACATATTCTATATTATTCATGTATCCTGCTCTTTTTAAAGCGTTGTTGTAATATTCCGCATTTTTATCAAATATATCTTTATTAGCTGATATTTCATTAATAGGTTTTTGCATACTATTTACTATAGCTTTTTACTTATACTATTTACTATAGCTATTTACTATAGCTTTATTTTATAAATATCTATAGAAGAAAAAACGCTAGAATGAATGACAATATTTCAATTAACATGCCTAAACATTGATACACACAACATTATTTGTTAACTTAGATCAATACCATCATTTCTTTATCTCCTTATTTCTCCATCTATCGTCCTATATATGCCTATAATTTAGTATAATACCTAATCCTTACATATTTACAGAATTTATTTAACTGTGAATGTTTAAAACATTTGTGATCTCTTAAATTGTAGTTTAATACCCAATCCATAAATTTTTATGAAACTTATCTATAACTCTAAATTTTTAATGAGTTTTTGATCTATTATTTATTGTATAATATAGCATATATTTCTTATAAATATATTTACTGCACTATAAAATCTAAAACTTGAGACGGATTCAAACTTATATATAAATGTGAATTTTTTTCCCCGCTTTCGATCTCTCATCTATTTATAATATAATGTATTATAATATGTATGTAGTTATATATTATATTTTATATATTTTTAAATATATCTACCACATTTCTATATATATGATTCAAATATAGAGAAAATATCCAAACTAAAAATTATTATAGACATTATTTTGAACTCTGTATTATCCATGCACTCATTGTTGTTTTTATATAAGTATGTATACGTTCAATCATCTGGCAGGAAGGTATACGGTGCTGACGATAGCTAATAAGCTTGAAACTAGTATATCGTTTCTTTGTCAGTGTTGAACAAAAGGGCAACGATGGTTGCTAAACACTATACGGCTTAATTCGGGATGTTTGATTACAAACAAACCGAGCATTATAATAAATGCTCGTTAAATCCAGACGTTAATATATAAATATATATATGTGCATGTATGTATATATATACATACGTCTGTATACATATGTGTATGTACGTATACATATTTATATTTAAGTAACAGCCGTACTAAGAGTGAGAAATGAAATTTCGTTTCATTTTTTCCAATTGTTGTTTTTCTTAAATATATATATATATGCATGTATTTAAATGTGACACATTGATAAACTTATAACTGTTATCATTTACCTAAAGTATACTACACTAATAATACCTAATATATATCTAAGTTGATATCTTGGTTGAAGAATAATTAGTGCATTTACACCCAGTTATATATAGGTATATATTTATCCTTAACATCCTTCAATATATTATCTTATTTTATTGTTATCTTCGTTATTATTTACCTTAAACATACTGGCTCATCAATATATTAATATATACCTATATACATAATAGTTATTTACATATTTATAACAATAAGTACTTCAAAAGCTTTACATACCTAATATGTTGGTATATTTTTAAAAGTTTGAATTGAGGTAAATAATCAACAGTATAATATTTCATTCTTTATGTGCCAGCTAAATCCTTTAAATGTTACCATCATAAAATTCAGAAGTTTAGAAATGATAACACACTTATCGAATTTATATAAATAGTATATAAATAATTAGCAAATAATCCTGAAATTTGGAGTCTTCACCTTTATATTATAAATTAAATATTTTCAAATCTAACCGTTTAACTTTCGAAAAAAAAACCCACACTTTATCTTTCCCTCCTTATAAATCTTTTTCCAGTGGCTATCACTGACTGTTATGATTCAAGAGACGTTTCCCTAGATATATGGTTGTATCAAACACTTTAAAATTTTAGAACACTTACAGTATGCAACGTTTTTTCTTACTCACACATTCTCTAATGAATTCATTACGTTTTCGCACTTTCACACAGATATTATAAAAGTAAAGTTTTCTATCGGGTAATCACTACCGTGATTAAATCATAACCATTTAACATCTCAGGGTTTGCCATGTATCATTATATTTTGTCTGATGAGGACGTACTGCTATACATCCGAAATATGTATGATAAAATGTAATTCATCAAAAGAACATCTATTTTATTAATACTTATAATTTAATATTAATAACACCTGAAAATAATTTTTTTAACCCGGTGAGTGCTTCCAATCTACAGTAAAACTCATTTTTTGTCATAATCATCGAATATTGTTTAACAACTTAATATATATATATATATTGGAATAAATGCTCTGAAATAGCGATATATATGTGAATATAGACATAGAATATTCGAAAATATTCTGTATGTTTATAATAAACATTTTGAAGACCTAATCGCTATAGAATAGAATACGTCACGTATTACAATTAGATTCTCGATAAAAGCAAGGGAAGTAATCTACGCGTTTCATTCTTATTAGAAATCTTCAGGACTACATATCCAGTGCTTTTATCGAGA